>WWNC01000209.1:0-357869 GCA_011125475.1 Melanerpes aurifrons | reverse complement strand
AAAAAAATTGAAGGGAAAGGAAAAAACTCACCAGCCGAATTAGCAAAGCAGTGGAGCTATATTTACAAAGCAGTGTAGGATTTTGCAGGGAATATTTACAAATTTACAATATCTACAGTATATACAAAGATATACAGCAGTGTAACACAGAAATGAGAGTAGCCCCCCTCGGCCGAGGGGGATCCTCACCTCCGCTCTCCCCTCTCTTCCCCCCTTTCCCCAGAATAGTTCGGAAAGAGGGAGAAAGAAAAAGAAAGAAGTTAAAAGCAGTTTGTGTTAATTAGAAGCAGTTAATACAGACTTGGCTTTTCTTATCTTCAAGGCCAAGTCTTGGCAGAAAGCCCAGCACAGCAAAGAGTTGCTGCCTTGTGGAAAGGCGGAAGCAAGAGTGACAGAGAAGTGCTGGGAATGCCCACTTCACTCTCAGGCCAGATAGTGCTTCCTCCCACTTGACCAATGAAAATTAGTGTAGACTCTTCCTTCCGTTTACCAACTTCCGTCCACCATATTCCCTTTCTTAAAGGGACAGGCGTCAACTTGGGCACATGGGGTAAAACCTAAAGGGAAAGGCCTAACACCAAATTTCATAAGCCAGCTGATCTAACTTCTGGAGAGTCAAAATGATCCTTAGAATTCTTCCCTACCTCTTTCCTCTGCTGAGATACAAGGTATTCCATCCTGCTGTAAAATGCTTGATTTCGAGAGTGAGCGAAACTAATGAAAACACTGTTGGGGTAAAACCTAAAGGGAAAGGCCTAGCATCAAATTGCATTGGCCATCTGATCTAACGTCTGGAGGCTGACAAAATGAGTATTTGAATTCTTCCCTACCTTATTCCTCTGCTGAGATACAGGTGCTCCAAGCTGCTGTAAAATGCTTGATTTCGAGAGTGATTGAAACTAATGAAAACATTGTTGGGGTAAAACCTAAAGGGAAAGACCTAGCACCAAATTGCATTGGCCATCTGATTTAACCTTCAGGAGACAGTCAAAATAAGTATTTGAATTCTTCCCTACCTTATTCCTCTGCTGAGATACAGGGTGCTCCAACCTGCTGTAAAATGTTTGATTTCGAGAGTGAGCGAAACTAATGAAAACATTGTTGGGAGGTAAAACCTAAAGGAAAGGCCTAGCACCAAATTGCATTGACCATCTGATCTAACTTCTGGAGGCTGTCAAAATGAACCTTAGAATTCTTCCCTACCTCTTTCTTCTGCTGAGATACAGGGTGCTCCAACCTGCTGTAAAATGCTTGATTTCGAGTGAGCGAAACTAATGAAAACATTGTTGGGGTAAAACCTAAAGGAAAGGCCTAGCACCAAATTGCATTGGCCATCTGATCTAACTTCTGGAGGCAGTCAAAATGAGTATTTGAATTCTTCCCTACCTCTTTCCTCTGCTGAGATACAGGGTGCTCCAACCTGCTGTAAAATGCTTGTTTTCGAGAGTGATCGAAACTAATGAAAACATTGTTGGGGTAAAACCTAAAGGGAAAGGCCTAGCACCAAATTGCATTTGCCATCTGATCTAACTTCTGGAGACAGTCAAAATGAGTATTTGAATTCTTCCCTACCTCTTTCCTCTGCTGAGATACAGGGTGCTCCAACCTGCTGTAAAATGCTTGATTTCGCGAGTGATTGAAACTAATGAAAACATTGTTGGGGTAAAACCTAAAGGGAAAGGCCTAGCACCAAATTGCATTGGCCATCTGATCTAACTTCTGGAGGCAGTCAAAATGAGTATTTCAATTCTTCCGTACCTTATTGCTCTGCTCAGATGCAAGGTGCTCCAACCTGCTGTAAAATGCTTGATTTCGAGAGTGATCGAAACTAATGAAAACATTGCTGGGGTAAAACTTAAAGGGAAAGGCCTAGCACCAAATTACTTTGGCCATCTGATCTAACTTCTGGAGGCAGTCAAAATGAGTATTTCAATTCTTCCGTGCCTTATTCCTCTGCTAAGATGCAACGTGTCCAGCCTGCTGTAAAATGCTTGATTTGAGAGTGATCGAAACTAATGAAAACATTGTTGGGGTGAAACCTAAAGGGAAAGACCTAGCACCAAATTGCATTGGCCATCTGATCTAACTTCTGGAGGCAGTCAAAGTGATCCTTAGAATGCTTCTCTACCTCTTTCCTCTGCTGAGATACACGGTGCTCCAACCTGCTGTAAAATGCTTGATTTTGAGAGTGATCGAAACTAATGAAAACATTGTTGGGGTAAAACCTAAAGGGAAAGGCCTAGCACCAAATTTCATTGGCCATCTGATCTAACTTCTGGAGGCATTCAAAATGAGTATTTGAATTCTTCCTACCTTACTCCTCTGCTCAGATACAAGGTGCTCCAACCTGCTGTAAAATGCTTGTTTTCGAGTGATTGAAACTAATGAAAACATTGTTAGGGTAAAACCTAAAGGGAAAGGCCTAGCACCAAATTGCATTGGCCATCTGATCTAACTTCTGGAGACAGTCAAAATGATCCTTAGAATTCTTCCTACCTCTTTCCTCTGCTGAGATGCAAGGTGCTCCAATCTGCTGTAAAATGCTTGATTTTGAGAGTGAGCGAAACTAATGAAACATTGTTGGGGTAAAACCTAAAGGGAAAGACCTAGCACCAAATTGCATTGGACATCTGATCCGCTTCTGGGCCTCAAAATGAGTATTTCAATTCTTCCCCTACCTCTTTCCTATGCTGAGATACAGGGTGGTCCACCCTGCTGTAAAATGATTGATTTCGAGAGTGAGCGAAACTAATGAAAACATTGTTGGGGTAAAACCTAAAGGGAAAGGCCTAGCACCAAATTGCATTGGCCATCTGCTTTAACTTCTGAAAGGCAGTCAAAATGAGTATTTGAATTCTTCCCTACCTTACTCCTCTTCTCAGATACAAGGTGCTCCAACCTGCTGTAAAATGGTTGATTTCGAGTGAGCGAAACTAATGAAAACATTGTTGGGGTAAAACCCTAAAGGGAAATGCCTAGCACCAAATTGCATTGGCCATCTGATCTAACTTCTGGAGGCAGTCAAAATGAGTATTTGAATTCTTCCCTACCTTACTCCTCTGCTCAGATACAAGGTGCTCCAACCTGCTGTAGAATGCTTGTTTTCGAGAGTGATCGAAACTAATGAAAACATTGTTGAGGTAAAACCTAAAGGGAAAGACCTAGCACGAAATTGCATTGGCCATCTGATCTAACTTCTGGAGACAGTCAAAATGAGTATTTCAGTTCTTCCCTACCTCTTTCTTCTGCTGAGATGCAAGGTGCTCCAACCTGCTGTAAAATGCTGATTTGAGAGTGAGCGAAACTAATGAAAACATTGTTGGGGTAAAACCTAAAGGCAAAGGCGAGCACCAAATGCATTGGCCATCTGATCTAACTTCTGGAGGCTGTCAAAATGAGTATTTTAATTCTTCCTACCTTATTCCTGTGCTGGGAGATACAGGTGCTCCAACCTGCTGTAAAATGCTTGATTTAAGAGTGATCGAAACTAATGAAAACTTTGTTGGGGTAAAACCTAAAGGGAAAGGCCTAGCACCAAATTGCATTAGCCATCTGATCTAACTTCTGGAGGCGGTCAAAATGAGTATTTGAATTCTTCCTACCTCTTTCCTCTGCTGAGATACAGGGTGCTCCAACCTGCTGTAAAATGCTTGATTTCGAGAGTGAGCGAAACTAATGAAAACATTGTTGGGGTAAAACCTAAAGGGAAAGGCCTAGCACCAAATTGCATTGGCCATCTGATCTAACTTCTGGAGGCAGTCAAAATGAGTATTTCAATTCTTCCCTACCTCTTTCCTCTGCTGAGATACAGGGTGCTCCAACCTGCTGTAAAATGCTTGATTTTGAGAGTGATTGAAACTAATGAAAACATTGTTGGGGTAAAACCTAAAGGGAAAGGCCTAGCACCAAATTGCATTGGCCATCTGATCTAACTTCTGGAGGCCGTCAAAATGAGTATTTGAATTCTTCCCTACCTCTTTCTTCTGCTGACATACAAGGTGCTCCAACCTGCTGTAATATGCCTGATTTCGAGAGTGAGCGAAACTAATGAAAACATTGTTGGGGTAAAACCTAAAGGGAAAGGCGAGCACAAATTGCATTGGCCATCTGATCTAACTTCTGGGGCACTCAGAATGAACCTTAGACTTCTTCCCTACCTCTTTCCTCTGCTGAGATACAGGGTGCTCCAACCTGCTGTAAAATGCTCGATTTCGAGTGAGTGAAACTAATGAAAACATTGTTGGGGCAAAACCTAAAGGGAAAGGCCTAACACCAAATTTCATTAGCCATCTGATCTAACTTCTGGAGACAGTCAAAATGATCCTTAGAATTCTTCCCTACCTCTTTCCTCTGCTGAGATACAAGGTACTCCATCCTGCTGTAAAATGCTTGATTTCGAGAGTGAGCGAAACTAATGAAAACATTGTTGGTTTGAAACCTAAAGGGAAAGGCCTAGCACCAAATTTCATTAGCCATCTGATCTAACTTCTGGAGACAGTCAAAATGATCCTTAGAATTCTTCCCTACCTCTTTCCTCTGCTGAGATACAGGGTGCTCCAACCTGCTGTAAAATGTTTGATTTCGAGAGTGATTGAAACTAATGAAAACATTGTTGGGGGTAAAACCTAAGGGGAAAGACCTAGCACGAAATTGCATTGGCCATCTGATCTAACTTCTGGAGGCTGACAAAATGAGTATTTGAATTCTTCCCTACCTTATTCCTGTGCTGAAATACAGGTGCTCCAACCTGCTGTAAAATGCTTGATTTCGAGAGTGAGCGAAACTAATGAAAACATTGTTGGGGTAAAACCTAAAGGGAAAGGCCTAGCACCAAATTGCATTGGCCATCTGATCTAACTTCTGGAGGCAGTCAAAATGAGTATTTGAACTCTTCCCTACCTCTTTCCTCTGCTGAGATACAGGGTGCTCCAACCTGCTGTAAAATGTTTGATTTCGAGAGTGATCGATACTAATGAAAATATTGTTGGGGTAAAACCTAAAGGGAAAGGCCTAGCACCAAATTGCATTGGCCATCTGATCTAACTTCTGGAGGCAGTGAAAATGTGTATTTTAATTCTTCCCTACCTCTTTCTTCTGCTGACATACAAGGTGCTCCAACCTGCTGTAATATGCCTGCTTTAGAGTGAGCGAAAATAATGAAAACATTGTTGGGGTAAAACCTAAAGGAAAGACCTAGCACCAAATTGCATTGGCCATCTGCTTTAACTTCTGGAGACAGTCAAAATGAGTATTTGAATACTTCCCTACCTTACTCCTCTGCTGAGATACAGGGTGCTCCAACCTGCTGTAAAATGCTTGATTGAGAGAGTGAGCGAAAGTAATGAAAACATTGTTGGTTTAAAAACCAAAAGGAAAGGCCTAGCACCAAATTGCATTGGCCATCTGATCTAACTTCTGAGGCAGTCAAAATGAGTATTTCAATTCTTCCCTACCTTACTCCTCTGCTCAGATACATGGTGCTCCAACCTGCTGTAAAATGTTTGATTTCGAGTGAGCGAAACTAATGAAAACATTGTTGGGGGTAAAACCTAAACGGAAAGACCTAGCACCAAATTGCATTGGCCATCTGATCTAACTTCTGGAGGCAATCAAAGTGATCCTTAGAATTCTTCCTACCTTATTCCTGTGCTGAGATACAGGTGCTCCAACCTGCTGTAAAATGCTTGATTTCGAGACTGAGCTTAACTAATGAAAACATTGACGGGTAAAACCTAAAGGGAAAGTCCTTGCACCAAATTGCATTGGCCATCTGATCTAACTTCTGGAGGCAGTCAAAATGAGTATTTGAATTCTCCCCTACCTCTTTCCTCTGCTGAGATACAGGGTGCTCCAACCTGCTGTAAAATGCTTGATTTTGAGAGTGATCGAAACTAATGAAAACATTGTTGGGGTAAAACCTAAAGGGAAAGGCCTAGCACCAAATTTCATTGGCCATCTGATCTAACTTCTGAAGACAGTCAAAATCATCCTTAGAATTCTTCCCTACCTCTTTCCTCTGCTGATATACAGGGCGCTCCAACCTGCTGTAAAATGCTTGATTTTGAGTGTGAGCAAAACTAATGAAAACATTGTTGGGGTAAAACCCAAAGGGAAAGGCCTAGCACCAAATTTCATTAGCCATCTGATCTAACTTCTGGAGGCAGTCAAAATGAGTATTTCAGTTCTTCCCTACCTCTTTCCTCTGCTGAGATGCAAGGTGCTCCAACCTGCTGTAAAATGCTTGATTTTGAGAGTGTGCGAAACTAATGAAAACATTGTTGGGGTAAAACCTAAAGGGAAAGGCCTAGCACCAAATTGCATTGGCCATCTGATCTAACCTCTGGAGGCAGTCAAAATGAGTATTTGAATTCTTCCCTACCTTATTCCTGTGCTGAGATACAGGTGCTCCAACCTGCTGTAAAATGCTTGATTTTGAGAGTGAGCGAAACTAATGAAAACATTGTTGGGGTAAAACCTAAAGGGAAAGGCCTAGCACCAAATTGCATTAGCCATCTGATCTAACTTCTGGAGACAGTCAAAATGATCCTTAGAATTCTTCCCTACCTCTTTCCTCTGCTGAGATACAAGGTACTCCATCCTGCTGTAAAATGCTTGATTTCGAGAGTGAGCGAAACTAATGAAAACATTGTTGGTTTGAAACCTAAAGGGAAAGGCCTAGCACCAAATTTCATTAGCCATCTGATCTAACTTCTGGAGACAGTCAAAATGATCCTTAGAATTCTTCCCTACCTCTTTCCTCTGCTGAGATACAGGGTGCTCCAACCTGCTGTAAAATGTTTGATTTCGAGAGTGATTGAAACTAATGAAAACATTGTTGGGGGTAAAACCTAAGGGGAAAGACCTAGCACCAAATTGCATTGACCATCTGATCTAACTTCTGGAGGCTGACAAAATGAGTATTTGAATTCTTCCCTACCTTATTCCTGTGCTGAGATACAGGTGCTCCAACCTGCTGTAAAATGCTTGATTTCGAGAGTGAGCGAAACTAATGAAAACATTGTTGGGGTAAAACCTAAAGGGAAAGGCCTAGCACCAAATTGCATTGGCCATCTGATCTAACTTCTGGAGGCAGTCAAAATGAACCTTAGAATTCTTCCCTAACTTATTCCTCTGCAGAGATACAGGGTGCTCCAACCTGCTGTAAAATGCTTGATTTCGAGAGGAGCGAAACTAATGAAAACTTTGTTGGGGTAAAACCTAAAGGGAAAGGCCTAGCACCAAATTGCATTTGCCATCTGATCTAACTTCTGGAGGCAGTCAAAATGAGTATTTGAATTCTTCCCTACCTCTTTCCTCTGCTGAGATACAGGGTGCTCCAACCTGCTGTAAAATGCTTGATTTCGAGAGTGAGCGAAACTAATGAAAACATTGACGGGGTAAAACCTAAAGGGAATGGCCTAGCACCAAATTTCATCAGCCTACTGATCCAACTTCTGGAGACAGTCAAAATGATCCTTAGAATTCTTCCCTACCTCTTCCCTCTGATGAGATACAGGGTACTCCAACCTGCTGTAAAATGCTTGATTTCGAGAGTGAGCGAAACTAATGAAAACATTGTTGGGGTAAAACCTAAAGGGAAAGGCCTAGCACCAAATTGCATTGGCCATCTGATCTAACTTCTGGAGACACTCAAAATGAACCTTAGAATTCTTCCCTACCTCTTTCCTCTGCTGAGATACAGGGTGCTCCAACCTGCTGTAAAATGTTTGATTTCGAGAGTGATCGATACTAATGAAAATATTGTTGGGGTAAAACCTAAAGGGAAAGGCCTAGCACCAAATTGCATTGGCCATCTGATCTAACTTCTGGAGGCAGTGAAAATGAGTATTTTAATTCTTCCCTACCTCTTTCTTCTGCTGACATACAAGGTGCTCCAACCTGCTGTAAAATGCTTGATTTTGAGAGTGTGCGAAACTAATGAAAACATTGTTGGGGTAAAACCTAAAGGGAAAGGCCTAGCACCAAATTGCATTGGCCATCTGATCTAACCTCTGGAGGCAGTCAAAATGAGTATTTGAATTCTTCCCTACCTCTTTCCTCTGCTCAGATACAAGGTGCTCCCACCTGCTGTAATATGCCTGTTTTAGAGAGTGATCGAAACTGATGAAAACATTGTTGGGGTAAAACCTAAAGGGAAAGGCCTAGCACCAAATTGCATTGGCCATCTGATCTAACTTCTGGAGACAGTCAAAATGATCCTTAGAATTCTTCCCTACCTCTTTCCTCTGCTGAGATGCAAGTTGCTCCAACCTGCTGTAAAATGCTTGATTTTGAGAGTGAGCGAAACTAATGAAAACATTGTTGGGGTAAAACCTAAAGGGAAAGGCCTAGCACCAAATTGCATTGGCCATCTGATCTAACTTCTGAAGACAGTCAAAATGATCCTTAGAATTCTTCCCTACCTCTTTCTCCTGCTGAGATACAGGGTGCTCCAACCTGCTGCAAAATGCTTGATTTTGACAGTGAGCAAAACTAATGAAAACATTGTTGGGGTAAAACCTAAAGGGAAAGACCTATCACCAAATTGCATTGGCCATCTGATCTAACTTCTGAAGACAGTCAAAATCATCCTTAGAATTCTTCCTACCTCTTTCCTCTGCTGATATACAGGGTGCTCCAACCTGCTGCAAAATGCTTGATTTTGAGTGTGAGCAAAACTAATGAAAACATTGTTGGGGTAAAACCCAAAGGGAAAGGCCTAGCACCAAATTGCATTGGCCATCTGATCTAACTTCTGGAGGCAGTCAAATGAGTATTTCAGTTCTTCCCTACCTCTTTCCTCTGCTGAGATGCAAGGTGCTCCAACCTGCTGTAAAATGTTTGATTTCGAGAGTGATCGATACTAATGAAAACATTGTTGGGGTAAACCTAAAGGGAAAGGCCTAGCACCAAATTGCATTGGCCATCTGATCTAACCTCTGGAGGCAGTCAAAATGAGTATTTGAATTCTTCCGTACCTTATTCCTCTGCTCAGATACAAGGTGCTCCAGCCTGCTGTAAAATGCTTGATTTCGAGAGTGATCGAAAGTAATGAAAACATTGTTGGGGTAAAACCTAAAGGGAAAGGCCTAGCACCAAATTTCATTGGCCATCTGATCTAACTTCTGGAGGCAGTCAAAATGAGTATTTGAATTCTTCTGTACCTTATTCCTCTGCTGAGATGCAAGGTGCTCCAACCTGCTGTAATATGCTTGATTTTGAGAGTGTGCGAAACTAATGAAAACATTGTTGGGGTAAAACCTAAAGGGAAAGGCCTGGCACCAAATTTCATTAGCCATCTGATCTAACTTCTGGAGGCAGTCAAAATGAGTATTTCAATTCTTCCTTACCTCTTTCCTCTGCTGAGATACAGGGTGGTCCACCCTGCTGTAAAATGCTTGATTTCGAGAGTGTGCGAAACTAATGAAAACATTGTTGGGGTAAAACCTAAAGGGAAAGGCCTAGCACCAAATTGCATTGGCCATCTGATCTAACTTCTGGAGGCAGTCAAAATGAGTATTTCAATTCCTCCCTACCTTATTCCTGTGCTGAGATAGAGGGTGCTCCAACCTGCTGTAAAATGTTTGATTTCGAGAGTGATCGATACTAATGAAAACATTGTTGGGGTAAAACCTAAAGGGAAAGGCCTAGCACCAAATTGCATTGGCAATCTGATCTAACTTCTGGAGGCAGTCAAAATGAGTATTTGAATTCTTCCCTACCTCTTTCCTCTGCTGAGATACAGGGTGCTCGAACCTGCTGTAAAATGCTTGATTTCGAGAGTGATCGAAACTAATGAAAACTTTGTTGGGCTAAAACCTAAAGGGAAAGGCCTAGCACCAAATTGCATTGGCCATCTGATCTAACCTCTGGAGGCAGTCAAAATGAGTATTTGAATTCTTCCCTACCTCTTTCCTCTGCTGAGATGCAAGGTGCTCCAACCTGCTGTAAAATGCTTGATTTTGAGAGTGAGCGAAACTAATGAAAACATTCTTGGGGTAAAACCTAAAGGGAAAGGCCTAGCACCAAATTGCATTGGCCATCTGATCTAACTTCTGAAGACAGTCAAAATCATCCTTAGAATTCTTCCCTACCTCTTTCCTCTGCTGATATACAGGGTGCTCCAACCTGCTGTAAAATGCTTGATTTTGAGTGTGAGCAAAACTAATGAAAACATTGTTGGGCTAAAACCTAAAGGGAAAGGCCTAGCACCAAATTGCATTGTCCATCTGATCTAACTTCTGGAGACAGTCAAAATGAGTATTTCACTTCTTCCCTACCTCTTTCCTCTGCTGAGATACAGGGTGCTCCAACCTGCTGTAAAATGCTTGATTGAGAGAGTGAGCAAACTAATGAAAACATTGTTGGTTTAAAACCTAAAGGGAAAGGCCTAGCACCAAATTGCATTGGCCATCTGATCTAACTTCTGGAGGCAGTCAAAATGAGTATTTGAATTCTTCCCTACCTCTTTCTTCTGCTGACATACAAGGTGCTCCAACCTGCTGTAATATGCCTGATTTCGAGAGTGAGCGAAACTAATGAAAACATTGTTGGGGTAAAACTAAAGGGAAAGGCCTAGCACGAAATTGCATTGGCCGTCTGATCTAACTTCTGGAGGCACTCAGAATGAACCTTAGAATTCTTCCCTACCTCTTTCCTCTGCTGAGATACAGGGTGCTCCAACCTGCTGTAAAATGCTCGATTTCGAGAGTGAGTGAAACTAATGAAAACATTCTTGAGGTAAAACCTAAAGGGAAAGGCCTAGCACCAAATTGCATTGGCCATCTGATCTAACTTCTGAAGACAGTCAAAATCATCCTTAGAATTCTTCCCTACCTCTTTCCTCTGCTGATATACAGGGTGCTCCAACCTGCTGTAAAATGCTTGATTTCGAGAGTGAGCGAAACTAATGAAAACATTGTTGGTTTGAAACCTAAAGGGAAAGGCCTAGCACCAAATTTCATTAGCCATCTGATCTAACTTCTGGAGACAGTCAAAATGATCCTTAGAATTCTTCCCTACCTCTTTCCTCTGCTGAGATACAAGGTACTCCAACCTGCTGTAAAATGTTTGATTTCGAGAGTGATTGAAACTAATGAAAACATTGTTGGGGGTAAAACCTAAGGGGAAAGACCTAGCACCAAATTGCATTGACCATCTGATCTAACTTCTGGAGGCTGACAAATGAGTATTTGAATTCTTCCCTACCTTATTCCTGTGCTGAGATACAGGTGCTCCAACCTGCTGTAAAATGCTTGATTTCGAGAGTGAGCGAAACTAATGAAAACATTGTTGGGGTAAAACCTAAAGGGAAAGGCCTAGCACCAAATTGCATTGGCCATCTGATCTAACTTCTGGAGGCAGTCAAAATGAACCTTAGAATTCTTCCCTAACTTATTCCTCTGCAGAGATACAGGGTGCTCCAACCTGCTGTAAAATGCTTGATTTCGAGAGTGAGCGAAACTAATGAAAACTTTGTTGGGGTAAAACCTAAAGGGAAAGGCCTAGCACCAAATTGCATTTGCCATCTGATCTAACTTCTGAGGCAGTCAAAATGAGTATTTGAATTCTTCCCTACCTCTTTCCTCTGCTGAGATACAGGGTGCTCCAACCTGCTGTAAAATGCTTGATTTCGAGAGTGAGCGAAACTAATGAAAACATTGACGGGTAAAACCCAAAGGGAAAGGCCTAGCACCAAATTTCATCAGCCTACTGATCCAACTTCTGGAGACAGTCAAAATGATCCTTAGAATTCTTCCCTACCTCTTCCCTCTGATGAGATACAGGGTACTCCAACCTGCTGTAAAATGCTTGATTTCGAGAGTGAGCGAAACTAATGAAAACATTGTTGGGGTAAAACCTAAAGGGAAAGACCTAGCACCAAATTGCATTGGCCATCTGCTTTAACTTCTGGAGACAGTCAAAATGAGTATTTGAATACTTCCCTACCTTACTCCTCTGCTGAGATACAGGGTGCTCCAACCTGCTGTAAAATGCTTGATTTCAGAGTGAGCGAAACTAATGAAAACTTTGTTGGGGTAAAACCTAAAGGGAAAGGCCTAGCACCAAATTGCATTGGCCATCTGATCTAACTTCTGGAGGCAGTGAAAATGAGTATTTTAATTCTTCCCTACCTCTTTCTTCTGCTGACATACAAGGTGCTCCAACCTGCTGTAATATGCCTGCTTTCGAGAGTGAGCGAAAATAATGAAAACATTGTTGGGGTAAAACCTAAAGGGAAAGACCTAGCACCAAATTGCATTGGCCATCTGCTTTAACTTCTGGAGACAGTCAAAATGAGTATTTGAATACTTCCTACCTTACTCCTCTGCTGAGATACAGGGTGCTCCAACCTGCTGTAAAATGCTTGATTGAGAGAGTGAGCGAAAGTAATGAAAACATTGTTGGTTTAAAACCAAAAGGGAAAGGCCTAGCACCAAATTGCATTGGCCATCTGATCTAACTTCTGGAGGCAGTCAAAATGAGTATTTCAATTCTTCCCTACCTCTTTCCTCTGCTGAGATACAGGGTGCTCCAACCTGCTGTAAAATGCTTGATTTTGAGAGTGATCGAAACTAATGAAAACATTGTTGGGGTAAAACCTAAAGGGAAAGGCCTAGCACCAAATTTCATTGGCCATCTGATCTAACTTCTGAAGACAGTCAAAATCATCCTTAGAATTCTTCCCTACCTCTTTCCTCTGCTGATATACAGGGCGCTCCAATCTGCTGTAAAATGCTTGATTTTGAGTGGGAGCAAAACTAATGAAAACATTGTTGGGGTAAAACCCAAAGGGAAAGGCCTAGCACCAAATTTCATTAGCCATCTGATCTAACTTCTGGAGGCAGTCAAAATGAGTATTTCAGTTCTTCCCTACCTCTTTCCTCTGCTGAGATGCAAGGTGCTCCAACCTGCTGTAAAATGCTTGATTTTGAGAGTGTGCGAAACTAATGAAAACATTGTTGGGGTAAAACCTAAAGGGAAAGGCCTAGCACCAAATTGCATTGGCCATCTGATCTAACCTCTGGAGGCAGTCAAAATGAGTATTTGAATTCTTCCCTACCTCTTTCCTCTGCTCAGATACAAGGTGCTCCCACCTGCTGTAATATGCCTGTTTTAGAGAGTGATCGAAACTGATGAAAACATTGTTGGGGTAAAACCTAAAGGGAAAGGCCTAGCACCAAATTGCATTGGCCATCTGATCTAACTTCTGGAGACAGTCAAAATGATCCTTAGAATTCTTCCCTACCTCTTTCCTCTGCTGAGATGCAAGTTGCTCCAACCTGCTGTAAAATGCTTGATTTTGAGAGTGAGCGAAACTAATGAAAACATTGTTGGGGTAAAACCTAAAGGGAAAGGCCTAGCACCAAATTGCATTGGCCATCTGATCTAACTTCTGGAGGCAGTCAAAGTGATCCTTGGAATTCTTCCCTACCTCTTTCCTCTGCTGAGATACACGGTGCTCCAACCTGCTGTAAAATGCTTGATTTCGAGAGTGAGCGAAACTAATGAAAACATTGTTGGGGTAAAACCTAAAGGGAAAGACCTAGCACCAAATTGCATTGGCCATCTGATCTAACTTCTGAAGACAGTCAAAATCATCCTTAGAATTCTTCCCTACCTCTTTCCTCTGCTGATATACAGGGTGCTCCAACCTGCTGCAAAATGCTTGATTTTGAGTGTGAGCAAAACTAATGAAAACATTGTTGGGGTAAAACCCAAAGGGAAAGGCCTAGCACCAAATTGCATTGGCCATCTGATCTAACTTCTGGAGGCAGTCAAAATGAGTATTTCAGTTCTTCCCTACCTCTTTCCTCTGCTGAGATGCAAGGTGCTCCAACCTGCTGTAAAATGTTTGATTTCGAGAGTGATCGATACTAATGAAAACATTGTTGGGGTAAAACCTAAAGGGAAAGGCCTAGCACCAAATTGCATTGGCCATCTGATCTAACCTCTGGAGGCAGTCAAAATGAGTATTTCAGTTCTTCCGTACCTTATTCCTCTGCTCAGATACAAGGTGCTCCAGCCTGCTGTAAAATGCTTGATTTCGAGAGTGATCGAAACTAATGAAAACATTGTTGGGGTAAAACCTAAAGGGAAAGGCCTAGCACCAAATTGCATTGGCCATCTGATCTAACCTCTGGAGGCAGTCAAAATGAGTATTTGAATTCTTCCGTACCTTATTCCTCTGCTCAGATACAAGGTGCTCCAGCCTGCTGTAAAATGCTTGATTTCGAGAGTGATCGAAACTAATGAAAACATTGTTGGGGTAAAACCTAAAGGGAAAGGCCTAGCACCAAATTTCATTGGCCATCTGATCTAACTTCTGGAGGCAGTCAAAATGAGTATTTGAATTCTTCTGTACCTTATTCCTCTGCTGAGATGCAAGGTGCTCCAACCTGCTGTAAAATGCTTGATTTTGAGAGTGTGCGAAACTAATGAAAACATTGTTGGGGTAAAACCTAAAGGGAAAGGCCTGGCACCAAATTTCATTGGCCATCTGATCTAACTTCTGGAGGCAGTCAAAATGAGTATTTCAATTCTTCCTTACCTCTTTCCTCTGCTGAGATACAGGGTGGTCCACCCTGCTGTAAAATGCTTGATTTCGAGAGTGTGCGAAACTAATGAAAACATTGTTGGGGTAAAACCTAAAGGGAAAGGCCTAGCACCAAATTGCATTGGCCATCTGATCTAACTTCTGGAGGCAGTCAAAATGAGTATTTCAATTCTTCCCTACCTTATTCCTGTGCTGAGATAGAGGGTGCTCCAACCTGCTGTAAAATGTTTGATTTCGAGAGTGATCGATACTAATGAAAACATTGTTGGGGTAAAACCTAAAGGGAAAGGCCTAGCACCAAATTGCATTGGCAATCTGATCTAACTTCTGGAGGCAGTCAAAATGAGTATTTGAATTCTTCCCTACCTTATTCCTCTTCTGAGATACAGGTGCTCCAACCTGCTGTAAAATGCTTGATTTCGAGAGTGATCGAAACTAATGAAAACATTGTTGGGGTAAAACCTAAAGGGAAAGGCCTAGCACCAAATTGCATAGGCCATCTGATCTAACTTCTGGAGGCAGTCAAAATGAGTATTTGAATTCTTCCCTACCTCTTTCCTCTGCTGAGATGCAAGGTGCTCCAACCTGCTGGAAAATGCTTGATTTTGAGAGTGAGCGAAACTAATGAAAACATTCTTGAGGTAAAACCTAAAGGGAAAGGCCTAGCACCAAATTGCATTGGCCATCTGATCTAACTTCTGAAGACAGTCAAAATCATCCTTAGAATTCTTCCCTACCTCTTTACTCTGCTGATATACAGGGTGCTCCAACCTGCTGTAAAATGCTTGATTTTGAGTGTGAGCAAAACTAATGAAAACATTGTTGGGGTAAAACCCAAAGGAAAGGCCTAGCACCAAATTGCATTGGCCATCTGATCTAACTTCTGGAGGCAGTCAAATGAGTATTTCAGTTCTTCCCTACCTCTTTCCTCTGCTGAGATGCAAGGTGCTCCAACCTGCTGTAAAATGCTTGATTTCGAGTGAGCGAAACTAATGAAAACATTGTTGGGGTAAAACCTAAAGGGAAGGGCCTAGCACCAAATTGCATTGTCCATCTGATCTAACTTCTGGAGACAGTCAAAATGAGTATTTCACTTCTTCCTACCTCTTTCCTCTGCTGAGATACAGGGTGCTCCAACCTGCTGTAAAATGCTTGATTTAGAGAGTGAGCGAAACTAATGAAAACATTGTTGGTTTAAAACCTAAAGGGAAAGGCCTAGCACCAAATTGCATTGGCCATCTGATCTAACTTCTGGAGGCAGTCAAAATGAGTATTTCAATTCTTCCCTACCTCTTTCTTCTGCTGAGATACATGGTGCTCCAACCTGCTGTAAAATGTCTGATTTTGAGAGTGAACGAAACTAATGAAAACATTGTTGGGGTAAAACCTAAAGGGAAAGACCTAGCACCAAATTGCATTGGCCATCTGATCTAACTTCTGGAGGCAGTCAAAATGAGTATTTCAATTCTTCCCTACCTTATTCCTGTGCTGAGATACAGGGTGCTCCAACCTGCTGTAAAATGTTTGATTTCGAGTGTGATCGATACTAATAAAAACATTGTTGGGGTAAAACCTAAAGGGAAAGGCCTAGCACCAAATTGCATTGGCCGTCTGATCTAACCTCTGGAGGCAGTCAAAATGAGTATTTGAATTCTTCCCTACCTCTTTCCTCTGCTCAGATACAAGGTGCTCCAACCTGCTGTAATATGCCTGATTATGAGAGTGATCGAAACCGATGAAAACATTGTTGGGGTAAAACCTAAAGGGAAAAGCCTAGAACCAAATTGCATTGGCCATCTGATCTAACTTCTGGAGGCAGTCTAAATGATCCTTAGAATTCTTCCCTACCTCTTTCCTCTGCTGAGATGCAAGTTGCTCCAACCTGCTGTAAAGTGCTTGATTTTGAGAGTGAGCGAAACTAATGAAAACATTGTTGGGGTAAAACCTAAAGGGAAAGGCCTAGCACCAAATTGCATTGGCCATCTGATCTAACTTCTGGAGACAGTCAAAATGATCCTTAGAATTCTTCCCTACCTCTTTCCTCTGCTGAGATGCAAGGTGCTCCAACCTGCTGTAAAATGCTTGATTTCGAGAGTGAGCGAAACTAATGAAAACATTATTGGGGTAAAACCTAAAGGGAAAGGCCTAGCACCAAATTGCATTGGCCATCTGATCTAACTTCTGGAGACAGTCAAAATCATCCTTAGAATTCTTCCCTACCTCTTTCCTCTGCTGATATACAGGGTGCTGCAACCTGCTGTAAAATGCTTGATTTTGAGTGTGAGCAAAACTAATGAAAACATTGATGGGGTAAAACCCAAAGGGAAAGGCCTAGCACCAAATTGCATTGGCCATCTGATCTAACTTCTGGAGGCAGTCACAATGAGTATTTCAGTTCTTCCCTACCTCTTTCCTCTGCTGAGATGCAAGGTGCTCCAACCTGCTGTAAAATGCTTGATTTCGAGAGTGAGCGAAACTAATGAAAACATTGTTGGGGTAAAACCTAAAGGGAAAGGCCTAGCACCAAGTTCCATTGGCCATCTGATTTAACTTCTGGAGACAATCAAAATGAGTATTTCAATTCTTCCGTACCTTATTCCTCGGCTCAGATACAAGGTGCTCCAACCTGCTGTAATATGCCTGATTATGAGAGTGATCGAAACTGATGAAAACATTGTTGGGGTAAAACCTAAAGGGAAAGGCCTAGCACCAAATTTCATTGGCCATCTGATCTAACGTCTGGAGGCAGTCAAAATGAGTATTTGAATTCTTCCCTACCTTGCTCCTCTGCTCAGATACAGGGTGCTCCAACCTGCTGTAAAATGCTTGATTTCGAGAGTGAGCGAAACTAATGAAAACAAAGTTCGGGTAAAACCTAAAGGGAAAGGCCTAGCACCAAATTTCATTGGCCATCTGATCTAACTTCTGGAGACAGTCAAAATGATCCTTAGAATTCTTCCCGACCTCTTTCTTCTGCTGACATACAAGGTGCTCCAACCTGCTGTAATATGCCTGATTTCGAGAGTGAGCGAAACTAATGAAAACATTGTTGGGGTAAAACCTAAAGGGAAAGACCTAGCACCAAATTGCATTGGCCATCTGATTTAACTTCTGGAGACAGGCAAAATGAGTATTTGAATTCTTCCTACCTTATTCCTCTGCTGAGATACAGGGTGCTCCAACCTGCTGTAAAATGCTTCATTGAGAGAGTGAGCGAAACTAATGAAAACATTGTTGGGGTAAAACCTAAAGGGAAAGGCCTAGCACCAAATTACTTTGGCCATCTGATCTAACTTCTGGAGACAGTCAAAATGAACCTTAGAATTCTTCCCTACCTCTTTCCTCTGCTGAGATACAGGGTACTCCATCCTGCTGTAAAATGCTTGATTTCGAGAGTGAGCGAAACTAATGAAAACATTGTTGGTTAGAAACCTAAAGGGAAAGGCCTAGCACCAAAT
Organism: Melanerpes aurifrons; assembly: GCA_011125475.1. Taxonomy (NCBI): domain Eukaryota; kingdom Metazoa; phylum Chordata; class Aves; order Piciformes; family Picidae; genus Melanerpes; species Melanerpes aurifrons. Next base: position 339,854 of record WWNC01000209.1, on the reverse strand, counting down.
TGCATTGGCCATCTGATCTAACTTCTGGAGGCAGTCAAAGTGATCCTTAGAATTCTTCCCTACCTTATTCCTGTGCTGAGATACAGGTGCTCCAACCTGCTGTAAAATGCTTGATTTCGAGAGTGATCGAAACTAATGAAAACATTGTTGGGGAAAAACCTAAAGGGAAAGACCGGGCACCAAATTCCATTCGCCATCTGATTTAACTTCTGGAGACAGTCAAAATGAGTATTTGAATTCTTCCCTACCTTATTTCTCTGCTGAGATACAGGGTGCTCCAACCTGCTGTAAAATGCTTGATTGAGAGAGTGAGCGAAACTAATGAAAACATTGTTGGGGTAAAACCTAAAGGGAAAGGCCTGGCACCAAATTGCATTGGCCATCTGATCTAACTTCTGGAGGCAGTCAAATGCGTATTTCAATTCTTCCCTACCTCTTTCTTCTGCTGAGATGCAGGGTGCTCCAACCTGCTGTAAAATGTTTGATTTCGAGAGAGAGCGAAACTAATGAAAACATTGTTGGGGGTAAAACCTAAAGGGAAAGACCCAGCACCAAATTGCATTGGCCATCTGATCTAACTTCTGGAGGCTGTCAAAATGAGTATTTGAATTCTTCCCTACCTTATTCCTGTGCTGAGATACAGAGTGCTCCAACCTGCTGTAAAATGCTTGATTTTGACAGTGATTGAAACTAATGAAAACATTGTTGGGGTAAAACCTAAAGGGAAAGGCCTAGCACCAAATTGCATTGGCCATCTGATCTAACTTCTGGAGGTAGTCAGAGTGATCCTTTCAATTCTTCCCTACCTCTTTCCTCTGCTGAGATACACCGTGCTCTAACCTGCTGTAAAACGCTTGATTTTGAGAGTGATCGAAACTAATGAAAACATTGTTGGGGTAAAACCTAAAGGCAAAGGCCTAGCGCCAAATTGCATTGGCCATCTGATCTAACTTCTGAAGACAGTCAAAATCATCCTTAGAATTCTTTCCTACCTCTTTCTTCTGCTGAGATACAGGGTGGTCCAACCTGCTGTAAAATGCTTGATTGAGAGAGTGAGCGAAACTAATGAAAACATTGTTGGGGTAAAACCTAAAGGGAAAGGCCTAGCACCAAATTGCATTGGCCATCTGATCTAACTTCTGGAGGCTGTCAAAATGAGTATTTCAATTCTTCCCTACCTCTTTCCTCTGCTGAGATACAGGGTGGTCCACCCTGCTGTAAAATGCTTGATTGAGAGAGTGAGCGAAACTAATGAAAACATTGTTGGGGTAAAACCTAAAGGGAAAGGCCTACCACCAAATTGCATTGGCCATCTGATCTAACTTCTGGAGAGAGTCAAAATGAACCTTAGAATTCTTCCCTACCTCTTTCCTCTGCTGAGATACAGGGTGGTCCACACTGCTGTAAAATGCTTGATTTCGAGAGTGATCGAAACTAATGACAACTTTGTTGGGGTAAAACCTAAAGGGAAAGGCCTAGCACCAAATTGCATTGGCCATCTGATCTAACTTCTGGAGGCAGTCAAAATGAATATTTGAATTCTTCCCTACCTCTATCCACTGCTGAGATACAGGGTGCTCCAACCTGCTGTAAAATGCTTGATTTTGAGAGTGATTGAAACTAATGGAAACATTGTTGGGGTAAAACCTAAAGGGAAAGGCCTAGCACCAAATTGCATTGGCCATCTGATCTAACTTCTGGAGGCAGTCAAAATGAGTATTTGAATTCATCCCTACCTCTATCCACTGCTGAGATACAGGGTGCTCCAACCTGCTGTAAAATGCTTGATTTTGAGAGTGATTGAAACTAATGGAAACATTGTTGGGGTAAAACCTAAAGGGAAAGGCCTAGCACCAAATTGCATTGGCCATCTGATCTAACTTCTGGAGGCAGTCAAAATGAGTATTTGAATTCATCCCTACCTCTTTCTTCTGCTGAGATACAGGGTGGTCCAATCTGCTGAAAAATGCTTGATTTCGAGAGTGAGCGAAACTAATGAAAACATTGTTGGGGTAAAACCTAAAGGGAAAGGCCTAGCACCAAATTGCATTGGCCATCTGATCTAACTTCTGGAGACAGTCAAAATGATGCTGAGAATTCTTCCTACCTCTTTCCTCTGCTGAGATGCAAGGTGCTCCAACCTGCTGTAATATGCCTGATTTCGAGAGTGAGCGAAACTAATGAAAACTTTGTTGGGGTAAAACCTAAAGGGAAAGATCTAGCACCAAATTGCATTGGCCATCTGATTTAACTTCTGGAGACAATCAAAATGAGTTTTTGAATTCTTCCCTACCTTATACCTCTGCTGAGATACAGGGTGCTCCAACCTGCTGTAAAATGCTTGATTTTGAGTGTGAGCAAAACTAATGAAAACATTGATGGGGTAAAACCCAAAGGGAAAGGCCTAGCACCAAATTGCATTGGCCATCTGATCTAACTTCTAGAGGCAGTCACAATGAGTATTTCAGTTCTTCCCTACCTCTTTCCTCTGCTGAGATGCAAGGTGCTCCAACCTGCTGTAAAATGCTTGATTTCGAGAGTGAGCGAAACTAATGAAAACATTGTTGGGGTAAAACCTAAAGGGAAAGGCCTAGCACCAAATTGCATTGGCCATCTGATCTAACTTCTGGAGACAGTCAAAATGAGTATTTCAATTCTTCCCTACCGCTTTCCTCTGCTGAGATACAGGGTGGTCCACCCTGCTGTAAAATGCTTGATTGAGAGAGTGAGCGAAACTAATGAAAACATTGTTGGGGTAAAACCTAAAGGGAAAGGCCTAGCACCAAATTGCATTGGCCATCTGGTCTAACTTCTGGAGACAGTCAAAATGAACCTTAGAATTCTTCCCTACCTCTTTCCTCTGCTGAGATACAGGGTGGTCCACCCTGCTGTAAAATGCTTGATTTCGAGAGTGATCGAAACTAATGAAAACTTTGTTGGGGTAAAACCTAAAGGGAAACGCCTAGCACCAAATTGCATTGGCAATCTGATCTAACTTCTGGAGGCTGTCAAAATGAGTATTTGAATTCTTCCCTACCTTATTCCTGTGCTGAGATACAGGTGGTCCACCCTGCAGTAAAATGCTTGATTTCGAGAGTGAGCGAAACTAATGAAAACATTGTTGGGGTAAAACCTAAAGGGAAAGGCCTAGCACCAAGTTCCATTGGCCATCTGATTTAACTTCTGGAGACAATCAAAATGAGTATTTCAATTCTTCCGTACCTTATTCCTCGGCTCAGATACAGGGTGCTCCAACCTGCTGTAATATGCCTGATTATGAGAGTGATCGAAACTGATGAAAACATTGTTGGGGTAAAACCTAAAGGGAAAGGCCTAGCACCAAATTTCATTGGCCATCTGATCTAAGTTCTAGAGGCAGTCAAAATGAGTATTTCAATTCTTCCGTACCTTATTCCTCTGCTAAGATACTAGGTGCTCCAACCTGCTGTAATATGCGTGATTTCGAGAGTGATCGAAACTAATGAAAACATTGTTGGGGTAAAACCTAAAGGGAAAGACCTAGCACCAAATTGCATTGGCCATCTGATCTAACTTCTGGAGGCAGTCAAAATGAGTATTTCAATTCTTCCTTACCTCTTTCCTCTGCTGAGATACAGGGTGCTCCAACCTGCTGTAAAATGCTTGATTTCGAGAGTGATCGAAACTAATGAAAACATTGTTGCGGTAAAGCCTAAAGGGAAAGGCCTAGCACCAAATTGCATTGTCCATCTGATCTAACATCTGGAGGCAGTCAAAATGAGTATTTGAATTCTTCCCTACCTCTTTCCTCTGCTGAGATGCAGGGCGGTGCAACCTGCTTTAAAATGCTTGATTTCGAGAGTGAGCGAAACTAATGAAAACATTGTTAGGGTAAAACCTAAAGGGAAATGCCTACCACCAAATTGCATTGGCCATCTGATCTAACTTCTGGAGACAGTCAAAATGATCCTTAGAATTCTTCCCTACCTCTTTCCTCTGCTGAGATGCAAGGTGCTCCAACCTGCTGTAAAATGCTTGATTTTGAGAGTGAGCGAAACTAATGAAAACATTGTTGGGGTAAAACCTAAAAAGAAAGGCCTAGCACCAAATTTCATAGGCCATCTGATCTAACTTCTGGAGGCAGTCAAAATGAGTATTTCAATTCTTCCCTACCTTATTCCTCTGCTGAGATACAGGGTGCTCCAACCTGCTGTAAAATGCTTGATTTCGAGAGTGAGCGAAACTAATGAAAACATTGTTGGGGTAAAACCTAAATGGAAAGGCCTAGCACCAAATTGCATTGGCCATCTGATCTATCTTCTGGAGGCCGTCAAAATGAGTATTTCAATTCTTCCCTACCTTATTCCTCTGCTTAGATATAAGGTCCTCCAACCTGCTGTAAAATGCTTGCTTTCGAGAGGGAGCGAAACTAATGAAAGCATTGTTGGGGTAAAACCTAAAGTGAAAGGCCTAGCACCAAATTGCATTGGCCATCTGAACTAACTTCTGGAGGCAGTCAAAATGAGTATTTCAATTCTTCCCTACCTTATTCCTCTGCTGAGATACAGGGTGCTCCAACCTGCTGTAAAATGCTTGATTTTGAGAGTGAGCGAAACTAATGAAAACATTATAGGGGTAAAACCTAAAGGGAAAGGCCTAGTACCAACTTGCATTGGCCATCTGATCTATCTTCTGGAGGAAGTCAAAATGAGTATTTGAATTCTTCCCTACCTTATTCCTCTGCTCAGATGCAAGGTGCTCCAACCTGCTGTCAAATTCTTGATTTCGAGAGTGAGCGAAACTAATGAAAACATTATTGGGGCAAAACCTAAAGGGAAAGGCCTAGCACTAAATTGCATTGTCCATCTGATCTAACTTCTGGAGACAGTCAAAATGAACCTTAGAATTCTTCCCTACCTTATTCCTCTGCTCAGATGCAAGGTGCTGCAACATGCTGTAAAATGCTTGATTTTGAGAGTGAGCGAAACTAATGAAAACATTGTTGGGGTAAAGCCTAAAGGGAAAGGCCTAGCACCAAATTACTTTGACCATCTGATCTAACTTCTGGAGGCAGTCAAAATGAGTATTTGAATTCTTCCCTACCTTATTCCTCTGCTCAGATGCAAGGTGCTCCAACCTGCTGTAAAATGCTTGATTTCGAGGGTGATCGAATCTAATGAAAACATTGTTGGGGTAAAACCTAAAGGGAAAGGCCTAGCACCAAATTGCATTGGCCATCTGATCTAACTTCTGGAGGCAGTCAAATTGGGTATTTGAATTCTTCCCTAACTTATTCCTCTGCTGAGATACAATGTGCTCCAACCTACTGCAATATGCCTGATTTCGAGAGTGAGCGAAACTAATGAAAACATTGTTGGGGTAAAGCCTAAAGGGAAAGGCCTAGCACCAAATTGCATTTGCCATCTGATCTAACTTCTGGAGGCAGTCAAAATGAGTATTTGAATTCTTCCCTACCTTACTCCTCTGCTCAGATACAAGGTGCTAGAACCTGCTGTAAAATTCTTGATTTTGAGAGTGATCGAAACTAATGAAAACATTGTTGGGGTAAAACCTAAAGGGAAAGACCTAGCACCAAATTGCATTGGCCTTCTGATCTAACTTCTGGAGGTAGTCAAAATGAGTATTTCAATTCTTCCCAACCTTATTCCTCTGCTGAGGTACATGGTGCTCCAACCAGCCATAAAATGTTTGATTTCGAGAGTGAGCGAAACTAATGAAAACATTGTTCGGGTAAAACCTAAAGGGAAAGGCCTAGCACCAAATTGCATTGGCCATCTGATCTAACTTCTGGAGACAGTAAAAAAGATCCTTAGAATTCTTCCCTACCTCTTTCCTCTGCTGAGATACAGGGTGCTCCAACCTGCTTTAAAATGCTTGATTTTGAGAGTGATCGAAACTAATGAAAACATTGTTGGGGTAAAACCTAAAGGGAAAGGCCTAGCACCAAATTCCATTGTCCATCTCATCTAACTTCTGGAGGCAGTCAAAATGAGTATTTCAATTCTACCCTACCTCTTTCCTCTGCTGAGATACAGGGTGCTCCAACCTGCTGTAAAATGCTTGATTTCGAGAGTGATAGAAACTAATGAAAACATTGTTGGGGTAAAACCTAAAGGGAAAGGCCTAGCACCAAATTGCATTGGCCATCTGATCTAACTTCTGGAGACAGTCAAAATGATCCGTTGAATTCCTCCCTACCTTTTTGCTCTGCTGATATACAGGTGCTCCAACCTGCTTTAAAATGCTTGATTTTGAGATTGAGCGAAACTAATGAAAACATTGTTGGGGTAAAACCTAAAGGGAAAGGCCTAGCACCAAATTGCATTGGCCATCTGATCTAACTTCTGGAGGCAGTCAAAATGAGTATTTCAATTCTTCCCTACCTCTTTCCTCTGCTGAGATACAGGGTGCTCCAACCTGCTGTAAAATGCTTGATTTCGAGAGTGATCGAAACTAATGAAAACATTGTTGCGGTAAAGCCTAAAGGGAAAGGCCTAGCACCAAATTGCATTGTCCATCTGATCTAACATCTGGAGGCAGTCAAAATGAGTATTTGAATTCTTCCCTACCTCTTTCCTCTGCTGAGATGCAGGCGGTGCAACCTGCTTTAAAATGCTTGATTTCGAGAGTGAGCGAAACTAATGAAAACATTGTTAGGTAAAACCTAAAGGGAAATGCCTACCACCAAATTGCATTGGCCATCTGATCTAACTTCTGGAGACAGTCAAAATGATCCTTAGAATTCTTCCCTACCTCTTTCCTCTGCTGAGATGCAAGGTGCTCCAACCTGCTGTAAAATGCTTGATTTTGAGAGTGAGCGAAACTAATGAAAACATTGTTGGGGTAAAACCTAAAAAGAAAGGCCTAGCACCAAATTTCATAGGCCATCTGATCTAACTTCTGGAGGCAGTCAAAATGAGTATTTCAATTCTTCCCTACCTTATTCCTCTGCTGAGATACAGGGTGCTCCAACCTGCTGTAAAATGCTTGATTTCGAGAGTGAGCGAAACTAATGAAAACATTGTTGGGGTAAAACCTAAATGGAAAGGCCTAGCACCAAATTGCTTTGGCCATCTGATCTATCTTCTGGAGGCCGTCAAAATGAGTATTTGAATTCTTCCCTACCTTATTCCTCTGCTCAGATGCAAGGTGCTCCAACCTGCTGTCAAATTCTTGATTTCGAGAGTGAGCGAAACTAATGAAAACATTATTGGGGCAAAACCTAAAGGGAAAGGCCTAGCACTAAATTGCATTGTCCATCTGATCTAACTTCTGGAGACAGTCAAAATGAACCTTAGAATTCTTCCCTACCTTATTCCTCTGCTCAGATGCAAGGTGCTGCAACATGCTGTAAAATGCTTCATTTCGAGGGTGATCGAATCTAATGAAAACATTGTTGGGGTAAAGCCTAAAGGGAAAGGCCTAGCACCAAATTACTTTGACCATCTGATCTAACTTCTGGAGGCAGTCAAAATGAGTATTTGAATTCTTCCCTACCTTATTCCTCTGCTCAGATGCAAGGTGCTCCAACCTGCTGTAAAATGCTTGATTTCGAGGGTGATCGAATCTAATGAAAACATTGTTGGGGTAAAACCTAAAGGGAAAGGCCTAGCACCAAATTGCATTGGCCATCTGATCTAACTTCTGGAGGCAGTCAAATTGGGTATTTGAATTCTTCCCTAACTTATTCCTCTGCTGAGATACAATGTGCTCCAACCTACTGCAATATGCCTGATTTCGAGAGTGAGCGAAACTAATGAAAACATTGCTAGGGTAAAACCTAAAGGGAAAGGCCTAGCACCAAATTGCATTAGCCATGTGATCTAACATCTGAAGGCAGTCAAAATGAGTATTTGAATTCTTCCCTACCTTATTCCTCTGCTGAGATACAGGGTACTCCAACCTGCTTTAAAATGTTTGATTTCGAGAGTGAGCGAAACTAATGAAAACATTATTGGGGTAAAACCTAAAGGGAAAGGCCTAGTACCAAATTGCATTGGCCATCTGATCTAACTTCTGGAGGCAGTCAAAATGAGTATTTGAATTCTTCCCTACCTTATTCCTCTGCTCAGATGCAAGGTGCTCCAACCTGCTGTAAAATGCTTGATTTTGAGAGTGATCGAAACTAATGAAAACATTGTTGGGGTAAAACCTAAAGGGAAAGGCCTAGCACCAAATTGCATTGGCCATCTGATCTAACTTCTGGAGGCAGTCAAAATGAGTCTTTGAATTCTTCCCTACCTTATTCCTCTGCTCAGATAGAAGGTGCTCCAACCTGCTGTAAAATGCTTGATTTCGAGAGTGAGCGAAACTAATGAAAACATTGTTGGGGTAAAACCTAAAGGGAAAGGCCTAGCACCAAATTGCATTGGCCATCTGATCTAACTTCTGGAGGCAGTCAAAATGAGTATTTGAATTCTTCCCTACCTTATTCCTCTGCTCAGATGCAAGGTGCTCCAACCTGCTTTAAAATGCTTGATTTCGAGAGTGAGCGAAACTAATGAAAACATTATTGGGGCAAAACCTAAAGGGAAAGGCCTAGCACTAAATTGCATTGTCCATCTGATCTACCTTCTGGAGGCAGTCAAAATGAGTATTTGAATTCTTCCCTACCTTATTCCTCTGCTCAGATGCAAGGTGCTGCAACATGCTGTAAAATGCTTGATTTCGAGAGTGATCGAAACTAATGAAAACATTGTTGGGGTAAAACCTAAAGGGAAAGGCCTAGCACCAAATTACTTTGGCCATCTGATCTAACTTCTGGAGGCAGTCAAAATGAGTATTTGAATTCTTCCCTACCTTATTCCTCTGCTCAGATGCAAGGTGCTCCAACCTGCTGTAAAATGCTTGATTTTGAGGGTGATCGAATCTAATAAAACATTGTTGGGGTAAAACCTAAAGGGAAAGGCCTAGCACCAAATTGCATTGGCCATCTGATCTAACTTCTGGAGGCAGTCAAAATGAGTATTTGAATTCTTCCCTACCTTATTCCTCTGCTCAGATGCAAGGTGCTGCAACATGCTGTAAAATGCTTGATTTCGAGAGTGAGCGAAACTAATGAAAACATTGTTGGGGTAAAACCTAAAGGGAAAGGCCTAGCACCAAATTGCATTGGCCATCTGATCTAACTTCTGGAGACAGTCAAAATGAGTATTTGAATTCTTCCATACCTTATTCCTCTGCTGAGATACAGGGTGCTCCAACCTGCTGTAAAATTCTTGATTTCGAGAGTGAGCGAAACTAATGAAAACATTGTTGGGGTAAAACCTAAAGGGAAAGGCCTAGCACCAAATTGCATTGTCCATCTGATCTAACTTCTGGAGGCAGTCAAAATGAGTATTTGAATTCTTCCCTACCTCTTTCCTCTGCTGAGATACAGGTGCTCCAACCTGCTTTAAAATGCTTGATTTTGAGAGTGAGCGAAACTAATGAAAACATTGTTGGGGTAAAACCTAAAGGGAAAGGCCTAGCACCAAATTGCATTGGCCATCTGATCTAACTTCTGGAGGCTGTCAAAATGAGTATTTGAATTCTTCCCTACCTTTTCCTCTGCTGAGATACAGGGTGCTCCAACCTGCTGTAAAATGCTTGATTTCGAGAGTGATCGAAACTAATAAAAACATTGTTGGGGTAAAACCTAAAGGGAAAGGCCTAGCACCAAATTGCATTGGCCATCTGATCTAACTTCTGGAGGCAGTCAAAATGATCCTTAGAATTCTTCCCTACCTCTTTCCTCTGCTGAGATGCAAGGTGCTCCAACCTGCTGTAAAATGCTTGATTTTGAGAGTGAGCGAAACTAATGAAAACATTGTTGGGGTAAAACCTAAAAGAAAGGCCTAGCACCAAATTTCATTGGCCATCTGATCTAACTTCTGGAGACAGTCAAAATGAGTATTTCAATTCTTCCCTACCTTATTCCTCTGCTGAGATACAGGGTGCTCCAACCTGCTGTAAAATGCTTGATTTCGAGAGTGAGCGAAACTAATGAAAACATTGTTGGGGTAAAACCTAAAGGAAAGGCCTAGCACCAAATTGCTTTGGCCATCTGATCTATCTTCTGGAGGCAGTCAAAATGAGTATTTGAATTCTTCCCTACCTTATTCCTCTGCTTAGATATAAGGTCCTCCAACCTGCTGTAAAATGCTTGATTTCGAGAGTGAGCGAAACTAATGAAAACATTGTTGGGGTAAAACCTAAAGGGAAAGGCCTAGCACCAAATTGCATTGGCCATCTGATCTAACTTCTGGAGGCAGTCAAAATGAGTATTTCAATTCTTCCCTACCTTATTCCTCTGCTCAGATAGAAGGTGCTCCAAACTGCTGTAAAATGCTTGATTTCGAGAGTGAGCGAAACTAATGAAAACATTGTTGGGGTAAAACCTAAAGGAAAGGCCTAGCACCAAATTGCATTGGCCATCTGATCTAACTTCTGGAGGCAGTCAAAATGAGTATTTGAATTCTTCCCTACCTTTTCCTCTGCTGAGATACAGGGTGCTCCAACCTGCTTTAAAATGCTTGATTTTGAGAGTGATCGAAACTAATGAAAACATTGTTGGGGTAAAACCTAAAGGGAAAGGCCTAGCACCAAATTGCATTGGCCATCTGATCTAACTTCTGGAAGACAGTCAAAATGATCCTTAGAATTCTTCCCTACCTCTTTCCTTCTGCTGAGATGCAGGGTGCTCCAACCTGCTGTAAAATGCTTGATTTTGAGAGTGATTGAAACTAATGAAAACATTGTTGGGGTAAAACCTAAAGGGAAAGGCCTAGCACCAAATTGCATTGGCCATCTGATCTAACTTCTGAAGACAGTCAAAATGATCCTTAGAATTCTTCCCTACCTCTTTCTTCTGCTGAGATACAGGGTGCTCCAACCTGCTGTAATATGCCTGAATTCGAGAGTGAGCGAAACTAATGAAAACATTATTAGGGTAAAACCTAAAGGGAAAGGCCTAGCACCAAATTGCATTGGCCATCTGATCTAACTTCTGGAGGCAGTCAAAATGAGTATTTGAATTCTTCCCTACCTTCTTCCTCTGCTCAGATGGAAGGTGCTCCAACCTGCCGTAAAATGCTTGATTTTGAGAGTGAGCGAAACTAATGAAAACATTGTTGGGGTAAAACCTAAAGGGAAAGGCCTAGCACCCAATTGCATTGGCCATCTGATCTAACTTCTGGAGACAGTCAAAATGATCCTTAGAATTCTTCCCTACCTCTTTCTTCTGCTGAGATACAGGGTGGTCCAACCTGCTGTAAAATGCTTGATTTTGAGAGTGAGCGAAACTAATGAAAACATTGTTGGGGTAAAACCTAAAGGGAAAGGCCTAGCACCAAATTGCATTGGCCATCTGATCTAACTTCTGGAGATAGTCAAAATGAGTATTTGAATTCTTCCGTACCTTATTCCTCTGCTCAGATGCAAGGTGCTCCAACCTGCTGTAAAATGCTTGATTTCGAGAGTGATCGAAACTAATGAAAACATTGCTGGGGTAAAACCTAAAGGGAAAGGCCTAGCACCAAATTGCATTGGCCATCTGATCTAACTTCTGGAGACAGTCAAAATGATCCTTAGAATTCTTCCCTACCTCTTTCTTCTGCTGAGATACAGGGTGGTCCAACCTGCTGTAAAATGCTTGATTTTGAGAGTGAGCGAAACTAATGAAAACTTTGTTGGGGTAAAACCTAAAGGGAAAGGCCTAGCACCAAATTGCATTGGCCATCTGATCTAACTTCTGGAGGCAGTCAAAATGAGTATTTGAATTCTTCCCTAACCTCTTTCCTCTGCTGAGATACAGGGTGCTCCAACCTGCTGTAAAATGCTTGATTTCGAGAGTGATCGAAAACTAATGAAAACATTGTTGGGGTAAAACCTAAAGGGAAAGGCCTAGCACCAAATTTCATTGGCCATCTGATCTAACTTCTGGAGACAGTCAAAATGATATTTGAATTCTTCCCTACCTCTTTCTCTGCTGAGATACAGGGTGCTCCAACCTGCTGTAAAATGCTTGATTTCGAGTGATTGAAACTAATGAAAACATTGTTGGGGTAAAACCTAAAGGGAAAGGCCTAGCACCAAATTTCATTGGCCATCTGATCTAACTTCTGAAGACAGTCAAAATGATCCTTAGAATTCTTCCCTACCTCTTTCTTCTGCTGAGATACAGGGTGCTCCAACCTGCTGTAATATGCCTGAATTCGAGAGTGAGCGAAACTAATGAAAACATTATTAGGGTAAAACCTAAAGGGAAAGGCCTAGCACCAAATTACTTTGGCCATCTGATCTAAGTTCTGGAGACAGTCAAAATGAGTATTTGAATTCTTCCCTACCTTATTCCTCTGCTCAGATACAAGGTGCTCCAACCTGCTGTAAAATGCTTGATTTTGAGAGTGAGCGAAACTAATGAAAACATTGTTGGGGTAAAACCTAAAGGGAAAGGCCTAGCACCCAATTGCATTGGCCATCTGATCTAACTTCTGGAGACAGTCAAAATGAGTATTTGAATTCTTCCGTACCTTATTCCTCTGCTCAGATGCAAGGTGCTCCAACCTGCTGTAAAATGCTTGATTGAGAGAGTGAACGAAACTAATGAAAACATTGTTGGGGTAAAACCTAAAGGGAAAGGCCTAGCACCAAATTACTTTGGCCATCTGATCTAACTTCTGGAGACAGTCAAAATGAGTATTTCAATTCTTCCCTACCTTATTCCTCTGCTCAGATACAAGGTGCTCCAACCTGCTGTAAAATGCTTGATTTTGAGAGTGAGCGAAACTAATGAAAACATTGTTGGGGTAAAACCTAAAGGGAAAGGCCTAGCACCAAATTGCATTGGCCATCTGATCTAACTTCTGGAGACAGTCAAAATGATCCTTAGAATTCTTCCCTACCTCTTTCTTCTCCTGAGATACAGGGTGGTCCAACCTGCTGTAAAATGCTTGATTTTGAGAGTGAGCGAAACTAATGAAAACATTGGTGGGGTAAAACCTAAAGGGAAAGGCCTAGCACCAAATTGCATTGGCCATCTGATCTAACTTCTGGAGACAGTCAAAATGAGTATTTGAATTCTTCCGTACCTTATTCCTCTGCTCAGATGCAAGGTGCTCCAACCTGCTGTAAAATGCTTGATTTTGAGAGTGATCGAAACTAATGAAAACTTTGTTGGGGTAAAACCTAAAGGGAAAGGCCTAGCACCAAATTGCGTTTGCCATCTGATCTAACTTCTGGAGGCAGTCAATATGAGTATTTGAATTCTTCCCTTGTCGTGGATATGCCCTCAGAAATGCGCGGCAGATCCATCAACGAAAATATAAGTTTATTTATATATATACAAACTCTGTAGTGGGTATTTACAATCGCCCCTCACAGGTATCAATATTCGGTTAGTGGAACTATCTTTACAGAAGCATCCTTCACTACATTCCACCCCCTGCTTATGGGCAATTATATGTGGGCAAATATTATTCTATAACTAAACTCTACCAAAGATGAATTAAACATTATATAGAAACATCACAAGCACATCATGCATATATATATATACATATCTCAGAAGTGTACAACTGTACTCTAAACAAAGCATGCTACAACACAGTATAGAACTCCTTAAGTCTAAGGTCAGTATCGGTGACCTTAGTGTTTTCTAATCTCCACCCCCTGACCGATGGTGGATCCCTGTTACTCCCGAGACGGGTCTTCCTTTCCAGGATAATCTGTCCACTGGAACCGTTGTCATTCTGTGGAGAAACAAAACTGGCCACGGTATTTAAAGCCGGGCTTGACAGTTTGGAACGACCCACCGAGCACTTATGCGATGAGTTTTTCCATTGATGTCAGTAGCCTCCCAAGCGTATAGACCCCTGGGCTTAGCCAGTGTCATGGGTACAATCCCGATAGAAGGCAGTTTCACTAACACTGGTTGGCCCACCTGCATCTGTGTTACGGAATGTGGGTGTTCATCCTTTGCCTCCCCTGGCATGTGGCTGACATCCCTAACTGGGTCAGCAGGGCAAAATGCCTTGACTTTGGGGCTGCCATAATTCCCCCATCGGTTGTTTACAATGAAAACTGCAGAAGGCAGGCATTTATCCCAATTACTCCTTGAAACATTTGCTTGTTTCTTAATGAGGCCATTTGCCCTCTCCACTATGCCATTTGCCTGGGGATAATATGGAGTATGAAATGTCCATTTGACTCCTTCCCCTCGGGCCCAGTCTTGGACTGAGGTTGAGGTGAAATGTGAACCATTATCACTCTGAATATGTTCAGGCATAGGCAGAATGCTGAACCAATCCTTTAGAGTTTCAATGGTTTGAGCTCCTGAAGCAGTGCTAGTAGCAGTGGCCATGACTAAGCCTGAAACCACTTCTACCCCTACCAGTATGTATTTTTTCCCATGTGAGGGTCGGAGGGGACCAACATAATCAATCTGCCATGTGCTCCATAGTACTTTGTCTTCCTTGATATGCTGGGCCGGAGCCAGACCGGGATGGTTAGCTTTTAATCTGATCTGGCACTGAGGGCAGGCTGAAACAATGGTTTTGCATGTGGTCAAAGAAACTGGCCACCCCCTGGATCTGCATTCGTAGTAAAGGTCTGACTTACCTGAGTGACCTCTTTTAATATGTAGCCACTCAGCCAATCGCTCCCATTCCTTTCCCTCACGATCAACCACACTGATTTTTGCTAAGTGATCTACTTGTTGATTCCAAGTAGCAGCAGGGGTTTGCTTCCTGGAGTGTCCCTTTACCCATCCTACTTTGATGGTCCTGGCTCGACTTATCTCTAGTAGTCTTTGCCAGTCGGTTGCCCTCCAAACTGGGGTATTGCCAACTATCCACTGGTTTGCTTCCCACTGGCAAATCCATTCTGTGGCACCTTTGAAAGTAGCATATGAATCAGTGTATATGGTCTCTGCACCATTTTCCACAGCTAGCATGAGGGCACGCAGTTCTCCCACTTGGGCACTGCCTTCACCCTCTTCAATGACAGTCCTGTCTGTGCCAATCTCCAGTGCTGCGGCCTTGTAATGCCACTGTGATTCTACCCTTTGGGCAGATGCATCTGTGAACCACACTCCCTCAGTATTGGCGTCGGCAGTCAATTCAGGTGCTACCTGAATAGGAGATGGCTTGTAGGGCTGGCACAGTGGGATAGTATGTGGGTTGATAGGCTGCTGCAATTTGGATACTTTTGTGGGCCCTTCTCTTAGAGGCATAAGCTGAGCCATCCCTTCCAGATAGGCATACCATTTTCTTACAGTAGCCTTCTGAGCAATTCCTTCTGGTGGTGGGGTTCCATTGAGGATTGCTTTGAGCAGAGAGAATGGACCTTGCACTACGATATCCTGCGTAGTGTGCAGCTTCTCTGCCTCTTTGACAGCTCGGGTCAGAGACAGGAGTCCCTTCTCCCATTCAGAATATCTCCTTTCAGCATCTTTGAATGCTGTTGAAGAGAATAAAAGGGCTCTGTTCGGGCCTTTAGGTCCCTTTGAAAAATCCCACAGTAGGAAGCATGTTCAGAGAAGCCCCATTCTGCCCTTAAGGGGTCATGTGGGTGCAAAGGGCCCAATTTCTGGTAAGCCTTTAATTCGTCCTTCAAAACCTTTAGGCTTTCAGTATGCCTTGGGGTCCAGTCCCAGACTCTGCTCTTTTTAAGCAGGTCATAGAGGGGACGAGCAATTACTGAGAAACCTGGAATATGTTTTCTCCAGTAACCCAAGGTACCCAAGAGCTGCTGAAGCTCCCTTTTGTTATTGGGAAGTTGGCCCTTTTCAATAGCCTCAAGAGCATCCTCTGGCACTGATATTGCTCCTGCTACCCACCAGGATCCAAGAAATTTAATTTCTTGGTTCGGGCCTTGACATTTAGTTTGTGGAACCTGTAACCCATTTTTGGTCAAGAGGTCCCAGATCGCTGCAGCTACTGAACCCACCTTACCTTCATCATTTCCCCCGACAAAGATGTCATCTATGTACTGGTAGACACTTACATCTTTTGGGACTTCAATGGTGTCTAACAGTGCTGCTAAGGAGTTGTGTGCAATGGTTCCTGAGTGCTTGTACCCCTGGGGAAGACGATTGAAGGTGTATTGGGAACCTTGCCATGTGAAAGCGAACTGTGGTTTATCCTCCTCACGTAGAGGGATCATAAAGTACATGTCCTTAATGTCCAGTGAAGCCATCCAAGTATGTGACGCAGCTTGGATTGCTGTCACGATGGATGTCAGGCTTGGGACTGCAGCGGTGAGAGGGGGCGTGTTGCTATTGAGCCTCCTGTAGTCAATGGTGAGTCTCCATCGTCCATCAGGTTTACGCACTGGCCACACTGGTGAGTTATAGGGTGAGTGTGTCCTGGTAATGATTTGTCTCTTTTCCAGGTCTGCAATCACCTCAGTGATGCCTTGTCTGGCTGCTGCTGGTAGGGAATACTGTGCAACACATGTGATACTTGATTTGGGTAAGGGTGGAGCAATTTGGAGAGTGCCTACCCGAGCGGTTTCAATCCCTTTTGCTCCTACTCCATAGGAGCCAAAGCACCACAGGGTACCGTTAGGGAGATGCCACCGTTTGCCAGCTAAAACATCAAATCCAAGGATGTTCTCGGGGTACGGACTCAGGGCAACTTCTACCAGGGTACTCCGCTTGTCACCAGGAAGCCACAACCTTGTTTTGGCTAAATGGCACGTATGAGGCATTCCTGTAACACCCTGTATCTTAATCCTTTTCCGGGATGGCAGGATCTTCAAGCATTTAGCTTGTTGCACATTCAAAACACTGATTTGCGCCCCAGTGTCAATAAGGAATTTTACAGCAGTTCGAGTAGGTCCAGTGGGAATCAAAATGAAAGGCTCTGGATCCTCAGACCATTGACAAGCATTAACAAAGCGATGAGTGAGGCCTGGAACAGTCACCGCTGTGTCTAGTTTTTTGGCTTTTTATCTGGGCTCTGGCGGCGAGGTATGAAGGGGTTAGCATCCTTGCTGGGTGTAACAGTTTTAGGACTGCTGCTTCCAGCTTCATTCTTCCCCTTGCCGCGGCGGTCACTTCGGTAGTCGTCCTCTTCCCAGCTACCGGATTTATTTTGTATGCTCAGCACTACGCCTTTTAACAGTCTCGTTGGTAATGACTCTATTAAGGATTCAGGTACATTCAAAGACAGTGCTAGTCGATACCATTTCTCTCTGGGTGAAAATGATCTATTAAAAGTACGCCGTTTATCTCTCCAGCGGTCGGAATTTCTCCCTCTGGGACTTCCCGAGTGACGGCAATCTGACTCCGGGCTGTTGCTTGAACTCGCAGAAGTCGCAGTAGGGGATGTCTTAGTGTGGCGCACTTCCTGCTTTTTCCCCCGCGGCGTCGCCGCGTGGTTGCCTTTGAAACCAGTATGGTGTCTGTCGCCGGGAGTCTTGGCCATGAGCGTATGATCAGAGTAGCCCAAGTCTCGGCCCTTGTGGGATAATGCCATCAACAGCTCTTCCCAAGTTAATTGGTGTTCCCGGGAATTAGTAGAGGCCATATTCCTTTCGACTACTCGTTCAATTTCCTCCTTTTTGGCATCACATACATTTTTCAGACCCGGCGGCAGCCCACGGATTAGAATTTTCAGTCGCACTGGGTTAATTGGGGCATCTAGTGGGGAAGGATATGCCCCGCGATCGTACATTGCGTGAACGCACGCCAATTTTTTAATCGCGGCAGTGAGTTTGGCCGAACTGGTAACCCTCACTTCTGTTGGTTCGTCTCTATCTATAGGACCTAAACTTCCAGTCCAGTGAGCGACACGGGAAGTTAACGAGTGGTATCCCTCCGGACCCATACCCAAAAATACTTCATGACCCCATGAACAGCCTTTTGCTTCATTACGGTCCAAAATAATTGTATCCCCACCCAATTCCATAACACGATACAAAAAGTCTGTTACCGACTCGTCCGGTTCTCGTGCAAACGTCTCCTGCAGGTCCCGAAGCTTTGCTCCGCTGTACGGGCGAACAGAGGTAGTTGTTGTCCCTCGGCCACGGCGGCCGTCCGTGTATTGCTCTTTAAGAACGCACGGTTTTCCTCCATATGGGTTCATCTTCCGAACTGTAATCCGTATCGTCCCGGTCAGATGGGTTTCTCTCCGTTTGGTAGCTATGGGATTTTTTCCGGGCTTCGCTTCTCGGAGCACTATTGTCAGGCAAATTTAATTCACGCGCGACTGCTGACGTGCTGGGCTGAGCGAGTGAATCGGGACTCGGGCTTTGCAGTGTTCGGAGTCTCGGCAGGTCCAAGGGGACCGTGGGTCTAAAGTCTTGCGCTACGGTGGGATTCGCTACCTTTCTGTCCTTTCCGCGAGACTGCGGTGGGGGTAATTCGTAAAAGGACTGTACGGGAGAGCCGGCTCTGGGCGCGACATCATGGTCGCGGGGCTGCTCGGGGCTAGGCGGTTGGGAGATCCCAGGAAGGCTTGAAACAGAGTCTCTGTCTGATCCCGCTAATACCTTCATAGTAGCGTTGCTTTCTTTAATTTGCAACGTTAACAAGTTATGAAGTTTATCATTTTGTGCCTCAGACTTTCCTAACTCTCTTTCCAGGAAGTTATTTTTTCCCTCAAGTTTTTTAATCTTTTCCTCTAATGCTGTAAATTCGTCTTGTGCTCACATTATGCAAGCCCCGATCGCAGTAACTCTCTCCTCGGTTATTGCGGTTGGATCAGCGCATAGCTCGACCACGTATTCGGATAATTTCGTGGTGATTTGATCCCGATTTGTCAGGTTTTCTATAGCCCATTGCATATCGGATCGTATTATTACGTATCCCATTCTGTAGAGATAGTCACTTATCGGATAACCCTTGCACTGCGCCATTAATGTCGTGGATATGCCCTCAGAAATGCGCGGCAGATCCATCAACGAAAATATAAGTTTATTTATATATATACAAACTCTGTAACGGGTATTTACAATCGCCCCTCACAGGTATCAATATTCGGTTAGTGGAACTATCTTTACAGAATGTTATGTATGGGCATTTAAACCAAAATGATTCACAGAACTTAGAATCTAAACTGAGTCAGAGAGTGGTGGGGGAGGGGTTGGACAGTGACCGGCAACCCTCCACCCGGAGCAATATAAACGCTATCCTAAACGAAGCTCTACAAAGGAGGGCTTGGCTTACTCAGACGCTGAGGAAGTCGTGGAGTCTTTCTTCAATAATGTTTATAATCCAGACAACGTGGCACGGATGTGCCGTAATAAGGAGGCAGGAAATGGCGCCGGCCGCATGGCCGCACCGCGTGGCTCTGCTGTTCTCTCCCAGGATACAAAATTCCTCGCTCGGAGGGGGGCAGTGGCAGGTCAGCAACGCTGGTTCACACGGTCTACCAGGTTTTCTCCTATGATGGATCACGCAGCGGTTGATCCCACGGAGTGCTGTCCACGGCACTGCACACAGCTGGGTAACAGTGGCAAAAGGACCACGAGGCCTCCCAAAGCACTGGCTGGCACGCACGCACACACAGGCTCCAACACCGAGGTGGGGGGGCTCATTTGCCAAACGACCCCTATTTACCATTTGCCCCAGTGAATACTGGCCCAATAAGCACCTGTTGCCAACGCAAACATTAACCAATGAACTACTAGCTACCAAATATGGCCTGAGTATATATGCTATACTTGGGGAAGCAAATATATAGCCTGTCTCTAGTACTGCAGGGGTGAGACCACGCCCAGGTAGGCTGTTTACCTGGACTCAGTGGCACCAGGATTCCCCCTGCTGTCACCAGAAAGGGGGGGGGACAAAGGAGGGTTAACACATACAGAAATATATCCTACCCAAATGTTTGGGGCACAACCCTGATGATAAGCATCCTTCATTACATCCCTACCTTATTCCTCTGCTCAGATACAAGGTGCTCCAACCTGCTGTAAAATGCTTGATTTTGAGAGTGAGCGAAACTAATGAAAACATTGTTGGGGTAAAACCTAAAGGGAAAGGCCTAGCACCAAATTACTTTGGCCATCTGATCTAAGTTCTGGAGACAGTCAAAATGAGTATTTGAATTCTTCCGTACCTTATTCCTCTGCTCAGATACAAGGTGCTCCAACCTGCTGTAAAATGCTTGATTTTGAGAGTGAGCGAAACTAATGAAAACATTGTTGGGGTAAAACCTAAAGGGAAAGGTCTAGCACCAAATTGCATTGGCCATCTGATCTAACATCTGGAGACAGTCAAAATGATCCTTAGAATTCTTCCCTACCTCTTTCTTCTGCTGAGATACAGGGTGGTCCAACCTGCTGTAAAATGCTTGATTTTGAGACTGATCGAAACTAATGAAAACTTTGTTGGGGTAAAACCTAAAGGGAAAGGCCTAGCACCAAATTGCATTGGCCATCTGATCTAACTTCTGGAGGCAGTCAAAATGAGTATTTGAATTCTTCCCTAACTCTTTCCTCTGCTGAGATACAGGGTGCTCCAACCTGCTGTAAAATGCTTGATTTCGAGAGTGATCGAAACTAATGAAAACATTGTTGGGGTAAAACCTAAAGGGAAAGGCCTAGCACCAAATTTCATTGGCCATCTGATCTAACTTCTGAAGACAGTCAAAATGATCCTTAGAATTCTTCCCTACCTCTTTCTTCTGCTGAGATGCAGGGTGCTCCAACCTGCTGTAAAATGCTTGATTTCGAGTGATTGAAACTAATGAAAACATTGTTGGGGTAAAACCTAAAGGGAAAGGCCTAGCACCAAATTTCATTGGCCATCTGATCTAACTTCTGAAGACAGTCAAAATGATCCTTAGAATTCTTCCGTACCTTATTCCTCTGCTCAGATGCAAGGTGCTCCAACCTGCTGTAAAATGCTTGATTTCGAGAGTGAGCGAAACTAATGAAAACATTGTTGGGGTAAAACCTAAAGGGAAAGGCCTAGCACCAAATTGCATTGGCCATCTGATCTAACTTCTGGAGGCAGTCAAAATGAGTATTTGAATTCTTCCCTACCTTCTTCCTCTGCTCAGATGGAAGGTGCTCCAACCTGCCGTAAAATGCTTGATTTTGAGAGTGAGCGAAACTAATGAAAACATTGTTGGGGTAAAACCTAAAGGGAAAGGCCTAGCACCCAATTGCATTGGCCATCTGATCTAACTTCTGGAGACAGTCAAAATGATCCTTAGAATTCTTCCCTACCTCTTTCTTCTGCTGAGATACAGGGTGGTCCAACCTGCTGTAAAATGCTTGATTTTGAGAGTGAGCGAAACTAATGAAAACATTGTTGGGGTAAAACCTAAAGGGAAAGGCCTAGCACCAAATTGCATTGGCCATCTGATCTAACTTCTGGAGACAGTCAAAATGAGTATTTGAATTCTTCCCTACCTTATTCCTCTGCTCAGATGCAAGGTGCTCCAACCTGCTGTAAAATGCTTGATTTTGAGAGTGAGCGAAACTAATGAAAACATTGTTGGGGTAAAACCTAAAGGGAAAGGCCTAGCACCCAATTGCATTGGCCATCTGATCTAACTTCTGGAGACAGTCAAAATGATCCTTAGAATTCTTCCCTACCTCTTTCTTCTGCTGAGATACAGGGTGGTCCAACCTGCTGTAAAATGCTTGATTTTGAGAGTGAGCGAAACTAATGAAAACATTGTTGGGGTAAAACCTAAAGGGAAAGGCCTAGCACCAAATTGCATTGGCCATCTGATCTAACTTCTGGAGGCAGTCAAAATGAGTATTTGAATTCTTCCCTAACTCTTTCCTCTGCTGAGATACAGGGTGCTCCAACCTGCTGTAAAATGCTTGATTTCGAGAGTGATCGAAACTAATGAAAACATTGTTGGGGTAAAACCTAAAGGGAAAGGCCTAGCACCAAATTTCATTGGCCATCTGATCTAACTTCTGAAGACAGTCAAAATGATCCTTAGAATTCTTCCCTACCTCTTTCTTCTGCTGAGATGCAGGGTGCTCCAACCTGCTGTAAAATGCTTGATTTCGAGAGTGATTGAAACTAATGAAAACATTGTTGGGGTAAAACCTAAAGGGAAAGGCCTAGCACCAAATTTCATTGGCCATCTGATCTAACTTCTGAAGACAGTCAAAATGATCCTTAGAATTCTTCCCTACCTCTTTCTTCTGCTGAGATACAGGGTGCTCCAACCTGCTGTAATATGCCTGAATTCGAGAGTGAGCGAAACTAATGAAAACATTGTTGGGGTAAAACCTAAAGGGAAAGGCCTAGCACCAAATTGCATTGGCCATCTGATCTAACTTCTGGAGGCAGTCAAAATGAGTATTTGAATTCTTCCCTACCTTCTTCCTCTGCTCAGATGGAAGGTGCTCCAACCTGCCGTAAAATGCTTGATTTTGAGAGTGAGCGAAACTAATGAAAACATTGTTGGGGTAAAACCTAAAGGGAAAGGCCTAGCACCAAATTACATTGGCCATCTGATCTAAGTTCTGGAGACAGTCAAAATGAGTATTTGAATTCTTCCCTACCTTATTCCTCTGCTCAGATACAAGGTGCTCCAACCTGCTGTAAAATGCTTGATTTTGAGAGTGAGCGAAACTAATGAAAACATTGTTGGGGTAAAACCTAAAGGGAAAGGCCTAGCACCAAATTGCATTGGCCATCTGATCTAACTTCTGGAGACAGTCAAAATGAGTATTTGAATTCTTCCGTACCTTATTCCTCTGCTCAGATGCAAGGTGCTCCAACCTGCTGTAAAATGCTTGATTTCGAGAGTGAACGAAACTAATGAAAACATTGTTGGGGTAAAACCTAAAGGGAAAGGCCTAGCACCAAATTACTTTGGCCATCTGATCTAACTTCTGGAGACAGTCAAAATGAGTATTTGAATTCTTCCCTACCTTATTCCTCTGCTCAGATACAAGGTGCTCCAACCTGCTGTAAAATGCTTGATTTTGAGAGTGAGCGAAACTAATGAAAACATTGTTGGGGTAAAACCTAAAGGGAAAGGCCTAGCACCCAATTGCATTGGCCATCTGATCTAACTTCTGGAGACAGTCAAAATGATCCTTAGAATTCTTCCCTACCTCTTTCTTCTCCTGAGATACAGGGTGGTCCAACCTGCTGTAAAATGCTTGATTTTGAGAGTGAGCGAAACTAATGAAAACATTGGTGGGGTAAAACCTAAAGGGAAAGGCCTAGCACCAAATTGCATTGGCCATCTGATCTAACTTCTGGAGGCAGTCAAAATGAGTATTTGAATTCTTCCGTACCTTATTCCTCTGCTCAGATGCAAGGTGCTCCAACCTGCTGTAAAATGCTTGATTTTGAGAGTGATCGAAACTAATGAAAACTTTGTTGGGGTAAAACCTAAAGGGAAAGGCCTAGCACCAAATTGCGTTTGCCATCTGATCTAACTTCTGGAGGCAGTCAATATGAGTATTTGAATTCTTCCCTTGTCGTGGATATGCCCTCAGAAATGCGCGGCAGATCCATCAACGAAAATATAAGTTTATTTATATATATACAAACTCTGTAGTGGGTATTTACAATCGCCCCTCACAGGTATCAATATTCGGTTAGTGGAACTATCTTTACAGAAGCATCCTTCACTACATTCCACCCCCTGCTTATGGGCAATTATATGTGGGCAAATATTATTCTATAACTAAACTCTACCAAAGATGAATTAAACATTATATAGAAACATCACAAGCACATCATGCATATATATATATACATATCTCAGAAGTGTACAACTGTACTCTAAACAAAGCATGCTACAACACAGTATAGAACTCCTTAAGTCTAAGGTCAGTATCGGTGACCTTAGTGTTTTCTAATCTCCACCCCCTGACCGATGGTGGATCCCTGTTACTCCCGAGACGGGTCTTCCTTTCCAGGATAATCTGTCCACTGGAACCGTTGTCATTCTGTGGAGAAACAAAACTGGCCACGGTATTTAAAGCCGGGCTTGACAGTTTGGAACGACCCACCGAGCACTTATGCGATGAGTTTTTCCATTGATGTCAGTAGCCTCCCAAGCGTATAGACCCCTGGGCTTAGCCAGTGTCATGGGTACAATCCCGATAGAAGGCAGTTTCACTAACACTGGTTGGCCCACCTGCATCTGTGTTACGGAATGTGGGTGTTCATCCTTTGCCTCCCCTGGCATGTGGCTGACATCCCTAACTGGGTCAGCAGGGCAAAATGCCTTGACTTTGGGGCTGCCATAATTCCCCCATCGGTTGTTTACAATGAAAACTGCAGAAGGCAGGCATTTATCCCAATTACTCCTTGAAACATTTGCTTGTTTCTTAATGAGGCCATTTGCCCTCTCCACTATGCCATTTGCCTGGGGATAATATGGAGTATGAAATGTCCATTTGACTCCTTCCCCTCGGGCCCAGTCTTGGACTGAGGTTGAGGTGAAATGTGAACCATTATCACTCTGAATATGTTCAGGCATAGGCAGAATGCTGAACCAATCCTTTAGAGTTTCAATGGTTTGAGCTCCTGAAGCAGTGCTAGTAGCAGTGGCCATGACTAAGCCTGAAACCACTTCTACCCCTACCAGTATGTATTTTTTTCCCATGTGAGGGTCGGAGGGGACCAACATAATCAATCTGCCATGTGCTCCATAGTACTTTGTCTTCCTTGATATGCTGGGCCGGAGCCAGACCGGGATGGTTAGCTTTTAATCTGATCTGGCACTGAGGGCAGGCTGAAACAATGGTTTTGCATGTGGTCAAAGAAACTGGCCACCCCCTGGATCTGCATTCGTAGTAAAGGTCTGACTTACCTGAGTGACCTCTTTTAATATGTAGCCACTCAGCCAATCGCTCCCATTCCTTTCCCTCACGATCAACCACACTGATTTTTGCTAAGTGATCTACTTGTTGATTCCAAGTAGCAGCAGGGTTTGCTTCCTGGAGTGTCCCTTTACCCATCCTACTTTGATGGTCCTGGCTCGACTTATCTCTAGTAGTCTTTGCCAGTCGGTTGCCCTCCAAACTGGGGTATTGCCAACTATCCACTGGTTTGCTTCCCACTGGCAAATCCATTCTGTGGCACCTTTGAAAGTAGCATATGAATCAGTGTATATGGTCTCTGCACCATTTTCCACAGCTAGCATGAGGGCACGCAGTTCTCCCACTTGGGCACTGCCTTCACCCTCTTCAATGACAGTCCTGTCTGTGCCAATCTCCAGTGCTGCGGCCTTGTAATGCCACTGTGATTCTACCCTTTGGGCAGATGCATCTGTGAACCACACTCCCTCAGTATTGGCGTCGGCAGTCAATTCAGGTGCTACCTGAATAGGAGATGGCTTGTAGGGCTGGCACAGTGGGATAGTATGTGGGTTGATAGGCTGCTGCAATTTGGATACTTTTGTGGGCCCTTCTCTTAGAGGCATAAGCTGAGCCATCCCTTCCAGATAGGCATACCATTTTCTTACAGTAGCCTTCTGAGCAATTCCTTCTGGTGGTGGGGTTCCATTGAGGATTGCTTTGAGCAGAGAGAATGGACCTTGCACTACGATATCCTGCGTAGTGTGCAGCTTCTCTGCCTCTTTGACAGCTCGGGTCAGAGACAGGAGTCCCTTC
Organism: Melanerpes aurifrons; assembly: GCA_011125475.1. Lineage (NCBI taxonomy): Eukaryota > Metazoa > Chordata > Aves > Piciformes > Picidae > Melanerpes > Melanerpes aurifrons. The sequence continues at coordinate 314,318 of WWNC01000209.1, read as the reverse complement.
TCCCATTCAGAATATCTCCTTTCAGCATCTTTGAATGCTGTTGAAGAGAATAAAAGGGCTCTGTTCGGGCCTTTAGGTCCCCTTTGAAAAATCCCACAGTAGGAAGCATGTTCAGAGAAGCCCCATTCTGCCCTTAAGGGGTCATGTGGGTGCAAAGGGCCCAATTTCTGGTAAGCCTTTAATTCGTCCTTCAAAACCTTTAGGCTTTCAGTATGCCTTGGGGTCCAGTCCCAGACTCTGCTCATTTTTAAGCAGGTCATAGAGGGGACGAGCAATTACTGAGAAACCTGGAATATGTTTTCTCCAGTAACCCAAGGTACCCAAGAGCTGCTGAAGCTCCCTTTTGTTATTGGGAAGTTGGCCCTTTTCAATAGCCTCAAGAGCATCCTCTGGCACTGATATTGCTCCTGCTACCCACCAGGATCCAAGAAATTTAATTTCTTGGTTCGGGCCTTGACATTTAGTTTGTGGAACCTGTAACCCATTTTTGGTCAAGAGGTCCCAGATCGCTGCAGCTACTGAACCCACCTTACCTTCATCATTTCCCCCGACAAAGATGTCATCTATGTACTGGTAGACACTTACATCTTTTGGGACTTCAATGGTGTCTAACAGTGCTGCTAAGGAGTTGTGTGCAATGGTTCCTGAGTGCTTGTACCCCTGGGGAAGACGATTGAAGGTGTATTGGGAACCTTGCCATGTGAAAGCGAACTGTGGTTTATCCTCCTCACGTAGAGGGATCATAAAGTACATGTCCTTAATGTCCAGTGAAGCCATCCAAGTATGTGACGCAGCTTGGATTGCTGTCACGATGGATGTCAGGCTTGGGACTGCAGCGGTGAGAGGGGGCGTGTTGCTATTGAGCCTCCTGTAGTCAATGGTGAGTCTCCATCGTCCATCAGGTTTACGCACTGGCCACACTGGTGAGTTATAGGGTGAGTGTGTCCTGGTAATGATTTGTCTCTTTTCCAGGTCTGCAATCACCTCAGTGATGCCTTGTCTGGCTGCTGCTGGTAGGGAATACTGTGCAACACATGTGATACTTGATTTGGGTAAGGGTGGAGCAATTTGGAGAGTGCCTACCCGAGCGGTTTCAATCCCTTTTGCTCCTACTCCATAGGAGCCAAAGCACCACAGGGTACCGTTAGGGAGATGCCACCGTTTGCCAGCTAAAACATCAAATCCAAGGATGTTCTCGGGGTACGGACTCAGGGCAACTTCTACCAGGGTACTCCGCTTGTCACCAGGAAGCCACAACCTTGTTTTGGCTAAATGGCACGTATGAGGCATTCCTGTAACACCCTGTATCTTAATCCTTTTCCGGGATGGCAGGATCTTCAAGCATTTAGCTTGTTGCACATTCAAAACACTGATTTGCGCCCCAGTGTCAATAAGGAATTTTACAGCAGTTCGAGTAGGTCCAGTGGGAATCAAAATGAAAGGCTCTGGATCCTCAGACCATTGACAAGCATTAACAAAGCGATGAGTGAGGCCTGGAACAGTCACCGCTGTGTCTAGTTTTTGGCTTTTATCTGGGCTCTGGCGGCGAGGTATGAAGGGGTTAGCATCCTTGCTGGGTGTAACAGTTTTAGGACTGCTGCTTCCAGCTTCATTCTTCCCCTTGCCGCGGCGGTCACTTCGGTAGTCGTCCTCTTCCCAGCTACCGGATTTATTTTGTATGCTCAGCACTACGCCTTTTAACAGTCTCGTTGGTAATGACTCTATTAAGGATTCAGGTACATTCAAAGACAGTGCTAGTCGATACCATTTCTCTCTGGGTGAAAATGATCTATTAAAAGTACGCCGTTTATCTCTCCAGCGGTCGGAATTTCTCCCTCTGGGACTTCCCGAGTGACGGCAATCTGACTCCGGGCTGTTGCTTGAACTCGCAGAAGTCGCAGTAGGGGATGTCTTAGTGTGGCGCACTTCCTGCTTTTTCCCCCGCGGCGTCGCCGCGTGGTTGCCTTTGAAACCAGTATGGTGTCTGTCGCCGGGAGTCTTGGCCATGAGCGTATGATCAGAGTAGCCCAAGTCTCGGCCCTTGTGGGATAATGCCATCAACAGCTCTTCCCAAGTTAATTGGTGTTCCCGGGAATTAGTAGAGGCCATATTCCTTTCGACTACTCATTCAATTTCCTCCTTTTTGGCATCACATACATTTTTCAGACCCGGCGGCAGCCCACGGATTAGAATTTTCAGTCGCACTGGGTTAATTGGGGCATCTAGTGGGGAAGGATATGCCCCGCGATCGTACATTGCGTGAACGCACGCCAATTTTTTAATCGCGGCAGTGAGTTTGGCCGAACTGGTAACCCTCACTTCTGTTGGTTCGTCTCTATCTATAGGACCTAAACTTCCAGTCCAGTGAGCGACACGGGAAGTTAACGAGTGGTATCCCTCCGGACCCATACCCAAAAATACTTCATGACCCCATGAACAGCCTTTTGCTTCATTACGGTCCAAAATAATTGTATCCCCACCCAATTCCATAACACGATACAAAAAGTCTGTTACCGACTCGTCCGGTTCTCGTGCAAACGTCTCCTGCAGGTCCCGAAGCTTTGCTCCGCTGTACGGGCGAACAGAGGTAGTTGTTGTCCCTCAGCCACGGCGGCCGTCCGTGTATTGCTCTTTAAGAACGCACGGTTTTCCTCCATATGGGTTCATCTTCCGAACTGTAATCCGTATCGTCCCGGTCAGATGGGTTTCTCTCCGTTCGGTAGCTATGGGATTTTTTCCGGGCTTCGCTTCTCGGAGCACTATTGTCAGGCAAATTTAATTCACGCGCGACTGCTGACGTGCTGGGCTGAGCGAGTGAATCGGGACTCGGGCTTTGCAGTGTTCGGAGTCTCGGCAGGTCCAAGGGGACCGTGGGTCTAAAGTCTTGCGCTACGGTGGGATTCGCTACCTTTCTGTCCTTTCCGCGAGACTGCGGTGGGGGTAATTCGTAAAGGACTGTACGGGAGAGCCGGCTCTGGGCGCGACATCATGGTCGCGGGGCTGCTCGGGGCTAGGCGGTTGGGAGATCCCAGGAAGGCTTGAAACAGAGTCTCTGTCTGATCCCGCTAATACCTTCATAGTAGCGTTGCTTTCTTTAATTTGCAACGTTAACAAGTTATGAAGTTTATCATTTTGTGCCTCAGACTTTCCTAACTCTCTTTCCAGGAAGTTATTTTTTCCCTCAAGTTTTTTAATCTTTTCCTCTAATGCTGTAAATTCGTCTTGTGCTCACATTATGCAAGCCCCGATCGCAGTAACTCTCTCCTCGGTTATTGCGGTTGGATCAGCGCATAGCTCGACCACGTATTCGGATAATTTCGTGGTGATTTGATCCCGATTTGTCAGGTTTTCTATAGCCCATTGCATATCGGATCGTATTATTACGTATCCCATTCTGTAGAGATAGTCACTTATCGGATAACCCTTGCACTGCGCCATTAATGTCGTGGATATGCCCTCAGAAATGCGCGGCAGATCCATCAACGAAAATATAAGTTTATTTATATATATACAAACTCTGTAACGGGGTATTTACAATCGCCCCTCACAGGTATCAATATTCGGTTAGTGGAACTATCTTTACAGAATGTTATGTATGGGCATTTAAACCAAAATGATTCACAGAACTTAGAATCTAAACTGAGTCAGAGAGTGGTGGGGGAGGGGTTGGACAGTGACCGGCAACCCTCCACCCGGAGCAATATAAACGCTATCCTAAACGAAGCTCTACAAAGGAGGGCTTGGCTTACTCAGACGCTGAGGAAGTCGTGGAGTCTTTCTTCAATAATGTTTATAATCCAGACAACGTGGCACGGATGTGCCGTAATAAGGAGGCAGGAAATGGCGCCGGCCGCATGGCCGCACCGCGTGGCTCTGCTGTTCTCTCCCAGGATACAAAATTCCTCGCTCGGAGGGGGGCAGTGGCAGGTCAGCAACGCTGGTTCACACGGTCTACCAGGTTTTCTCCTATGATGGATCACGCAGCGGTTGATCCCACGGAGTGCTGTCCACGGCACTGCACACAGCTGGGTAACAGTGGCAAAAGGACCACGAGGCCTCCCAAAGCACTGGCTGGCACGCACGCACACACAGGCTCCAACACCGAGGTGGGGGGGCTCATTTGCCAAACGACCCCTATTTACCATTTGCCCCAGTGAATACTGGCCCAATAAGCACCTGTTGCCAACGCAAACATTAACCAATGAACTACTAGCTACCAAATATGGCCTGAGTATATATGCTATACTTGGGGAAGCAAATATATAGCCTGTCTCTAGTACTGCAGGGGTGAGACCACGCCCAGGTAGGCTGTTTACCTGGACTCAGTGGCACCAGGATTCCCCCTGCTGTCACCAGAAAGGGGGGGGGACAAAGGAGGGTTAACACATACAGAAATATATCCTACCCAAATGTTTGGGGCACAACCCTGATGATAAGCATCCTTCATTACATCCCTACCTTATTCCTCTGCTCAGATACAAGGTGCTCCAACCTGCTGTAAAATGCTTGATTTTGAGAGTGAGCGAAACTAATGAAAACATTGTTGGGGTAAAACCTAAAGGGAAAGGCCTAGCACCAAATTCCATCGGCCATCTGATCTAAGTTCTGGAGACAGTCAAAATGAGTATTTGAATTCTTCCGTACCTTATTCCTCTGCTAAGATACAAGGTGCTCCAACCTGCTGTAAAATGCTTGATTTTGAGAGTGAGCGAAACTAATGAAAACATTGTTGGGGTAAAACCTAAAGGGAAAGGTCTAGCACCAAATTGCATTGGCCATCTGATCTAACATCTGGAGACAGTCAAAATGATCCTTAGAATTCTTCCCTACCTCTTTCTTCTGCTGAGATACAGGGTGGTCCAACCTGCTGTAAAATGCTTGATTTTGAGACTGATCGAAACTAATGAAAACTTTGTTGGGGTAAAACCTAAAGGGAAAGGCCTAGCACCAAATTGCATTGGCCATCTGATCTAACTTCTGGAGGCAGTCAAAATGAGTATTTGAATTCTTCCCTAACTCTTTCCTCTGCTGAGATACAGGGTGCTCCAACCTGCTGTAAAATGCTTGATTTTGAGAGTGATCGAAACTAATGAAAACATTGTTGGGGTAAAACCTAAAGGGAAAGGCCTAGCACCAAATTTCATTGGCCATCTGATCTAACTTCTGAAGACAGTCAAAATGATCCTTAGAATTCTTCCCTACCTCTTTCTTCTGCTGAGATGCAGGGTGCTCCAACCTGCTGTAAAATGCTTGATTTCGAGTGATTGAAACTAATGAAAACATTGTTGGGGTAAAACCTAAAGGGAAAGGCCTAGCACCAAATTTCATTGGCCATCTGATCTAACTTCTGAAGACAGTCAAAATGATCCTTAGAATTCTTCCCTACCTCTTTCTTCTGCTGAGATACAGGGTGCTCCAACCTGCTGTAAAATGCTTGATTTTGAGAGTGAGCGAAACTAATGAAAACATTGTTGGGGTAAAACCTAAAGGGAAAGGCCTAGCACCAAATTGCATTGGCCATCTGATCTAACTTCTGGAGACAGTCAAAATGAGTATTTGAATTCTTCCGTACCTTATTCCTCTGCTCAGATGCAAGGTGCTCCAACCTGCTGTAAAATGCTTGATTTCGAGAGTGATCGAAACTAATGAAAACATTGTTGGGGTAAAACCTAAAGGGAAAGGCCTAGCACCAAATTGCATTGGCCATCTGATCTAACTTCTGGAGACAGTCAAAATGAGTATTTGAATTCTTCCCTACCTCTTTCTCTGCTGAGATACAGGGTGCTCCAACCTGCTGTAAAATGCTTGATTTTGAGAGTGAGCGAAACTAATGAAAACATTGTTGGGGTAAAACCTAAAGGGAAAGGCCTAGCACCAAATTGCATTGGCCATCTGATCTAACTTCTGGAGACAGTCAAAATGAGTATTTGAATTCTTCCGTACCTTATTCCTCTGCTCAGATACAAGGTGCTCCAACCTGCTGTAAAATGCTTGATTTTGAGAGTGATCGAAACTAATGAAAACATTGTTGGGGTAAAACCTAAAGGGAAAGGCCTAGCACCAAATTGCATTGGCCATCTGATCTAACTTCTGGAGACAGTCAAAATGAGTATTTGAATTCTTCCCTACCTTATTCCTCTGCTCAGATGCAAGGTGCTCCAACCTGCTGTAAAATGCTTGATTTTGAGAGTGATCGAAACTAATGAAAACATTGTTGGGGTAAAACCTAAAGGGAAAGGCCTAGCACCAAATTGCATTGGCCATCTGATCTAACTTCTGGAGACAGTCAAAATGAGTATTTGAATTCTTCCCTACCTTATTCCTCTGCTCAGATACAAGGTGCTCCAACCTGCTGTAAAATGCTTGATTTTGAGAGTGATCGAAACTAATGAAAACATTGTTGGGGTAAAACCTAAAGGGAAAGGCCTAGCACCAAATTGCATTGGCCATCTGATCTAACTTCTGGAGACAGTCAAAATGAGTATTTGAATTCTTCCCTACCTCTTTCTTCTGCTGAGATACAGGGTGCTCCAACCTGCTGTAAAATGCTTGATTTTGAGAGTGAGCGAAACTAATGAAAACATTGTTGGGGTAAAACCTAAAGGGAAAGGCCTAGCACCAAATTGCATTGGCCATCTGATCTAACTTCTGGAGACAGTCAAAATGAGTATTTGAATTCTTCCGTACCTTATTCCTCTGCTCAGATGCAAGGTGCTCCAACCTGCTGTAAAATGCTTGATTGAGAGAGTGATCGAAACTAATGAAAACATTGTTGGGGTAAAACCTAAAGGGAAAGGCCTAGCACCAAATTACTTTGGCCATCTGATCTAACTTCTGGAGACAGTCAAAATGAGTATTTGAATTCTTCCCTACCTTATTCCTCTGCTCAGATACAGGCTGCTCCAACCTGCTGTAAAATGCTTGATTTTGAGAGTGAGCGAAACTAATGAAAACATTGTTGGGGTAAAACCTAAAGGGAAAGGCCTAGCACCAAATTGCATTGGCCATCTGATCTAACTTCTGGAGATAGTCAAAATGAGTATTTGAATTCTTCCCTACCTCTTTCTTCTGCTGAGATGCAGGGTGCTCCAACCTGCTGTAAAATGCTTGATTGAGAGAGTGATCGAAACTAATGAAAACATTGTTGGGGTAAAACCTAAAGGGAAAGGCCTAGCACCAAATTACTTTGGCCATCTGATCTAACTTCTGGAGACAGTCAAAATGAGTATTTCAATTATTCCGTACCTTATTCCTCTGCTCAGATGCAAGGTGCTCCAACCTGCTGTAAAATGCTTGATTTTGAGAGTGATCGAAACTAATGAAAACATTGTTGGGGTAAAACCTAAAGGGAAAGGCCTAGCACCAAATTGCATTGGCCATCTGATCTAACTTCTGGAGGCAGTCAAAATGAGTATTTGAATTCTTCCCTACCTCTTTCTTCTGCTGAGATACAGGGTGCTCCAACCTGCTGTAAAATGCTTGATTTTGAGAGTGAGCGAAACTAATGAAAACATTGTTGGGGTAAAACCTAAAGGGAAAGGCCTAGCACCCAATTGCATTGGCCATCTGATCTAACTTCTGGAGGCAGTCAAAATGATCCTTAGAATTCTTCCCTACCTCTTTCTTCTCCTGAAATACAGGGTGGTCCAACCTGCTGTAAAATGCTTGATTTTGAGAGTGAGCGAAACTAATGAAAACATTGTTGGGGTAAAACCTAAATGGAAAAACCTAGCACCAAATTCCATCGGCCATCTGATCTAACTTCTGTAGGCAGTCAAAATGAGTATTTGAATTCTTCCCTAACTCTTTCCTCTGCTCAGATGCAAGGTGCTCCAACCTGCTGTAAAATGCTTGATTGAGAGAGTGATCAAACTAATGAAAACATTGTTGGGGTAAAACCTAAAGGGAAAGGCCTAGCACCAAATTACATTGGCCATCTGATCTAAGTTCTGGAGACAGTCAAAATGAGTATTTGAATTCTTCCCTACCTTATTCCTCTCCTAAGATACAAGGTGCTCCAACCTGCTGTAAAATGCTTGATTTTGAGAGTGAGCGAAACTAATGAAAACATTGTTGGGGTAAAACCTAAAGGGAAAGGCCTAGCAGGCAATTGCATTGGCCATCTGATCTAACTTCTGGAGGCAGTCAAAATGAGTATTTGAATTCTTCCCTACCTTATTCCTCTGCTCAGATACAGGTGCTCCAACCTGCTGTAAAATGCTTGATTTTGAGAGTGAGCGAAACTAATGAAAACATTGTTGGGGTAAAACCTAAAGGGAAAGGCCTAGCACCCAATTGCATTGGCCATCTGATCTAACTTCTGGAGACAGTCAAAATGAGTATTTGAATTCTTCCCTACCTTATTCTTCTGCTCAGATACAAGGTGCTCCAACCTGCTGTAAAATGCTTGATTTTGAGAGTGAGCGAAACTAATGAAAACATTGTGGGGGTAAAACCTAAAGGGAAAGGCCTAGCACCAAATTCCATTGGCCATCTGATCTAACTTCTGGAGACAGTCAAAATGAGTATTTGAATTCTTCCCTACCTTATTCCTGTGCTCAGATAAAGGTGCTCCAACCTGCTGTAAAATGCTTGATTTTGAGAGTGAGCGAAACTAATGAAAACATTGTTGGGGTAAAACCTAAAGGGAAAGGCCTAGCACCAAATTGCATTGGCCATCTGATCTAACTTCTGGAGACAGTCAAAATGATATTTAGAATTCTTCCCTACCTTTTCCTCTGCTGAGATACAGGTGCTCCAACCTGCTGTAAAATGCTTGATTTTGAGAGTGAGCGAAACTAATGAAAACATTGTTGGGGTAAAACCTAAAGGGAAAGGCCTAGCACCAAATTGCATTGGCCATCTGATCTAACTTCTGGAGGCAGTCAAAATGAGTATTTGAATTCTTCCCTACCTCTTTCCTCTGCTGAGATACAAGGTGCTCCAACCTGCTGTAAAATGCTTGATTTTGAGAGTGAGCGAAACTAATGAAAACATTGTTGGGGTAAAACCTAAAGGGAAAGGCCTAGCACCAAATTGCATTGGCCATCTGATCTAACTTCTGGAGACAGTCAAAATGAGTATTTGAATTCTTCCCTACCTTATTCCTCTGCTCAGATGCAAGGTGCTCCAACCTGCTGTAAAATGCTTGATTTTGAGAGTGATCGAAACTAATGAAAACATTGTTGGGGTAAAACCTAAAGGGAAAGGCCTAGCACCAAATTTCATTGGCCATCTGATCTAACTTCTGGAGACAGTCAAAATGAGTATTTGAATTCTTCCCTACCTTATTCCTCTGCTCAGATGCAAGGTGCTCCAACCTGCTGTAAAATGCTTGATTTTGAGAGTGAGCGAAACTAATGAAAACATTGTTGGGGTAAAACCTAAAGGGAAAGGCCTAGCACCAAATTGCATTGGCCATCTGATCTAACTTCTGGAGACAGTCAAAATGAGTATTTGAATTCTTCCCTACCTTATTCCTCTGCTCAGATACAAGGTGCTCCAACCTGCTGTAAAATGCTTGATTTTGAGAGTGAGCGAAACTAATGAAAACATTGTTGGGGTAAAACCTAAAGGGAAAGGCCTAGCACCAAATTGCATTGGCCATCTGATCTAACTTCTGGAGACAGTCAAAATGAGTATTTGAATTCTTCCCTACCTTATTCCTCTGCTCAGATACAAGGTGCTCCAACCTGCTGTAAAATGCTTGATTTTGAGAGTGAGCGAAACTAATGAAAACATTGTTGGGGTAAAACCTAAAGGGAAAGGCCTAGCACCAAATTGCATTGGCCATCTGATCTAACTTCTGGAGGCAGTCAAAATGAGTATTTGAATTCTTCCCTACCTTATTCCTCTGCTGAGATACAAGGTGCTCCAACCTGCTGTAAAATGCTTGATTTTGAGAGTGAGCGAAACTAATGAAAACATTGTTGGGGTAAAACCTAAAGGGAAAGGCCTAGCACCAAATTGCATTGGCCATCTGATCTAACTTCTGGAGACAGTCAAAATGATCCTTAGAATTCTTCCCTACCTCTTTCTTCTGCTGAGATACAAGGTGCTCCAACCTGCTGTAAAATGCTTGATTTTGAGAGTGATCGAAACTAATGAAAACATTGTTGGGGTAAAACCTAAAGGGAAAGGCCTAGCACCAAATTGCATTGGCCATCTGATCTAACTTCTGGAGACAGTCAAAATGAGTATTTGAATTCTTCCCTACCTTATTCCTCTGCTGAGATACAAGGTGCTCCAACCTGCTGTAAAATGCTTGATTTTGAGAGTGAGCGAAACTAATGAAAACATTGTTGGGGTAAAACCTAAAGGGAAAGGCCTAGCACCAAATTGCATTGGCCATCTGATCTAACTTCTGGAGATAGTCAAAATGAGTATTTGAATTCTTCCCTACCTTATTCCTCTGCTCAGATACAAGGTGCTCCAACCTGCTGTAAAATGCTTGATTTTGAGAGTGAGCGAAACTAATGAAAACATTGTTGGGGTAAAACCTAAAGGGAAAGGCCTAGCACCAAATTGCATTGGCCATCTGATCTAACTTCTGGAGGCAGTCAAAATGAGTATTTGAATTCTTCCCTACCTTTTCCTCTGCTGAGATACAGGGTGCTCCAACCTGCTGTAAAATGCTTGATTTTGAGAGTGAGCGAAACTAATGAAAACATTGTTGGGGTAAAACCTAAAGGGAAAGGCCTAGCACCAAATTGCATTGGCCATCTGATCTAACTTCTGGAGGCAGTCAAAATGATCCTTGAATTCTTCCCTACCTCTTTCTTCTGCTGAGATACAAGGTGCTCCAACCTGCTGTAAAATGCTTGATTTTGAGAGTGAGCGAAACTAATGAAAACATTGTTGGGGTAAAACCTAAAGGGAAAGGCCTAGCACCAAATTGCATTGGCCATCTGATCTAACTTCTGGAGGCAGTCAAAATGAGTATTTGAATTCTTCCCTACCTCTTTCCTCTGCTGAGATACAGGGTGCTCCAACCTGCTGTAAAATGCTTGATTTTGAGAGTGAGCGAAACTAATGAAAACATTGTTGGGGTAAAACCTAAAGGGAAAGGCCTAGCACCAAATTCCATTGGCCATCTGATCTAACTTCTGGAGGCAGTCAAAATGAGTATTTGAATTCTTCCCTACCTTATTCCTCTGCTCAGATACAAGGTGCTCCAACCTGCTGTAAAATGCTTGATTTTGAGAGTGAGCGAAACTAATGAAAACATTGTTGGGGTAAAACCTAAAGGGAAAGGCCTTGCACCAAATTGCATTGGCCATCTGATCTAACTTCTGGAGGCAGTCAAAATGAGTATTTGAATTCTTCCCTACCTTTTCCTCTGCTGAGATACAGGGTGCTCCAACCTGCTGTAAAATGCTTGATTTTGAGAGTGAGCGAAACTAATGAAAACATTGTTGGGGTAAAACCTAAAGGGAAAGGCCTAGCACCAAATTGCATTGGCCATCTGATCTAACTTCTGGAGGCAGTCAAAATGAGTATTTGAATTCTTCCCTACCTTATTCCTCTGCTCAGATGCAGGTGCTCCAACCTGCTGTAAAATGCTTGATTTTGAGAGTGAGCGAAACTAATGAAAACATTGTTGGGGTAAAACCTAAAGGGAAAGGCCTAGCACCAAATTGCATTGGCCATCTGATCTAACTTCTGGAGGCAGTCAAAATGAGTATTTCAATTCTTCCCTACCTTTTCCTCTGCTCAGATACAGGGTGGTCCAACCTGCTGTAAAATGCTTGATTTTGAGAGTGAGCGAAACTAATGAAAACATTGTTGGGGTAAAACCTAAAGGGAAAGGCCTAGCACCAAATTGCATTGGCCATCTGATCTAACTTCTGGAGGCAGTCAAAATGAGTATTTCAATTCTTCCCTACCTTATTCCTCTGCTCAGATACAAGGTGCTCCAACCTGCTGTAAAATGCTTGATTTTGAGAGTGAGCGAAACTAATGAAAACATTGTTGGGGTAAAACCTAAAGGGAAAGGCCTAGCACCAAATTGCATTGGCCATCTGATCTAACTTCTGGAGGCAGTCAAAATGAGTATTTGAATTCTTCCCTACCTCTTTCCTCTGCTGATACAGGTGCTCCAACCTGCTGTAAAATGCTTGATTTTGAGAGTGAGCGAAACTAATGAAAACATTGTTGGGGTAAAACCTAAAGGGAAAGGCCTAGCACCAAATTGCATTGGCCATCTGATCTAACTTCTGGAGGCAGTCAAAATGAGTATTTGAATTCTTCCCTACCTCTTTCCTCTGCTGAGATACAGGGTGCTCCAACCTGCTGTAAAATGCTTGATTTTGAGAGTGAGCGAAACTAATGAAAACATTGTTGGGGTAAAACCTAAAGGGAAAGGCCTAGCACCAAATTGCATTGGCCATCTGATCTAACTTCTGGAGGCAGTCAAAATGAGTATTTGAATTCTTCCCTACCTTATTCCTCTGCTCAGATACAAGGTGCTCCAACCTGCTGTAAAATGCTTGATTTTGAGAGTGAGAGAAACTAATGAAAACATTGTTGGGGTAAAACCTAAAGGGAAAGGCCTAGCACCAAATTTCATTGGCCATCTGATCTAACTTCTGGAGGCAGTCAAAATGAGTATTTGAATTCTTCCCTACCTTATTCCTCTGCTCAGATACAAGGTGCTCCAACCTGCTGTAAAATGCTTGATTTTGAGAGTGAGTGAAACTAATGAAAACATTGTTGGGGTAAAACCTAAAGGGAAAGACCTAGCACCAAATTGCATTGGCCATCTGATCTAACTTCTGGAGGCAGTCAAAATGAGTATTTGAATTCTTCCCTACCTTATTCCTGTGCTCAGATACAAGGTGCTCCAACCTGCTGTAAAATGCTTGATTTCGAGAGTGAGAGAAACTAATGAAAACATTGTGGGGGTAAAACCTAAAGGGAAAGACCTAGCACCAAATTGCATTGGCCATCTGATCTAACTTCTGGAGGCAGTCAAAATGAGTATTTGAATTCTTCCCTACCTTATTCCTGTGCTCAGATACAAACTGCTCCAACCTGCTGTAAAATGCTTGATTTCGAGAGTGAGAGAAACTAATGAAAACATTGTGGGGGTAAAACCTAAAGGGAAAGACCTAGCACCAAATTGCATTGGCCATCTGATCTAACTTCTGGAGGCAGTCAAAATGAGTATTTGAATTCTTCCCTACCTTATTCCTCTGCTCAGATACAAGGTGCTCCAACCTGCTTTAAAATGCTTGATTTCGAGAGTGAGCGAAACTAATGAAAACATTGTTGGGTAAAACCTAAAGGGAAAGGCCTAGCACCAAATTGCATTGGCCATCTGATCTAACTTCTGGAGGCAGTCAAAATGATCTTTTCAATTCTTCCCTACCTTTTCCTCTGCTGAGATACAAGGTGCTCCAACCTGCTGTAAAATGCTTGATTTTGAGAGTGAGCGAAACTAATGAAAACATTGTTGGGGTAAAACCTAAAGGGAAAGGCCTTGCACCAAATTGCATTGGCCATCTGATCTAACTTCTGGAGGCAGTCAAAATGAGTATTTGAATTCTTCCCTACCTTATTCCTCTGCTGAGATACAGGTGCTCCAACCTGCTGTAAAATGCTTGATTTTGAGTGTGAGCGAAACTAATGAAAACATTGTTGGGGTAAAACCTAAAGGGAAAGGCCTAGCACCAAATTGCATTGGCCATCTGATCTAACTTCTGGAGGCAGTCAAAATGAGTATTTGAATTCTTCCCTACCTTATTCCTCTGCTGAGATACAGGTGCTCCAACCTGCTGTAAAATGCTTGATTTTGAGAGTGAGAGAAACTAATGAAAACATTGTTGGGGTAAAACCTAAAGGGAAAGGCCTAGCACCAAATTGCATTGGCCATCTGATCTAACTTCTGGAGGCAGTCAAAATGATCCTTGAATTCTTCCTACCTCTTTCCTCTGCTGAGATACAGGGTGCTCCAACCTGCTGTAAAATGCTTGATTTTGAGTGTGAGCGAAACTAATGAAAACATTGTTGGGGTAAAACCTAAAGGGAAAGGCCTAGCACCAAATTGCATTGGCCATCTGATCTAACTTCTGGAGGCAGTCAAAATGAGTATTTGAATTCTTCCCTACCTTATTCCTCTGCTCAGATACAGGTGCTCCAACCTGCTGTAAAATGCCTGATTTTGGGAGTGAGAGAAACTAATGAAAACATTGTTGGGGTAAAACCTAAAGGGAAAGGCCTAGCACCAAATTGCATTGGCCATCTGATCTAACTTCTGGAGGCAGTCAAAATGAGTATTTGAATTCTTCCCTACCTTATTCCTCTGCTGAGATACAAGGTGCTCCAACCTGCTGTAAAATGCTTGATTTTGAGAGTGAGCGAAACTAATGAAAACATTGTTGGGGTAAAACCTAAAGGGAAAGGCCTAGCACCAAATTGCATTGGCCATCTGATCTAACTTCTGGAGGCAGTCAAAATGATCCTTGAATTCTTCCCTACCTTTTCCTCTGCTCAGATACAAGGTGCTCCAACCTGCTGTAAAATGCTTGATTTTGAGAGTGAGAGAAACTAATGAAAACATTGTTGGGGTAAAACCTAAAGGGAAAGGCCTAGCACCAAATTGCATTGGCCATCTGATCTAACTTCTGGAGGCAGTCAAAATGAGTATTTGAATTCTTCCCTACCTCTTTCCTCTGCTGAGATACAGGGTGCTCCAACCTGCTGTAAAATGTTTGATTTTGAGAGTGAGAGAAACTAATGAAAACATTGTTGGGGTAAAACCTAAAGGGAAAGGCCTAGCACCAAATTGCATTGGCCATCTGATCTAACTTCTGGAGGCAGTCAAAATGAGTATTTGAATTCTTCCCTACCTCTTTCCTCTGCTGAGATACAGGTGCTCCAACCTGCTGTAAAATGCTTGATTTTGAGAGTGAGAGAAACTAATGAAAACATTGTTGGGGTAAAACCTAAAGGGAAAGGCCTAGCACCAAATTGCATTGGCCATCTGATCTAACTTCTGGAGGCAGTCAAAATGAGTATTTGAATTCTTCCCTACCTCTTTCCTCTGCTGAGATACAGGTGCTCCAACCTGCTGTAAAATGCTTGATTTTGAGAGTGATCGAAACTAATGAAAACATTGTTGGGGTAAAACCTAAAGGGAAAGGCCTAGCACCAAATTGCATTGGCCATCTGATCTAACTTCTGGAGGCAGTCAAAATGAGTATTTGAATTCTTCCCTACCTTATTCCTCTGCTGAGATACAAGGTGCTCCAACCTGCTGTAAAATGTTTGATTTTGAGAGTGAGAGAAACTAATGAAAACATTGTTGGGGTAAAACCTAAAGGGAAAGGCCTAGCACCAAATTGCATTGGCCATCTGATCTAACTTCTGGAGGCAGTCAAAATGAGTATTTGAATTCTTCCCTACCTTATTCCTCTGCTCAGATACAGGTGCTCCAGCCTGCTGTAAAATGTTTGATTTTGAGAGTGAGAGAAACTAATGAAAACATTGTTGGGGTAAAACCTAAAGGGAAAGGCCTAGCACCAAATTGCATTGGCCATCTGATCTAACTTCTGGAGGCAGTCAAAATGAGTATTTGAATTCTTCCCAACCTTATTCCTCTGCTCAGATAAAAGGTGCTCCAACCTGCTGTAAAATGCTTGATTTCGAGTGTGAGCGAAACTAATGAAAACATTGTTGCGGTAAACACTAAAGGGAAAGGCCTAGCACCAAATTGCATTGGCCATCTGATCTAACTTCTGGAGGCAGTCAAAATGATCCTTAGAATTCTTCCCTACCTTATTCCTATGCTCAGATGCAAGGTGCTCCAGTCTGCTGTAAAATGCTTGATTTTGAGAGTGAGCGAAACTAATGAAAACATTGTTGGGGTAAAACCCAAAGGGAAAGGCCTTGCACTAAATTGCATTGGCCATCTGATCTAACTTCTGGAGGCAGTCAAAATGAGTATTTCAATTCTTCCCTACCTCTTTCTTCTGCTGAGATACAGGGTGGTCCAACCTGCTGTAAAATGCTTGATTTTGAGTGTGAGCGAAACTAATGAAAACATTGTTGGGGTAAAACCTAAAGGGAAAGGCCTAGCACCAAATTGCATTGGCCATCTGATCTAACTTCTGGAGGTAGTCAAAATGAGTATTTGAATTCTTCCCTACCTTATTCCTCTGCTCAGATACAAGGTGCTCCAACCTGCTTTAAAATGCCTGATTTTGGGAGTGAGAGAAACTAATGAAAACATTGTTAGGGTAAAACCTAAAGGGAAAGGCCTAGCACCAAATTGCATTGGCCATCTGATCTAACTTCTGGAGGCAGTCAAAATGATCCTTAGAATTCTTCCCTACCTCTTTCCTCTGCTCAGATACAAGGTGCTCCAACCTGCTGTAAAATGCTTGATTTTGAGAGTGAGCGAAACTAATGAAAACATTGTTGGGGTAAAACCTAAAGGGAAAGGCCTAGCACCAAATTGCATTGGCCATCTGATCTAACTTCTGGATTAGTCAAAATGAGTATTTGAATTCTTCCCTACCTTATTCCTCTGCTCAGATACAAGGTGCTCCAACCTGCTTTAAAATGTTTGATTTCGAGAGTGATCGAAACTAATGAAAACATTGTTGGGGTAAAACCTAAAGGGAAAGGCCTAGCACCAAATTGCATTGGCCATCTGATCTAACTTCTGGATTAGTCAAAATGAGTATTTGAATTCTTCCCTACCTTATTCCTCTGCTCAGATACAAGGTGCTCCAACCTGCTTTAAAATGCCTGATTTTGGGAGTGATCGAAACTAATGAAAACATTGTTGGGGTAAAACCTAAAGGGAAAGGTCTTGCACCAAATTGCGTTTGCCATCTGATCTAACTTCTGGAGGCAGTCAAAATGAGTATTTGAATTCTTCCCTACCTTACTCCTCTGCTCACATACAAGGTGCTCCAACCTGCTGTAAAATGTTTGATTTCGAGAGTGATCGAAACTAATGAAAACATTGTTGGTGTAAAACCTAAAGGGAAAGACCTAGCACCAAATTGCATTGGCCATCTGATCTAACTTCTGGAGGCAGACAAAGTGATCCTTAGAATTCTTCATTACCTCTTTCCCCTGCAGAGATACAGGGTGGTCCACCCTGCTGTAAAATGCTTGATTTTGAGAGTGAGAGAAACTAATGAAAACATTGTTGGGGTAAAACCTAAAGGGAAAGGCCTAGCACCAAATTGCATTGGCCATCTGATCTAACTTCTGAAGGCAGTCAAAATGAGTATTTGAATTCTTCCCTACCTCTTTCCTCGGCTGAGATACAGGGTACTCCAACCTGCTTTAAAATACTTGATTCCGAGAGTGAGCGAAACTAATGAAAACATTGTTCGGGTAAAACCTAAAGGGAAAGGCCTAGCACCAAATTGCATTGGCCATCTGATCTAACTTCTGAAGGCAGTCAAAATGAGTATTTGAATTCTTCCCTACCTCTTTCCTCTGCTGAGATACAGGGTACTCCAACCTGCTTTAAAATACTTGATTTCGAGAGTGAGCGAAACTAATGAAAACATTGTTCGGGTAAAACCTAAAGGGAAAGGCCTAGCACCAAATTGCATTGGCCATCTGATCTAACTTCTGGAGACAGTCAAAATGAGTATTTCAATTCTTCCCTACCTCTTTCCTCTGCTGAGATACAGGGTGCTCCAACCTGCTGTAAAATGCTTGATTTCGAGAGTGATCGAAACTAATGAAAACATTGTTGGGGTAAAACCTAAAGGGAAAGGCCTAGCACCAAATTGCATTTGCCATCTGATCTAACTTCTGGAGGCAGTCAAAATGAGTATTTGAATTCATCCCTACCTTATTCCTCTGCTCAGATACAAGGTGCTCCAAACTGCTGTAAAATGCTTGATTTTGAGAGTGAGCGAAACTAATGAAAACATTGTTGGGGTAAAACCTAAAGGGAAAGGCCTAGCAACAAATTGCATTGGCCATCTGATCTAACTTCTGGAGACAGTCAAAATGAGTATTTGAATTCTTCCTACCTTATTCCTCTGCTGAGACACAGGTGCTCCAACCTGCTGTAAAATGTTTGATTTTGAGAGTGAGCGAAACTAATGAAAACATTGTTGGGGTAAAACCTAAAGGGAAAGGCCTAGCACCAAATTGCATTGGCCATCTGATCTAACTTCTGGAGGCAGTCAAAATGAGTATTTGAATTCTTCCCTACCTTATTCCTCTGCTCAGATGCAAGGTGCTCCAACCTGCTGTAAAATGCTTGATTTCGAGAGTGAGCGAAACTAATGAAAACATTGTTCGGGTAAAACCTAAAGGGAAAGGCCTAGCACCAAATTGCATTGGCCATCTGATCTAACCTCTGGAGGCAGTCAAAATTATCCTTAGAATTCTACCCTACCTCTTCCCTCTGCTGAGATACTGGGTGCTCCAACCTGCTGTAAAAAGCTTGATTTCGAGAGTGATTGAAACTAATGAAAACATTGTTGGGGTAAAACCTAAAGGGAAAGGCCTAGCACCAAATTGAATTGGCCATCTGATCTAACTTCCGGAGACAGTCAAAATGAGTATTTGAATTCTTCCCTTCCTCTTTCCTCTGCAGAGATAGAGGGTGCTCCAACCTGCTGTAAAATGCTTGATTTCGACAGTGAGCGAAACTAATGAAAACATTGTTGGTGTAAACCTAAAGGGAAAGGCCTAGCACCCAATTGCATTGGTCATCTGATCTAACTTCTGGAGACAGTCAAAATGAGTATTTGAATTCTTCCGTACCTTATTCCTCTACTCAGATGCAAGGTGCTCCAACCTGCTGTAAAATGCTTGATTTCGAGAGTGAGCGAAACTAATGAAAACATTGTTGGGGTAAAACCCAAAGGGAAAGGCCTAGCACCAAATTGCATTGGCCATCTGATCTAACTTCTGGAGGCAGTCAAAATGAGTATTTCAATTCTTCCGTACCTTATTTCTCTGCTCAGATGCAAGGTGCTCCAACCTGCCGTAAAATGTTTGATTTCGAGAGTGAGCGAAACTAATGAAAACATTGTTCGGGTAAAACCTAAAGGGAAAGGCCTAGCACCAAATTGCATTGGCCATCTGATCTAACCTCTGGAGGCAGTCAAAATTATCCTTAGAATTCTACCCTACCTCTTCCCTCTGCTGAGATACTGGGTGCTCCAACCTGCTGTAAAAAGCTTGATTTCGAGAGTGAGCGAAACTAATGAAAACATTGTTGGGGTAAAACCTAAAGGGAAAGGCCTAGCACCAAATTGAATTGGCCATCTGATCTAACTTCCGGAGACAGTCAAAATGAGTATTTGAATTCTTCCCTTCCTCTTTCCTCTGCAGAGATAGAGGGTGCTCCAACCTGCTGTAAAATGCTTGATTTCGAGAGTGAGCGAAACTAATGAAAACATTGTTGGGGTAAACCTAAAGGGAAAGGCCTAGCACCAAATTGCATTGGTCATCTGATCTAACTTCTGGAGACAGTCAAAAAGATCCTTAGAATTCTTCCCTACCTCTTTCCTCTGCTCAGATACAAGGTGCTCCAACATGCTGTAAAATGCTTGATTTTGAGAGTGAGCGAAACTAAGGAAAACATTGTTGGGGTAAAACCTAAAGGGAAAGGCCTAGCACCAAATTGCATTGGCCATCTGATCTAACCTCTGGAGGCAGTCAAAATTATCCTGAGAATTCTTCCCTACCTCTTCCCTCTGCTGAGATACAGGGTGCTCCAACCTGCTGTAAAATCCTTGATTTCGAGAGTGATTGAAACTAATGAAAACATTGTTAGGGCAAAACCTGAAGGGTAAGGCCTAGCACCAAATTGCATTGGCCATCTAATCTAACTTCTGGAGGCAGTCAAAATGAGTATTTCAATTCTTCCGTACCTTATTCCTATGCTAAGATACAAGGTGCTCCAACCTGCTGTAAAATGCTTGATTTCGAGAGTGAGCGAAACTAATGAAAACATTGTTGGGGTAAAACCCAAAGGGAAAGGCCTAGCAACAAATTGCATTGGCCATCTGATCTAACTTCTGGAGGCAGTTAAAATGATTATTTCAATTCTTCCCTACCTCTTTCTTCTGCTGAGATACAGGGTGGTCCAACCTGCTGTAAAATGCTTGATTTTGAGTGTGAGCGAAACTAATGAAAACATTGTTGGGGTAAAACCCAAATGGAAAGGCCTAGCAACAAATTGCATTGGCCATCTGATCTAACTTCTGGAGACAGTCAAAATGAGTATTTGAATTCTTCCGTACCTTATTCCTCTACTCAGATGCAAGGTGCTCCAACCTGCTGTAAAATGCTTGATTTCGAGAGTGAGCGAAACTAATGAAAACATTGTTAGGGTAAAACCCAAAGGGAAAGGCCTAGCACCAAATTGCATTGGCCATCTGATCTAACTTCTGGAGGCAGTCAAAATGAGTATTTCAATTCTTCCGTACCTTATTCCTATGCTAAGATACAAGGTGCTCCAACCTGCACCTGTGTGGTGCAGCAGACACGCTGGAGGGAAGGGAGGCCATCCAGAGGACCTTGACAGGCTGGAGAGGTGGGCACAAGCCAACCTCATGAAGTTCAATAAGAGCAAGTGCAGGGTCCTGCATCTGGGTCGAGGCAATCCCAGGCACAAATACAGGCTGGGCAGTGACTGGCTGGAAAGTAGCCCTGAGGAGAGAGACTTGGGGGTACTGGTGGACAAAAAGCTCAACATGAGCTCTCAATGTGCACTTGCAGCCCGCAAGGCCAATCAGATCCTGGGCTGCATCAGGAGAAGTGTGGCTAGCAGGTCGAGGGAGGTGATCCTCCCCTCTACTCAGCCCTGGTGAGACCCCATCTGGAGTACTGTGTCCAGTTCTGGAGTCCCTATTACAGGAGGGATGTGGAGGTGCTGGAATGTGTCCAGAGAAGGGCCACGAGGATGATCAGAGGGCTGGAGCACCTCTCCTATGAGAGCAGACTGAAGGAGTTGGGGCTGTTCAGTCTGCAGAAGAGAAGGCTCCGAGGTGACCTAATTGTGGCCTTCCAGTATCTGAAGGGGGCCTACAGGAAGGCTGGGGAAGGACTTCTCAGGATGTCAGGTAGTGATAGGACTAGGGGAATGGAATGAAGCTGGAGGTGGGGAGATTCAGGCTGGATGTGAGGAGGAGGTTCTTCACCATGAGAGTGGTGAGACCCTGGAATGGGTTGTCCAGGGAGGTGGTCGAGGCCCCGTCCCTGGGGGTGTTTAAGAGCAGGCTGGATGAGGCTCTGTCCAGCCTGATCTAGTGTGGGGTTTCCCTGCCCATGGCAGGGGGGTTGGAACTAGATGATCCTTGTGGTCCCTTCCAACCCTGAATGAAACTATGAAACTATGAAACTATGAAATGATTGATTTCGAGAGTGATCGAAACTAATGAAAACATTGTTGGGGTAACACCTAAAGGGAAAGGCCTAGCACCAAATTGCATTGGCCATCTGATCTAACTTCTGGAGGCAGTCAAAGTGATCCTTAGAATTCTTCCCTACCTCTTTCTTCTGCTGAGATACAGGGTGGTCCAACCTGCTGTAAAATGCTTGATTTCGAGAGTGATCGAAACTAATGAAAACATTGTTGGGGTAAAACCTAAAGGGAAAGACCTAGCACCAAATTGCATTGGCCATCTGATCTAACTTCTGGAGGCAGTCAAAATGAGTATTTGAATTCTTCCCTACCTGACTCCTCTGCTCAGATACAAGGTGCTCCAACCTGCTGTAAAATGCTTGATTTTGAGAGTGATCGAAACTAATGAAAACATTGTTGGGGTAAAACCTAAAGGGAAAGGCCTAGCACCAAATTGCATTGGCCATCTGATCTAACTTCTGGAGGCAGTCAAAGTGATCCTTAGAATTCTTCAATACCTCTTTCCTCTGCAGAGATACAGGGTGGTCCACCCTGCTGTAAAATGCTTGATTTCGAGAGTGAGCGAAACTAATGAAAACATTCTTGGGGTAAAACCTAAAGGGAAAGGCCTATCACCAAATTGCATTGGCCATCTGACCTAACTTCTGAAGGCAGTGAATATGAGTATTTGAATTCTTCCGTACCTTATTCCTCGGCTCAGATACAAGGTGCTCAAACCTGCTGTAGAATGCTTGATTTTGAGAGTGAGCGAAACTAATGAAAACATTGTTGGGGTAAAACCTAAAGGGAAAGATCTAGCACCAAATTGCATTGGCCATCTGATCTAACTTCTGAAGGCAGTCAAAATGAGTATTTCAATTCTTCCCTACCTCTTTCCTCTGCTGAGATACAGGGTGCTCCAACCTGCTTTAAAACGCTTGATTTTGAGAGTGAATGAAAATAATGAATACATTGTTAGGGCAAAACCTAAAGGGAAAGGCCTAGCACCAAATTGCATTGGCCATCTGATCTAACTTCTGGAGGCAGTCAAAATGATCCTTAGAATTCTTCCCTACCTCTTTCCTCTGCTGAGATGCAAGGTGCTCCAACCTGCTGTTAAATGCTTGATTTTGAGAGTGAGCGAAACTAATGAAAACATTGTTGGGGTAAAACCTAAAGGGAAAGGCCTAGCGCCAAATTTCATAGGCCATCTGATCTAACTTCTGGAGACAGTCAAAATGAGTATTTCAATTCTTCCCTACCTCTTTCCACTGCTGAGATGCAAGGTGCCCCAACCTGCTGTAAACTGCTTGATTTTGAGAGTGAGCGAAACTAATGAAAACATAGTTCGGGTAAAACCTAAAGGGAAAGACCTAGCACCCAATTGCATTGGCCATCTGATCTAACTTCTGAAGGCAAAGTGGTCCTTAGAATTCTTCAATACCTCTTTCCTCTGCAGAGATACAGGGTGGTCCACCCTGCTGTAAAATGCTTGATTTCGAGAGTGAGCGAAACTAATGAAAACATTGTTGGGGTAAAACCTAAAGGGAAAGACCTAGCACCCAATTGCATTGGCCATCTGATCTAACTTCTGAAGGCAAAGTGGTCCTTAGAATTCTTCAATACCTCTTTCCTCTGCAGAGATACAGGGTGGTCCACCCTGCTGTAAAATGCTTGATTTCGAGAGTGAGCGAAACTAATGAAAACATTGTTGGGGTAAAACCTAAAGGGAAAGGCCTAAAACCAAATTGCATTGGTCATCTGATCTAACTTCTGGAGACAGTCAAAAAGATCCTTGGAATTCTTCCCAAACCTCTTTCTTCTGCTGTGATACAGGGTGGTCCAACCTGCGTTAAAATGCTTGATTTCGAAAGTGAGAGAAACTAATGAAAACATTGTTGGGGTAAAACCTAAAGGGAAAGGCCTTGCACCAAATTGCATTGGCCATCTGATCTAACTTCTGAAGGCAGTCAAAATGAGTATTTGAATTCTTCCGTACCTTATTCCTCTGCTCAGATGCGAGGTGCTCCAACCTGCTGTATAATGCTTGATTTTGAGAGTGAGCGAAACTAATGAAAACATTGTTGGTTTAAAAGCTAAAAGGAATGGCCTTGCACCAAATTGCATTGGCCATGTGATCTGACTTCTGAAGGCAGTCAAAATGAGTATTTCAATTCTTCCCTACCTCTTTCCTCTGCTGAGATAGAAGGTGCCCCAACCTGCTGTAAAATGCTTGATTTCGAGAGTGAGCGAAACGAATGAAAACATTGTTGGGGTAAAAGCTAAAGGGAAAGACCTAGCACCAAATTGCATTGGCCATCTGATCTAACTTCTGGAGGCAGTCAAAGTGATCCTTTGAATTCTTGAAGACCTCTTTCCTCTGCTGAGATACAGGGTGCTCCAACCTGCTGTAAAATGCTTGATTTCGAGAGTGAGCGGACCTAATGAAAACATTGTTGGGGTAAAACCTAAAGGGAAAGGCCTAGCACCAAATTGCATTTGCCATCTCATCTAACTTCTGGAGGCAGTGAAAGTGATCCTTAGAATTCTTCCCTATCTCTTTCTTCTGCTGAGATACAGGGTGGTCCAACCTGCTGTAAAATGCTTGATTTCGAGAGTGAGCGAAACTAATGAAAACATTGTTGGGGTAAAACCTAGAGGGAAAGGCCTTGCACCAAATTGCATTGGCCATCTGATCTAACTTCTGGAGGCAGTCAAAATGAGTATTTGAATTCTTCCCTACCTTATTCCGGTCCTGAGATACAGGTGCTCCGACCTGCAGTAAAATGTTTGATTTCGAGAGTGAGCGAAACTAATGAAAACATTGTTGGGGTAAAACTTAATGGGAAAGGCCTAGCACCAAATTGCATTGGCCATCTGATCTAACATCTGGAGGCAGACAAAATGAGTATTTCAATTCTTCCCTGCCTCTTTCCTCTGCAGAGATACAGGGTGGTCCACCCTGCTGTAAAATGCTTCATTTCGAGAGTGATCGAAACTAATGAAAACATTGTTGGGGTAAAACCTAAAGGGAAAGGCCTACCAGCAAATTGCATTGGCCATCTGACCTAACTTCTGGTGACAGTCAAAATGAGTATTTGAATTCTTCCGTACCTTATTCCTCGGCTCAGATACAAGGTGCTCAAACCTGCTGTAAAATGCTTGATTTTGAGAGTGAGCGAAACTAATGAAAACATTGTTGGGGTAAAACCTAAAGGGAAAGGTCTAGCACCAAATTGCATTAGCCTTCTGATCTAACTTCTGGAGACACTCAAAATGATCCTTAGAATTCTTCCCTACCACTTTCCCCTGCTGAGATACAAGGTGCTCCAACCTGCTGTAAAATGCTTGATTTTGAGAGTGAGCGAAACTAATGAAAACATTGTTGGGGTAAAACCTAAAGGGAAAGGCCTAGCACCAAATTGCATTGGCCATCTGATCTAACTTCTGGAGGCAGTCAAAATGAGTATTTGAATTCTTCCCAACCTTATTCCTCTGCTCAGATAGTAGGTGCTCCAACCTGCTGTAAAATGCTTGATTTCGAGAGTGATCGAAACTAATGAAAACATAGTTCGGGTAAAACCTGAAGGGAAAGGCCTAGCACCAAATTGCATTGGCCATCTGATCTAACTTCTGGAGGCAGTCAAAGTGATCCTTAGAATTCTTCCCTACCTCTTTCCTCTGGTGAGATACAGGGTGGTCCTCCCTGCTGTTAAATGCTTGATTTCGAGAGTGAGCAAAACTAATGAAAACATTGTTGGGGTAAAACCTAAAGGGAAAGGCCTAGTACCAAATTGCATTGGCCATCTGATCTAACTTCTGGAGGCAGTCAAAATGAGTATTTGAATTCGTCCCTACCTCTTTCCTCTGCTCAGATACAGGGTGCTCCAAGCAGCTTTGAAATGCTTGATTTCGAGAGTGAGCTAAACTAATGAAAACATTGTTGGGTAAAACCTAAAGGGAAAGGCCTAGCACCAAATTGCATTGGCCTTCTGATCTAACTTCTGGAGGCAGTCAAAATGAGTATTTCAGTTCTTCCCTACCTTATTCCTCTGCTGAGATACATGGTGCTCCAACCTGCTGTAAAATGCTTGATTTTGAGAGTGAGCGAAACTAATGAAAACATTGTTGGGGTAAAACCTAAAGGGAAAGGCCTAGCACCAAATTGCATTGGCCATCTGATCTAACTTCTGGAGGCAGTCAAAATTAGTATTTGAATTCTTCCGTACCTTATTCCTCTGCTCAGATGCAAGGTGCTCCAACCTGCTGTAAAATGCTTGATTTCGAGAGTGATCGAAACTAATGAAAACATTGTTGGGGTAAAACCTAAAGGGAAAGTCCTAGCACCAAATTGCATCGGCCATCTGATCTAACTTCTGGAGGCAGTCAAAATGAGTATTTCAATTCTTCCCTACCTCTTTCCTCTGCTGAGATACAGGGTGGTCCACCCTGCTGTAAAATGATTGATTTCGAGAGTGAGCGAAACTAATGAAAACATTGTTGGGGTAAAACCTAAAGGGAAAGGCCTAGCACCAAACTGCATTGGCCATCTGATCTAACTTCTGGAGGCAGTCAAAATGAGTATTTGAATTCTTCCGTACCTTATTCCTCTGCTCAGATACAAGGTGCTCCAACCTGCCGTAAAATGCTTGATTTTGAGAGTGAGCGAAACTAATGAAAACATTGTTGGGGTAAAACTTAAAGGGAAAGGCCTAGCACCAAATTGCATTAGCCTTCTGATCTAACTTCTGGTGACAGTCAAAATGATCCTTAGAATTCTTCCCTACCACTTTCCCCTGCTGAGATACAGGGTGCTCCAACCTGCTGTAAAAAGCTTGATTTTGAGAGTGAGCGAAACTAATGAAAACATTGTTGGGGTAAAACCTAAAGGGAAAGGCCTAGCACCAAATTGCATTGGCCATCTGATCTAACTTCTGGAGGCAGTCAAAATGAGTATTTGAATTCTTCCCTACCTTATTCCTCTGCTCAGATAGTAGGTGCTCCAACCTGCTGTAAAATGCTTGATTTCGAGAGTGAGCGAAACTAATGAAAATATAGTTCGGGTAAAACCTAAAGGGAAAGGCCTAGCACCAAATTACATTGGCCATCTGATCTAACTTCTGGAGGCAGTCAAAGTGATCCTTAGAATTCTTCAATACCTCTTTCCTCTGCTCAGATACAGGGTGCTCCAAGCAGCTTTGAAATGCTTGATTTCGAGAGTGAGGAAAACTAATGAAAACTTTGTTGGGGTAAAACCTAAAGGGAAAGGCCTAGCACCAAATTGCATTGGCCATCTGATCTAACTTCTGGAGGCAGTCAAAATGAGTATTTCTGTTCTTCCCTACCTTATTCCTCTGCTGAGATACATGGAGCTCCAACCTGCTGTAAAATGCTTGATTTCGAGAGTGAGCGAAACGAATGAAAATATAGTTCGGGTAAAACCTAAAGGGAAAGGCCTAGCACCAAATTGCATTGGCCATCTGATCTAACTTCTGGAGGCAGTCAAAATGAGTATTTCAGTTCTTCCCTACCTTATTCCTCTGCTGAGATACAGGGTGCTCCAACCTGCTGTAAAATGCTTGATTTCGAGAGTGAGCGAAACTAATGAAAATATAGTTCGGGTAAAACCTAAAGGGAAAGGCCTAGCACCAAATTGCATTGGCCATCTGATCTAACCTCTGGAGGCAGTCCAAACTGTCCTTAGAATTCTTCCCTACCTCTTTCCTCTGCTGAGATACAGGGTGCTCCAACCTGCTGTAAAATGCTTGATTTCGAGAGTGAGCGAAACTAATGAAAACATTGTTGGGGTAAAACCTAAAGGGAAAGGCTTAGCACCAAATTGCATTGGCCATCTGATCTAACTTCTGGAGGCAGTCAAAATGAGTATTTGAATTCTTCCCTACCTCTTTCCTCTGCTGAGATAGAAGTTGCTCCAACCTGCTGTAAAATTCTTGATTTCGAGAGTGATCGAAACTAATGAAAATATTGTTAGGGTAAAACTTAATGGGAAAGGCCTAGCACCAAATTGCATTGCCCATGTGATCTAACTTCTGGAGGCAGTCAAAATGAGTATTTGAATTCTTCCCTACCTTATTCCTCTGCTCAGATAGAAGGTACTCCAACCTGCTGTAGAATGCTTGATTTCGAGAGTGAGCGAAACTAATGAAAACATTGTTGGGGTAAAACCTAAAGGGAAAGGCCTAGCACCAAATTGCATTGGCCATCTGATCTAACTTCTGGAGGCAGACAAAATGAGTATTTCAATTCTTCCCTACCTCTTTCCTCTGCTGAGATACAGGGTGGTCCACCCTGCTGTAAAATGCTTCATTTCGAGAGTGATCGAAACTAATGAAAACATTGTTGGGGTAAAACCTAAAGGGAAAGGCCTATCACCAAACTGCATTGGCCATCTGACCTAACTTCTGAAGGCAGTGAATATGAGTATTTGAATTCTTCCGTACCTTATTCCTCGGCTCAGATACAAGGTGCTCAAACCTGCTGTAGAATGCTTGATTTCGAGAGTGAGCGAAACTAATGAAAATATAGTTCGGGTAAAACCTAAAGGGAAAGGACTAGAACCAAATTGCATTGGCCATCTGATCTAACTTCTGGAGGCAGTCAAAATGAGTATTTCAATTCTTCCCTACCTCTTTCCTCTGCTGAGATACAGGGTGCTCCAACCTGCTGCAAAATGCTTGATTTCGAGAGTGAGTGAAACTAATGAAAATATAGTTCGGGTAAAACCTAAAGGGAAAGGCCTAGCACCAAATTGCATTGGCCATCTGATCTAACCTCTGGAGGCAGTCAAAACTGTCCTTAGAATTCTTCCCTACCTCTTTCCTCTACTGAGATACAGGGTGCTCCAACCTGCTGTAAAATGCTTGATTTCGAGAGTGAGCGAAACTAATGAAAACATTGTTGGGGTAAAACCTAAAGGGAAAGGCTTAGCACCAAATTGCATTGGCCATCTGATCTAACTTCTGGAGGCAGTCAAAATGAGTATTTGAATTCTTCCCTACCTCTTTCCTCTGCTGAGATAGAAGGTGCTCCAACCTGCTGTAAAATTCTTGATTTCGAGAGTGATCGAAACTAATGAAAACATTGTTAGGGTAAAACTTAATGGGAAAGGCCTAGCACCAAATTGCATTGCCCATCTGATCTAACTTCTGGAGGCAGTCAAAATGAGTATTTGAATTCTTCCCTACCTTATTCCTCTGCTCAGATAGAAGGTACTCCAACCTGCTGTAAAATGCTTGATTTCGAGAGTGATCGAAACTAATGAAAACATTGTTGGGGTAAAACCTAAAGGGAAAGGCCTAGCACCAAATTGCATTTGCCATCTGATCTAACTTCTGGAGGCAGACAAAATGAGTATTTCAATTCTTCCCTACCTCTTTCCTCTGCTGAGATACAGGGTGGTCCACCCTGCTGTAAAATGCTTCATTTCGAGAGTGATCGAAACTAATGAAAACATTGTTGGGGTAAAACCTAAAGGGAAAGGCCTATCACCAAATTGCATTGGCCATCTGACCTAACTTCTGAAGGCAGTGAATATGAGTATTTGAATTCTTCCGTACCTTATTCCTCGGCTCAGATACAAGGTGCTCAAACCTGCTGTAGAATGCTTGATTTTGAGAGTGAGCGAAACTAATGAAAACATTGTTGGGGTAAAACCTAAAGGGAAAGGTCTAGCACCAAATTGCATTGGCCATCTGATCTAACTTCTGAAGGCAGTCAAAATGAGTATTTGAATTCTTCCCTACCTTATTCCTCTGCTCAGATACAAGGTGCTCAAACCTGCTGTAATATGCCTGATTTCGAGAGTGAGCGAAACTAATGAAAACATTGTTAGGGTAAAACCTAAAGGGAAAGGCCTAGCACCAAATTGCATTGGCCATCTGATCTAACTTCTGAAGGCAGTCAAAATGAGTATTTGAATTCTTCCG
Source organism: Melanerpes aurifrons (assembly GCA_011125475.1). Taxonomy (NCBI): domain Eukaryota; kingdom Metazoa; phylum Chordata; class Aves; order Piciformes; family Picidae; genus Melanerpes; species Melanerpes aurifrons. Next base: position 285,035 of record WWNC01000209.1, on the reverse strand, counting down.
TACCTTATTCCTCTGCTCAGATACAAGGTACTCCAACCTGCTGTAAAATGCTTGATTTCGAGAGTGATCGAAACTAATGAAAACATTGTTGGGGTAAAACCTAAAGGGAAAGGCCTATCACCAAATTGCATTGGCCATCTGACCTAACTTCTGGTGACAGTCAAAATGAGTATTTGAATTCTTCCGTACCTTATTCCTCGGCTCAGATACAAGGTGCTCCAACCTGCTGTAAAATGCGTGATTTTGAGAGTGAGCGAAACTAATGAAAACAGTTGGGGTAAAACCTAAAGGGAAAGGTCTAGCACCAAATTGCATTAGCCTTCTGATCTAACTTCTGGAGACAGTCAAAATGATCCTTAGAATTCTTCCCTACCTCTTTCCTCTGCTGAGATACAGGGTGCTCCAACCTGCTGTAAAATGCTTGATTTTGAGAGTGAGCGAAACTAATGAAAACATTGTTGGTTTAAAACCTAAAGGGAAAGGCCTAGCACCAAATTGCATTGGCCATCTGATCTAACTTCTGGAGGCAGTCAAAATGATCCTTAGAACTCTTCAATACCTCTTTCCTCTGCTCAGATACAGGGTGGTCCGCCCTGCTGTTAAATGCTTGATTTCGAGAGTGAGCAAAACTAATGAAAACTTTGTTGGGGTGAAACCTAAAGGGAAAGGCCTAGCACTAAATTGCATTGGCCATCTGATCTAACTTCTGGAGGCTGTCAAAATGAGTATTTCTGTTCTTCCCTACCTTATTCCTCTGCTGAGATACATGGTTCTCCAACCTGCTGTAAAATGCTTGATTTTGAGAGTGAGCGAAACTAATGAAAACATAGTTCGGGTAAAACCTAAAGGGAAAGGTCTAGCACCAAATAGCATAGGCCTTCTTATCTAACTTCTGGAGGCAGTCAAAATGAGTATTTCAATTCTTCCCAACCTTATTCCTCTGCTGAGATACATGGTTCTCCAACCTGCTGTAAAATGCTTGATTTGTAGAGTGAGCGAAACTAATGAAAACATTGTTGGGGTAAAACCTAAAGGGAAAGGTCTAGCACCAAATTGCATAGGCCTTCTGATCTAACTTCTGGAGGCAGTCAAAATGAGTATTTCAGTTCTTCCCTACCTTATTCCTCTGCTGAGATACAGGGTGCTCCAACCTGCTGTAAAATGCTTGATTTCGAGAGTGAGCGAAACTAATGAAAACATAGTTCGGGTAAAACCTAAAGGGAAAGGCCTAGAACCAAATTGCATTGGCCATCTGATCTAACTTCTGGAGGCAGTCAAAATGAGTATTTCAATTCTTCCCTACCTCTTTCCTCTGCTGAGATACAGGGTGGTCCACCCTGCTGTAAAATGCTTGATTTTGAGAGTGAGCGAAACTAATGAAAACATAGTTCGGGTAAAACCTAAAGGGAAAGGCCTAGAACCAAATTGCATTGGCCATCTGATCTAACTTCTGGAGGCAGTCAAAACTGTCCTTAGAATTCTTCCCTACCTCTTTCCTCTGCTGAGATACAGAGTGCTCCAACCTGCTGTAAAATGCTTGATTTCGAGAGTGAGCGAAACTAATGAAAACATAGTTCGGGTAAAACCTAAAGGGAAAGGCCTAGCACCAAATTGCATTGGCCATCTGATCTAACTTCTGGAGGCAGTCAAAATGAGTATTTGAATTCTTCCCTACCTTATTCCTCTGCTCAGATACAAGGTGCTCCAACCTGCTGTAAAATGCTTGATTTCGAGAGTGATCGAAAGTAATGAAAACATTGTTAGGGTAAAACTTAATCGGAAAGGCCTCGCACCAAATTGCATTGGCCATCTGATCTAACATCTGGAGGCAGACAAAATGAGTACTTCAATTCTTCCCTACCTCTTTCCTTTGCTGAGATACAGGGTTGTCCACCCTGCTGTAAAATGCTTGATTTGTAGAGTGAGCGAAACTAATGAAAACATTGTTGGGGTAAAACCTAAAGGGAAAGGCCTAGCATCAAATTGCATTGGCCATCTGACCTAACATCTGGTGACAGTCAAAATGAGTATTCGAATTCTTCCGTACCTTATTCCTCGGCTCAGATACAAGGTGCTCAAACCTGCTGTAAAATGCTTGATTTTGAGAGTGAGCGAAACTAATGAAAACATTGTTGGTTTAAAACCTAAAGGGAAAGGCCTAGCACCAAATTGCATTGGCCATCTGATCTAACTTCTGGAGGCAGTCAAATTGATCCTTAGAATTCTTCAATACCTCTTTCCTCTGCTGAGATACAGGGTGGTCCGCCCTGCTGTAATATGCTTGATTTCGAGAGTGAGCAAAACTAATGAAAACATTGTTGGGGTAAAACCTAAAGGGAAAGGCCTAGTCCCAAATTGCATAGGCCATCTGATCTAACTTCTGAAGGCAGTCAAAATGAGTATTTGAATTCGTCCCTACCTCTTTCCTCTGCTCAGATACAGGGTGCTCCAAGCAGCTTTGAAATGCTTGATTTCGAGAGTGAGCTAAACTAATGAAAACATTGTTGGGTAAAACCTAAAGGGAAAGGCCTAGCACCAAATTGCATTGGCCTTCTGATCTAACTTCTGGAGGCAGTCAAAATGAGTATTTGAATTCTTCCCTACCTCTTTCCTCTGCTGAGATACAGGGTGCTCCAACCTGCTGTAAAATGATTGATTTTGGGTGTGAGCGAAACTAATGAAAACATTGTTGGGGTAAAACCTAAAGGGAAAGGCCTAGCACCAAATTGCATTGACCATCTGATCTAACTTCTGGAGGCAGTCAAAATGAGTATTTGAATTCTTCCGTACCTTATTCCTCTGCTCAGATGCAAGGTGCTCCAACCTGCTGTAAAATGCTTGATTTCGAGAGTGAGCGAAACTAATGAAAACATTGTTGGGGTAAAACCTAAAGGGAAAGCCCTAGCACCAAATTGCATTGGCCATCTGATCTAACTACTGGAGGCAGTCAAAATGAGTATTTCAATTCTTCCCTACCTCTTTCCTCTGCTGAGAGACAGGGTGGCCCACCCTGCTGTAAAATGATTGATTTCGAGAGTGAGCGAAACTAATGAAAACATTGTTGGGGTAAAACCTAAAGGGAAAGGCCTAGCACCAAATTGCATTGGCCATCTGATCTAACTTCTGGAGGCAGTCAAAATGAGTATTTGAATTCTTCCCTACCTTATTCCTCTGCTCAGATACAAGGTGCTCCAACCTGCCGTAAAATGCTTGATTTTGAGAGTGAGCGAAACTAATGAAAACATTGTTGGGGTAAAACCTAAAGGGAAAGGCCTAGCACCAAATTGCATTGGCCATCTGATCTAACTTCTGGAGGCAGTCAAAATGAGTATTTCAATTCTTCCCTACCTTATTCCTCTGCTCAGATACAAGGTGCTCCAACCTGCTATAAAATTCTTGATTTCGAGAGTGATCGAAACTAATGAAAATATTGTTAGGGTAAAACTTAATGGGAAAGGCCTAGCACCAAATTGCATTGCCCATCTGATCTAACTTCTGGAGGCAGTCAAAATGAGTATTTGAATTCTTCCCTACCTTATTCCTCTGCTCAGATAGAAGGTACTCCAACCTGCTGTAAAATGCTTGATTTCGAGAGTGATCGAAACTAATGAAAACATTGTTGGGGTAAAACCTAAAGGGAAAGGCCTAGCACCAAATTGCATTGGCCATCTGATCTAACTTCTGGAGGCAGACAAAATGAGTATTTCAATTCTTCCCTACCTCTTTCCTCTGCTGAGATACAGGGTGGTCCACCCTGCTGTAAAATGCTTCATTTCGAGAGTGATCGAAACTAATGAAAACATTCTTGGGGTAAAACCTAAAGGGAAAGGCCTATCACCAAATTGCATTGGCCATCTGACCTAACTTCTGAAGGCAGTGAATATGAGTATTTGAATTCTTCCGTACCTTATTTCTCGGCTCAGATACAAGGTGCTCAAACCTGCTGTAGAATGCTTGATTTTGTGAGTGAGCGAAACTAATGAAAACATTGTTGGGGTAAAACCTAAAGGGAAAGGTCTAGCACCAAATTGCATTGGCCATCTGATCTAACTTCTGAAGGCAGTCAAAATGAGTATTTGAATTCTTCCCTACCTTATTCCTCTGCTCAGATACAAGGTGCTCAAACCTGCTGTAATATGCCTGATTTCGAGAGTGAGCGAAACTAATGAAAACATTGTTAGGGTAAAACCTAAAGGGAAAGGCCTAGCACCAAATTGCATTGGCCATCTGATCTAACTTCTGAAGGCAGTCAAAATGAGTATTTGAATTCTTCCGTACCTTATTCCTCTGCTCAGATACAAGGTACTCCAACCTGCTGTAAAATGCTTGATTTCGAGAGTGATCGAAACTAATGAAAACAGTTGGGGTAAAACCTAAAGGGAAAGGACTATCACCAAATTGCATTGGCCATCTGACCTAACTTCTGGTGACAGTCAAAATGAGTATTTGAATTCTTCCGTACCTTATTCCTCGGCTCAGATACAAGGTGCTCCAACCTGCTGTAAAATGCGTGATTTTGAGAGTGAGCGAAACTAATGAAAACAGTTGGGGTAAAACCTAAAGGGAAAGGCCTAGCACCAAATTGCATTAGCCTTCTGATCTAACTTCTGGAGACAGTCAAAATGATCCTTAGAATTCTTCCCTACCTCTTTCCTCTGCTGAGATACAGGGTGCTCCAACCTGCTGTAAAATGCTTGATTTTGAGAGTGAGCGAAACTAATGAAAACATTGTTGGTTTAAAACCTAAAGGGAAAGGCCTAGCACCAAATTGCATTGGCCATCTGATCTAACATCTGGAGGCAGTCAAAGTGATCCTTAGAATTCTTCAATACCTCTTTCCTCTGCTCAGATACAGGGTGGTCCGCCCTGCTGTTAAATGCTTGATTTCGAGAGTGAGCAAAACTAATGAAAACTTTGTTGGGGTAAAACCTAAAGGGAAAGGCCTAGCACCAAATTGCATTGGCCATCTGATCTAACTTCTGGAGGCTGTCAAAATGAGTATTTCTGTTCTTCCCTACCTTATTCCTCTGCTGAGATACATGGTTCTCCAACCTGCTGTAAAATGCTTGATTTTGAGCGTGAGCGAAACTAATGAAAACATAGTTCGGGTAAAACCTAAAGGGAAAGGTCTAGCACCAAATAGCATAGGCCTTCTTATCTAACTTCTGGAGGCAGTCAAAATGAGTATTTGAATTCTTCCGTACCTTATTCCTCTGCTCAGATACAACGTACTCCAACCTGCTGTAAAATGCTTGATTTCGAGAGTGATCGAAACTAATGAAAACATTGTTGGGGTAAAACCTAAAGGGAAAGGCCTAGCACCAAATTGCATTGGCCATCTGATCTAACATCTGGAGGGAGACAAAATGAGTATTTCAATTCCTCCCTACCTCTTTCCTCTGCTGAGATACAGGGTGGTCCACCCTGCTGTAAAATGCTTCATTTCGAGAGTGATCGAAACTAATGAAAACATTGTTGGGGTAAAACCTAAAGGGAAAGGCCTAGCACCAAATTGCATTGGCCATCTGATCTAACTTCTGGAGGCAGTCAAAATGAGTATTTGAATTCTTCCCTACCTTATTCCTCTGCTCAGATACAAGGTGCTCCAACCTGCTGTAAAATGCTTGATTTCGAGAGTGATCGAAAGTAATGAAAACATTGTTAGGGTAAAACTTAATGGGAAAGGCCTCGCACCAAATTGCATTGGCCATCTGATCTAACATCTGGAGGCAGACAAAATGAGTACTTCAATTCTTCCCTACCTCTTTCCTTTGCTGAGATACAGGGTTGTCCACCCTGCTGTAAAATGCTTCATTTCGAGAGTGATCGAAACTAATGAAAACATTGTTGGGGTAAAACCTAAAGGGAAAGGCCTAGCATCAAATTGCATTGGCCATCTGACCTAACATCTGGTGACAGTCAAAATGAGTATTCGAATTCTTCCGTACCTTATTCCTCTGCTCAGATACAAGGTGCTCAAACCTGCTGTAAAATGCTTGATTTTGAGAGTGAGCGAAACTAATGAAAACATTGTTGGTTTAAAACCTAAAGGGAAAGGCCTAGCACCAAATTGCATTGGCCATCTGATCTAACTTCTGGAGGCAGTCAAAATGAGTATTTGAATTCTTCCCTACCTTCTTCCTCTGCTCAGATGGAAGGTGCTCCAACCTGCTGTAAAATGCTTGATTTGGAGAGTGATCGAAACTAAAGAAAACATTGTTGGTTTAAAACCTAAAGGGAAAGGCCTAGCACCAAATTGCATTGGCCATCTGATCTAACTTCTGGAGGCAGTCAAATTGATCCTTAGAATTCTTCAATACCTCTTTCCTCTGCTCAGATACAGGGTAGTCCGCCCTGCTGTAATATGCTTGATTTCGAGAGTGAGCAAAACTAATGAAAACATTGTTGGGGTAAAACCTAAAGGGAAAGGCCTAGTCCCAAATTGCATAGGCCATCTGATCTAACTTCTGAAGGCAGTCAAAATGAGTATTTGAATTCGTCCCTACCTCTTTCCTCTGCTCAGATACAGGGTGCTCCAAGCAGCTTTGAAATGCTTGATTTCGAGAGTGAGCTAAACTAATGAAAAAATTGTTGGGTAAAACCTAAAGGGAAAGGCCTAGCACCAAATTGCATTGGCCTTCTGATCTAACTTCTGGAGGCAGTCAAAATGAGTATTTGAATTCTTCCCTACCTCTTTCCTCTGCTGAGATACAGGGTGCTCCAACCTGCTGTAAAATGCTTGATTTTGGGTGTGAGCGAAACTAATGAAAACATTGTTGGTTTAAAACCTAAAGGGAAAGCCCTAGCACCAAATTGCATCGGCCATCTGATCTAACTACTGGAGGCAGTCAAAATGAGTATTTCAATTCTTCCCTACCTCTTTCCTCTGCTGAGATACAGGGTGGCCCACCCTGCTGTAAAATGATTGATTTCGAGAGTGAGCGAAACTAATGAAAACATTGTTGGGGTAAAACCTAAAGGGAAAGGCCTAGCACCAAATTGCATTGGCCATCTGATCTAACTTCTGGAGGCAGTCAAAATGAGTATTTGAATTCTTCCCTACCTTATTCCTCTGCTCAGATACAAGGTGCTCCAACCTGCCGTAAAATGCTTGATTTTGAGAGTGAGCGAAACTAATGAAAACATTGTTGGGGTAAAACCTAAAGGGAAAGGCCTAGCACCAAATTGCATTGGCCATCTGATCTAACTTCTGGAGGCAGTCAAAATGAGTATTTCAATTCTTCCCTACCTTATTCCTCTGCTCAGATACAAGGTGCTCCAACCTGCTGTAAAATGCTTGATTTCGAGAGTGAGCGAAACTAATGAAAACTTTGTTGGGGTAAAACCTGAAGGGAAAGGCCTAGCACCAAATTGCATTGGCCATCTGATCTAACTTCTGGAGGCAGTCAAAATGAGTATTTGAATTCTTCCCTACCTTATTCCTCTGCTCAGATAGTAGGTGCTCCAACCTGCTGTAAAATGCCTGATTTCGAGAGTGATCGAAACCAATGAAAACATTGTTGGGGTAAAACCTAAAGGGAAAGGCCTATCACCAAATTGCATTGGCCATCTGACCTAACTTCTGAAGGCAGTGAATATGAGTATTTGAATTCTTCCGTACCTTATTCCTCGGCTCAGATACAAGGTGCTCAAACCTGCTGTAGAATGCTTGATTTTGAGAGTGAGCGAAACTAATGAAAACATTGTTGGGGTAAAACCTAAAGGGAAAGGCCTAGCACCAAATTGCATTGGCCATCTGATCTAACTTCTGGAGGCAGTCAAATTGATCCTTAGAATTCTTCAATACCTCTTTCCTCTGCTGAGATACAGGGTAGTCCGCCCTGCTGTAATATGCCTGATTTCGAGAGTGAGCAAAACTAATGAAAACATTGTTGGGGTAAAACCTAAAGGGAAAGGCCTTACCAAATTGCATAGGCCATCTGATCTAACAAGGCAGTCAAAATGAGTATTTGAATTCGTCCCTACCTCTTTCCTCTGCTCAGAAAGGGTGCTCCAAGCAGCTTTGAAATGCTTGATTTCGAGAGTGAGCTAAACTAATGAAAACATTGTTGGGTAAAACCTAAAGGGAAAGGCCTAGCACCAAATTGCATTGGCCTTCTGATCTAACTTCTGGAGGCAGTCAAAATGAGTATTTGAATTCTTCCCAACCTTATTCCTCTGCTGAGATACAGGGTGCTCCAACCTGCTCTAAAATGCTTGATTCCGAGAGTGAGCGAAACTAATGAAAACATTGTTCGGGTAAAACCTAAAGGGAAAGGCCTAGCACCAAATTGCATTGGCCTTCTGATCTAACTTCTGGAGGCAGTCAAAATGAGTATTTCAGTTCTTCCCTACCTTATTCCTCTGCTGAGATACATGGTGCTCCACCATGCTGTAAAATGCTTGATTTTGAGAGTGAGCGAAACTAATGAAAACATTGTTGGGGTAAAACCTAAAGGGAAAGGCCTAGCACCAAATTGCATTGGCCATCTGATCTAACTTCTGGAGGCAGTCAAAATTAGTATTTGAATTCTTCCGTACCTTATTCCTCTGCTCAGATGCAAGGTGCTCCAACCTGCTGTAAAATGCTTGATTTCGAGAGTGAGCGAAACTAATGAAAACATTGTTGGGGTAAAACCTAAAGGGAAAGGCCTAGCACCAAATTGCATTGGCCATCTGATCTAACTTCTGGAGGCAGTCAAAATGAGTATTTGAATTCTTCCCTACCTCTTTCCTCTGCTCAGATACAAGGTGCTCCAACCTGCTGTAAAATGCTTGATTTCGAGAGTGAGCGAAACTAATGAAAATATTGTTGGGGTAAAACCTAAAGGGAAAGGCCTAGCACCAAATTGCATTGGCCATCTGATCTAACTTCTGGAGGCAGTCAAAATGAGTATTTGAATTCTTCCCTACCTTATTCCTCTGCTGAGATACAGGGTGGTCCACCCTGCTGTAAAATGCTTGATTTCGAGAGTGAGCGAAACTAATGAAAATATTGTTGGGGTAAAACCTAAAGGGAAAGGCCTAGCACCAAATTGCATTAGCCTTCTGATCTAACTTCTGGAGACAGTCAAAATGATCCTTAGAATTCTTCCCTACCACTTTCCCTGCTGAGATACAGGGTGCTCCAACCTGCTGTAAAATGCTTGATTTTGAGAGTGAGCGAAACTAATGAAAACATTGTTGGGGTAAAACCTAAAGGGAAAGGCCTAGCACCAAATTGCATTGGCCATCTGATCTAACATCTGGAGGCAGTCAAAATGAGTATTTGAATTCTTCCCTACCTTTTCCTCTGCTCAGATAGTAGGTGCTCCAACCTGCTGTTAAATGCCTGATTTCGAGAGTGAGCAAAACTAATGAAAACATTTTTGGTTTTTTTAAATCTAAAGGGAAAGGCCTAGCACCAAATTGCATTGGCCATCTGATCTAACTTCTGGAGGCAGTCAAAATGATCCTTAGAATTCTTCAATACCTCTTTCCTCTGCTGAGATACAGGGTTCTCCAACCTGCTGTTAAATGCTTGATTTTGAGAGTGAGCAAAACTAATGAAAACTTTGTTGGGGTAAAACCTGAAGGGAAAGGCCTAGCACCAAATTGCATTGGCCATCTGATCTAACTTCTGGAGGCAGTCAAAATGAGTATTTCTGTTATTCCCTACCTTATTCCTCTGCTGAGATACATGGTGCTCCAACCTGCTGTAAAATGCTTGATTTCGAGAGTGAGCGAAACTAATGAAAACATAGTTCGGGTAAAACCTAAAGGGAAAGGCCTAGCACCAAATTGCATTGGCCATCTGATCTAACTTCTGGAGGCAGTCAAAATGAGTATTTCAGTTCTTCCCTACCTTATTCCTCTGCTGAGATACAGGGTGCTCCAACCTGCTGTAAAATGCTCGATTTCGAGAGTGAGCGAAACTAATGAAAATATAGTTCGGGTAAAACCTAAAGGGAAAGGACTAGAACCAAATTGCATTGGCCATCTGATCTAACTTCTGGAGGCAGTCAAAATGAGTATTTCAATTCTTCCCTACCTCTTTCCTCTGCTGAGATACAGGGTGCTCCAACCTGCTGTAAAATGCTTGATTTTGACAGTGAGCGAAACTAATGAAAATATAGTTTGGGTAAAACCTAAAGGGAAAGGCCTAGCACCAAATTGCATTGGCCATCTGATCTAACTTCTGGAGACAGTCCAAACTGTCCTTAGAATTCTTCCTTCCTCTTTCCTCTGCTGAGATACAGGGTGCTCCAACCTGCTGTAAAATGCTTGATTTTGAGAGTGAGCGAAACTAATGAAAACATTGTTGGGGTAAAACCTAAAGGGAAAGGCCTAGCACCAAATTGCATTGGCCATCTGATCTAACTTCTGGAGGCAGTCAAAATGAGTATTTGAATTCTTCCCTACCTCTTTCCTCTGCTGAGATACAAGGTGCTCCAACCTGCTCTAAAATTCTTGATTTCGAGAGTGATCGAAACTAATGAAAACATTGTTAGGGTAAAACTTAATGGGAAAGGCCTAGCACCAAATTGCATTGGCCATCTGATCTAACATCTGGAGGCAGTCAAAATGAGTATTTGAATTCTTCCCTACCTTTTCCTCTGCTGAGATAGAGGGTACTCCAACCTGCTGTAAAATGCTTGATTTCGAGAGTGATCGAAACTAATGAAAACATTGTTGGGGTAAAACCTAAAGGGAAAGGCCTAGCACCAAATTGCATTAGCCATCTGATCTAACATCTGGAGACAGTCAAAATGATCCTTAGAATTCTTCCCTACCACTTTCCCTGCTGAGATACAGGGTGCTCAAACCTGCTGTAAAATGCTTGATTTTGAGAGTGAGCGAAAGTAATGAAAACATTGTTGGGGTAAAACCTAAAGGGAAAGGCCTAGCACCAAATTGCATTGGCCATCTGATCTAACTTCTGGAGGCAGTCAAAATGAGTATTTGAATTCTTCCCTACCTTATTCCTCTGCTCAGATAGTAGGTGCTCCAACCTGCTGTAAAATGCCTGATTTGGAGAGTGATCGAAACTAAAGAAAACATTTTGGTTTTTTTAAATCTAAAGGGAAAGGCCTAGCACCAAATTGCATTGGCCATCTGATCTAACTTCTGGAGGCAGTCAAATTGATCCTTAGAATTCTTCAATACCTCTTTCCTCTGCTGAGATACAGGGTGGTCCGCCCTGCTGTTAAATGCTTGATTTCGAGAGTGAGCAAAACTAATGAAAACTTTGTTGGGGTAAAACCTGAAGGGAAAGGCCTAGTCCAAATTGCATTGGCCATCTGATCTAACTTCTGGAGGCAGTCAAAATGAGTATTTCTGTTATTCCCTACCTTTTCCTCTGCTGAGATACATGGAGCTCCAACCTGCTGTAAAATGCTTGATTTCGAGAGTGAGCTAAACTAATGAAAACATTGTTCGGGTAAAACCTAAAGGGAAAGGCCTAGCACCAAATTGCATTGGCCATCTGATCTAACTTCTGGAGGCAGTCAAAATGAGTATTTCAGTTCTTCCCTACCTTATTCCTCTGCTGAGATACAGGGTGCTCCAACCTGCTGTAAAATGCTCGATTTCGAGAGTGAGCGAAACTAATGAAAATATAGTTCGGGTAAAACCTAAAGGGAAAGGACTAGAACCAAATTGCATTGGCCATCTGATCTAACTTCTGGAGGCAGTCAAAATGAGTATTTCAATTCTTCCCTACCTCTTTCCTCTGCTGAGATACAGGTGCTCCAACCTGCTGTAAAATGCTTGATTTCGAGAGTGAGCGAAACTAATGAAAATATAGTTTGGGTAAAACCTAAAGGGAAAGGCCTAGCACCAAATTGCATTGGCCATCTGATCTAACTTCTGGAGGCAGTCCAAACTGTCCTTTCAGAATTCTTCCCTTCCTCTTTCCTCTGCTGAGATACAGGGTGCTCCAACCTGCTGTAAAATGCTTGATTTTGAGAGTGAGCGAAACTAATGAAAACATTGTTGGGGTAAAACCTAAAGGGAAAGGCTTAGCACCAAATTGCATTGGCCATCTGATCTAACTTCTGGAGGCAGTCAAAATGAGTATTTGAATTCTTCCCTACCTCTTTCCTCTGCTGAGATAGAAGGTGCTCCAACCTGCTCTAAAAATTCTTGATTTCGAGAGTGATCGAAACTAATGAAAACATTGTTAGGGTAAAACTTAATGGGAAAGGCCTAGCACCAAATTGCATTGGCCATCTGATCTAACTTCTGGAGGCCGTCAAAATGAGTATTTGAATTCTTCCCTACCTTATTCCTCTGCTCAGATAGAAGGTACTCCAACCTGCTGTAAAATGCTTGATTTCGAGAGTGATCGAAACTAATGAAAACATTGTTGGGGTAAAACCTAAAGGGAAAGGCCTAGCACCAAATTGCATTAGCCTTCTGATCTAACTTCTGGAGACAGTCAAAATGATCCTTAGAATTCTTCCCTACCACTTTCCCCTGCTGAGATACAGGGTGCTCCAACCTGCTGTAAAATGCTTGATTTTGAGAGTGAGCGAAACTAATGAAAACATTGTTGGGGTAAAACCTAAAGGGAAAGGCCTAGCACCAAATTGCATTGGCCATCTGATCTAACTTCTGGAGGCAGTCAAAATGAGTATTTGAATTCTTCCCTACCTTATTCCTCTGCTCAGATAGTAGGTGCTCCAACCTGCTGTAAAATGCCTGATTTCGAGAGTGATCGAAACTAATGAAAACATTTTTGGTTTTTTTAAAACTAAAGGGAAAGGCCTAGCACCAAATTGCATTGGCCATCTGATCTAACTTCTGGAGGCAGTCAAAATGATCCTTGAATTCTTCAATACCTCTTTCCTCTGCTGAGATAGTAGGGTGGTCCGCCTGCTGTTAAATGCTTGATTTCGAGAGTGAGCAAAACTAATGAAAACTTTGTTGGGGTAAAACCTGAAGGGAAAGGCCTAGCACCAAATTGCATTGGCCATCTGATCTAACTTCTGGAGGCAGTCAAAATGAGTATTTCTGTTATTCCCTACCTTATTCCTCTGCTGAGATACATGGAGCTCCAACCTGCTGTAAAATGCTTGATTTCGAGAGTGAGCGAAACTAATGAAAACATAGTTCGGGTAAAACCTAAAGGGAAAGGCCTAGCACCAAATTGCATTGGCCATCTGATCTAACTTCTGGAGGCAGTCAAAATGAGTATTTCAGTTCTTCCCTACCTTATTCCTCTGCTGAGATACAGGGTGCTCCAACCTGCTGTAAAATGCTCGATTTCGAGAGTGAGCGAAACTAATGAAAATATAGTTCGGGTAAAACCTAAAGGGAAAGGACTAGAACCAAATTGCATTGGCCATCTGATCTAACTTCTGGAGGCAGTCAAAATGAGTATTTCAATTCTTCCCTACCTCTTTCCTCTGCTGAGATACAGGGTGCTCCAACCTGCTGTAAAATGCTTGATTTCGAGAGTGAGCGAAACTAATGAAAATATAGTTTGGGTAAAACCTAAAGGGAAAGGCCTAGCACCAAATTGCATTGGCCATCTGATCTAACTTCTGGAGGCAGTCCAAACTGTCCTTAGAATTCTTCCCTTCCTCTTTCCTCTGCTGAGATACAGGGTGCTCCAACCTGCTGTAAAATGCTTGATTTTGAGAGTGAGCGAAACTAATGAAAACATTGTTGGGGTAAAACCTAAAGGGAAAGGCTTAGCACCAAATTGCATTGGCCATCTGATCTAACTTCTGGAGGCAGTCAAAATGAGTATTTGAATTCTTCCCTACCTCTTTCCTCTGCTGAGATAGAAGGTGCTCCAACCTGCTCTAAAAATTCTTGATTTCGAGAGTGATCGAAACTAATGAAAACATTGTTAGGGTAAAACTTAATGGGAAAGGCCTAGCACCAAATTGCATTGGCCATCTGATCTAACTTCTGGAGGCCGTCAAAATGAGTATTTGAATTCTTCCCTACCTTATTCCTCTGCTCAGATAGAAGGTACTCCAACCTGCTGTAAAATGCTTGATTTCGAGAGTGATCGAAACTAATGAATACATTGTTGGGGTAAAACCTAAAGGGAAAGGCCTAGCACCAAATTGCATTGGCCATCTGATCTAACTTCTGGAGGCAGACAAAATGAGTATTTCAATTCTTCCCTACCTCTTTCCTCTGCTGAGATACAGGGTGGTCCACCCTGCTGTAAAATGCTTCATTTCGAGAGTGATCGAAACTAATGAAAACATTGTTGGGGTAAAACCTAAAGGGAAAGGCCTATCACCAAATTGCATTGGCCATCTGACCTAACTTCTGGTGACAGTCAAAATGAGTATTTGAATTCTTCCGTACCTTATTCCTCGGCTCAGATACAAGGTGCTCAAACCTGCTGTAGAATGCTTGATTTTGAGAGTGAGCGAAACTAATGAAAACATTGTTGGGGTAAAACCTAAAGGGAAAGGTCTAGCACCAAATTGCATTGGCCATCTGATCTAACTTCTGAAGGCAGTCAAAATGAGTATTTGAATTCTTCCCTACCTTATTCCTCTGCTCAGATACAAGGTGCTCAAACCTGCTGTAATATGCCTGATTTCGAGAGTGAGCGAAACTAATGAAAACATTGTTAGGGTAAAACCTAAAGGGAAAGGCCTAGCACCAAATTGCATTGGCCATCTGATCTAACTTCTGAAGGCAGTCAAAATGAGTATTTGAATTCTTCCCTACCTGTGGTGGTTTGGCTCTGGCCTGGAGGCCAGATACCCACCAAGCCGCTCTATCACTCCCCCTCTTAAGTGAACAGGGGAAGAAGGGAAAGAAAATATAACAGAAGCCGGGGATAAGATAGGAGTAATTTAATAACACTAATAAGCAAACAGCAAATAGACCGCGCGGAAGCAAAGAAAGCAGAGAGAGAGATGTTAGTCTCTACTTCCCATCAGCAGGACGGTGGTCGGTCTCGGGAAGCAGGGCTCTCTAAGCTTGGTGGTTCCTTGGGAGGATAAACGCCATGGACGAATCCCCAACACTTCCTTCTTTCACGTCCTTCTTATACCTGAGCTGACGTCATATGGTATGGAATACCTCTTTGGCCAGCCTGAGTCAGCTGGCTCAGTTGTGTCCCCTCCCAAGATCCTGCCCACCCTCAATGTACTCCTGGGGCAGGGAAATGTTGAAAGGACACAGCTCAGATACCGAATTCAGCTGTAGCCAAAACACTGCTGTATTATCAACTGCTGCTGCAAAATACCGCAGCACTAAAACGATGCTGTGAGGAGAACTAACTCCACCTCAGTTCAACCCAATACAATCTCCACCCCTTATTCCATACCATTTGCATCAAGCTCAGGTTTTACACATTTCAATACATTTAACCATCTCACTTGATTCTCACACCAAAATGGCAAAAGAACACAAAAATAACTTCTTGCTTACATTCACAACCTGATCTACATACTTAAACTATCTCAATACTTCAACATATAGAGACTTATATCAATGTCTCAGTCCTCTCTTAAAGTTTTCTTTCTATTCCTGTGGATGTCATTTGGGAATATTCAAGACAGAAGCAGGATATTCTGTTCTTGGGCACCAACTCCAAATGGTTTCAACCACTGTGTCATTCTTGATCCTTGGAAAACTTCATCAGTCTGTGTTCTTCTTGCTTCATTACTTTCTGCAACATGCAATTCACATTATTCACATTCTAAATTACCTTTCACCCAGTGTTAGGTCCCTTTGTGGCACACACTGAGTCTCCCCATTTCTTTTCATTACCCACCATGTACATCCAGGCCCCTGAGCAAAGACAATCCCACGAATGGGTTTGCCTTTCCCCATGGGAGGAGCAACCCACACTGCCTTTCCTAGCCACTTTCCCATGTGTACTACAGGGACTTTATCTCCCCACAGTGTGCAAGGGTTCTGTTTGGGCAGGACCAGGACGGTTAGCAGATCCTCGAGAATTAACCAGCCAAGTGGCTTCTGCTAAATTTACATCCCAGTGCCTCCATGCTCCATTACCCAATGCTTTCAGCATAGTCTTTAACAGTCCATTATATCTTTCAACCTTTCCAGAGGCTTGTGGGTGATAGGGAATGTGATACACCCATTCGATGCCATGTTTCTTGGCCCAGGAGCTGATGGCATTGTTCCTGAAGTGAGTCCCGTTGTCAGACTCGATCCGTTCAGGGTACCGTGCCGCCACAGGACTTGCCGTTCAAGGCCTAAGATAGTGTTCCGGGCAGTAGCATGATTTACAGGGTATGTTTCTAACCAGCCTGTAGTTGCTTCCACCATGGTGAGGATGTAGCGCTTGCCTTGGCGTGTTCGTGGCAGTGGTCCAATATAGTCAATCTGCCAGGCCTCGCCATAGCGAAAACCCAGCCACCGCCCTCTGTTCCAGGGAGACTTGGCTCTGGTGGCCCTC
Source organism: Melanerpes aurifrons (assembly GCA_011125475.1). Taxonomy (NCBI): domain Eukaryota; kingdom Metazoa; phylum Chordata; class Aves; order Piciformes; family Picidae; genus Melanerpes; species Melanerpes aurifrons. Next base: position 268,651 of record WWNC01000209.1, on the reverse strand, counting down.
TTGATGGCAGCACAGGTTTCACAGTCATGTGTGACCTGTGCGATGGCTTCCATGGTCAAGTCCACCCCTCGGTCACGAGCCCACCTGTACGTAGCATCTCTCCCTAGATGTCCTGATGTTTCATGGGCCCATCGAGCTACAAACAGTTCACCTTTTCGCTCCCAGTCTAGATCCACTTGAGCTATATCAATCCTGGCAGCCTTGTCTGCATGCTCATTGTTTTGATGTTCTTCATTAGCATAACTCTTAGGTACATGAGCATCAACATGACGTACCCTCAGAGGCATGTTCTCCACCCGAGCAGCAATGTCCTGCCACAGTGAGGCAGCCCAAATAGGCTTGCCCCTGCGTTGCCAATTGGTCTTCTTCCACTGCTGTAGCCATCCCCACAAGGCATTAGCCACCATCCAAGAATCTGTGTAAAGATAAAGTACTGGCCACTTTTCTCTTTCAGCAATTTCTAGAGCAAGTTGGATGGCTTTCACCTCTGCATATTGACTTGATTCACCTTCTCCTTCAGTAGTCTCAACAACTTGTCGTGTAGGACTCCATACAGCAGCTTTCCACTTCCGATGGCTTCCTACTACACGACATGATCCATCAGTAAACAGAGCATAAGGCCTTTCATCTTCAGGTAACTCGTTGTATGGTGGTGCCTCTTGGGCACGAACCACTTCCTCAGGCGATGCTCCAAAATCCCTACCTTCTGGCCAGTCCATAATCTCTTCCAGAATTCCTGGGTGGTTTGGTTTTCCCAGTCGAGCTCGCTGTGTAATCAGTGCTACCCACTTACTCCATGTAGCACTGGTGGCATGATGAGTAGAAGGGATGTTTCTTCTGAACATCCAATGCAGCACAGGCAGCCTTGGTGCTAAGAGGAGAGTTGCTTCTGTGCCCACTACTTCTGATGCAGCTCGAACTCCCTCATAGGCTGCTAAGATCTCCTTCTCAGTTGGTGTATAGTGGGCTTCTGATCCTCGATATCCTCTACTCCAAAATCCCAATGGCCGACCTCGGGTTTCACCTGGTGTCTTCTGCCAGAGGCTCCAAGTAAGACCATGCTCCCCAGCTGCGGTGTAAAGGATATTCTGCACCGATGGTCCTGTACGAATGGGCCCAAGTGCCACTGCACGAGCTATCTCTTGTTTAATCTGTTCGAAAGCTTGTTGCTGCTCACTACCCCATTCAAATTGATTCTTCTTTCGAGTTACTCGATAGAGAGGGCTGACAAGCTGACTGTAGCCTGGAACATGCATTTTCCAGAACCCTACAAGGCCTAGAAAGGATTGTGTCTCTTTCTTGTTGGACGGTGGAGACATGGCTGTTATCTTGTTGACCACATCCATAGGTACATGACGGCGTCCATCCTGCCACTTTATTCCCAAGAACTGAATTTCTTGCGCAGGTCCTTTGACTTTGCTTTTCTTTATAGCAAACCCAGCGTTTAAGAGTATTTGAATGATTTTTCTCCCTTCTCGAACACTTCCTTTGCTTTATCGCCCCACACAATGATGTCATCAATGTACTGGAGATGTTCAGGGCTTCACCCTTTTCCAGTTCACTCTGAATTAGTCCATGACAAATGGTGGAGCTATGCTTCCACCCCTGGGGCAATCGATTCCACGTGTATTGAACACCCCTCCAGGTGAAAGCAAATTGTGGCCTGCACTCTGCTGCCAATGGGATTGAGAAGAATGCATTGGCGATGTCAATAGTAGCGTACCATTTAGCTGCCTTTGACTCCAGCTCATACTGGAGCTCTAGCATGTCTGGTACAGCAGCACTCAGTGGTGGTGTCACTTCATTCAGGCCACGATAGTCCACAGTTAGTCTCCATCCTCCATCAGATTTTGGCACTGGCCATATGGGGCTGTTAAAAGGTGAGTGTGTTTTGCTGATCACTCCCTGGATCTCCAACTGGTGAATCAGTTCATGAATGGGACCCAGGGAGTCTCGGTTTGTACGATACTGCCGTCGGTGCACTGTTCTAGTAGCAATTGGCACCTGTTGTTCTTCAACCTGCAGCAATCCCACAACAAAAGGACTTTCTGAAAGGCCAGGCAGGGTAGACAGCTGTCTGATCTTCTCTGTATTCACCGTGGCCACACCAAAAACCCATCTATAACCCTTTGAATCCTTGAAGTACCCTCTCTTGAGGTAATCAATACCAAGAATGCAAGGGGCTTCTGGTCCAGTCACAATGGGATGTCTTTCCCACTTGTCCCCTGTTAGGCTCACATCAGCTTCTAATACAGACAGCTCTTGGCAGCCTCCTGTCACTCCAGAAATCCAAAGAGATTCGGCACCTCTATGCCCTGATGGCATCAATGTACACTGCGCCCTGTGTCTACCAGCGCCTTGTATTTCTGTGGCTTTGATGTGCCAGGCCATCGAATCCACACAGTCCAATATACTCTGTCATCCCTCTCCTCCTCCTGGCCAAGGCAGGGACCCTCTACTCCTGGTCCTCATCAGAGCATTCACTGTCTGATCTGGGTAGTACCTGGCCAGAGGTCCCCTCATCGGGATCAAGGGGTGTAACCTCAATTCTTCTCCTGAGAGATCGTTGATTACTTTCCTGGCTCTTTACAGCAGATACCTTTGCTGTTTTCTTAAATGATCCCTTTTAGTTGTTGTTTTTCCTTTCAGTTCACGTACCCGAGCTTCCAGTTTATAAGTGGGTTCACCATCCCACTTCCTCATGTCCTCTCCCTGGTCACGAAGGAAAACCAGAGTATTCCACGTGGTGTGCGTCTGGGGCTCCTTCCTCCGATTGAGGCAGGAGGGGACAGATTTCTTGGAGTAGACCTGGTCAATGAGGCACTGGCGCGCGGAAATGAATTAGTACAGAGGTTATCTTCAAAATTCTGGAGCCAGGCTGACACAATCTCCACAGACCGTGCATCCTCATCCAAATAGTACATCATTGCTAGGCTGTTAGAGTACGATGCTGGAGCGCCCTGGATCACTTTCCTCCACATGGCCCGTGTGCATGGGACATCTTCTGGATCTGTGGAGACACTCTGATCATCTAAATCACTATAGATAACTTCCAACACCGCTAATTCTCTTAAGTATTGGATTCCTTCATCTGCTGTATTCCACTTCCCTGGAGAACTCATAAGGTCCTCCTTGCAAGGGTACCTGGCCCTCACACTTAGCAGGAGTCGTCTCCAGAGGCTGCATATGCCTGTCTCCTTTGCAATGCCTTTCTCAATACCTCTGTTTCTAGCAATGGGTCCCAATTGTTGGGCCTCTTTGCCTTCCAGCAGTTGGCTGTCAGCCCCATTATCCCAGCACCGGAGCAGCCAAGCAGCAATTCTCTCTCCTGGCTGGCGACTATAATCCTTGCGTATGTCTCTCAGTTCTGCTGAGGTCAAGGACCGAGTAGTCTCTGCTTCTTGTCTAATCTCACTCACATCCTCTGATCTCCCACTTGATGGACCAGCCTCTTGATCATAATCTTCCTCGTCCCTTATCAATCGATGAGAGGGACCTGTTGACCTCCTTGTCCACTGCTTCTTTTTTACAACTGGGGCAATCTCTCTGGTTGCTGTCTGGGTCCCCATCTCCACCATGGTGTCCTCAGGTAGTGTTTGGGTGCCTGCCTCAGCCATAGTCCTCATAGAGTATTGAACTGTGGCTCGGTAAGCACAGGCCAGGCCCCAGTAAAGTGCAAGAAGTTGTTTGTTCTCATTGGGATAAGCGAGGCACCCTTCCATCAGATGGCGAGTTAGTTTAGTAGGATTGCTCGCCTCTTCTGGGGTAAAGTCCCAGGCTATGGGAGGTGATAACCGTCCTAGGAATCTGCCCAAATCCTTCCACACGCCTTGCCACCCAGGGACTGACCGCTTCAGGTCACACTTCAATATATCCCCACCCAAAGACTGTCTCTTCTCATGCCATGATGGAATCAAACTCCACAAAACCCGCAACATGCCAGTAATGTTGATTAGCAGTATTAGGGAGCTCACATATGGATGGATCAAAATCTTGGGGGCCTGCATAATAAAATTCTCTACACTCATTTCAGGTGGGGAGACAGAAATGATGATCTCTCTAGCATAGCTCCCACAGAACATCAGCCCTACAAACAGGAGAAAGAGACACATAGCCATTATTTGCTTCGGCATGTTCCTAAACAAATGAAGTATTTCCAAAACAAAGCAGAAGTTATCAGCAAGCCACGTGACCAGCACAGAAGCCTGTATCATAAGCAAGCTTATATAAAAAAAGCCCTGCAGAAACTATAGCTATGTTATATTTTCGTTTCCCGCCAACGCACCAAAAAGGACTGTGGTGGTTTGGCTCTGGCCTGGAGGCCAGATACCCACCAAGTCGCTCTATCACTCCCTCTTAAGTGAACAGGGAAGAAGGGAAAGAAAATATAACAGAAGCCGGGATAAGATAGGAGTAATTTAATAACACTAATAAGCAAACAGCAAATAGACCGCGCGGAAGCAAAGAAAGCAGAGAGAGAGATGTTACTCTCTACTTCCCATCAGCAGGACGGTGGTCGGTCTCGGGAAGCAGGGCTCTCTAAGCTTGGTGGTTCCTTGGGAGGATAAACGCCATGGACGAATCCCCAACACTTCCTTCTTTCACGTCCTTCTTATACCTGAGCTGACGTCATATGGTATGGAATACCTCTTTGGCCAGCCTGAGTCAGCTGGCTCAGTTGTGTCCCCTCCCAAGATCCTGCCCACCCCTCAATGTACTCCTGGGGCAGGGAAATGTTGAAAGGACACAGCTCAGATACCGAATTCAGCTGTAGCCAAAACACTGCTGTATTATCAACTGCTGCTGCAAAATACCGCAGCACTAAAACGATGCTGTGAGGAGAATTAACTCCACCTCAGTTCAACCCAATACACTACCTTATTCCTCTGCTCAGATACAAGGTGCTCCAACCTGCTGTAAAATGCTTGATTTCGAGAGTGATCGAAACTAATGAAAACATTGTTGGTTTAAAACCTAAAGGGAAAGGCCTAGCACCAAATTGCATTGGCCATCTGATCTAACTTCTGGAGGCAGTCAAATTGATCCTTAGAATTCTTCAATACCTCTTTCCTCTGCTGAGATACAGGGTGGTCCGCCCTGCTGTAATATGCTTGATTTCGAAAGTGAGCAAAACTAATGAAAACATTGTTGGGGTAAAACCTAAAGGGAAAGGCCTAGTACCAAATTGCATAGGCCATCTGATCTAACTTCTGGAGGCAGTCAAAATGAGTATTTGAATTCGTCCCTACCTCTTTCCTCAGCTCAGATACAGGGTGCTCCAAGCAGCTTTGAAATGCTTGATTTCGAGAGTGAGCTAAACTAATGAAAACATTGTTGGGTAAAACCTAAAGGGAAAGGCCTAGCACCAAATTGCATTGGCCTTCTGATCTAACTTCTGGAGGCAGTCAAAATGAGTATTTGAATTCTTCCCAACCTTATTCCTCTGCTGAGATACAGGGTGCTCCAACCTGCTCTAAAATGCTTGATTTTGAGAGTGAGCGAAACTAATGAAAACATTGTTGGGGTAAAACCTAAAGGGAAAGGCCTAGCACCAAATTGCATTGGCCATCTGATCTAACTTCTGGAGGCAGTCAAAATGAGTATTTGAATTCTTCCGTACCTTATTCCTCTGCTCAGATGCAAGGTGCTCCAACCTGCTGTAAAATGCTTGATTTCGAGAGTGATCGAAACTAATGAAAACATTGTTGGGGTAAAACCTAAAGGGAAAGACCTAGCACCAAATTGCATTGGCCATCTGATCTAACTACTGGAGGCAGTCAAAATGAGTATTTCAATTCTTCCCTACCTCTTTCCTCTGCTGAGATACAGGGTGGCCCAACCTGCTGTAAAATGATTGATTTTGAGAGTGAGCGAAACTAATGAAAACATTGTGGGGGTAAAACCTAAAGGGAAAGGCCTAGCACCAAATTGCATTGGCCATCTGATCTAACTTCTGGAGGCAGTCAAAATGAGTATTTGCATTCTTCCCTACCTTATTCCTCTGCTCAGATACAAGGTGCTCCAACCTGCAGTAAAATGCTTGATTTTGAGAGTGAGCGAAACTAATGAAAACATTGTTGGGGTAAAACTTAAAGGGAAAGGCCTAGCACCAAATTGCATTGGCCATCTGATCTAACTTCTGGAGGCAGTCAAAATGAGTATTTCAGAATTCTTCCCTACCTTTTCCTCTGCTGAGATACAAGGTGCTCCAACCTGCTGTAAAATGCTTGATTTCGAGAGTGAGCAAAACTAATGAAAACTTTGTTGGGGTGAAAACCTAAAGGGAAAGGCCTAGCACCAAATTGCATTGGCCATCTGATCTAACTTCTGGAGGCAGTCAAAATGAGTATTTGAATTCTTCCCTACCTTATTCCTCTGCTGAGATAGTAGGTGCTCCAACCTGCTGTAAAATGCCTGATTTTGAGAGTGATCGAAACTAATGAAAACATTGTTGGGGTAAAACCTAAAGGGAAAAGCCTATCACCAAATTGCATTGGCCATCTGACCTAACTTCTGAAGGCAGTGAATATGAGTATTTGAATTCTTCCCTACCTTTTCCTCTGCTCAGATACAAGGTGCTCAAACCTGCTGTAAATGCTTGATTTTGAGAGTGAGCGAAACTAATGAAAACATTGTTGGGGTAAAACCTAAAGGGAAAGGCCTAGCACCAAATTGCATTGGCCATCTGATCTAACTTCTGAAGGCAGTCAAAATGAGTATTTGAATTCTTCCCTACCTTTTCCTCTGCTGAGATACAAGGTGCTCAAACCTGCTGTAAATGCCTGATTTCGAGAGTGAGCGAAACTAATGAAAACATTGTTAGGGTAAAACCTAAAGGGAAAGGCCTAGCACCAAATTGCATTGGCCATCTGATCTAACTTCTGAAGGCAGTCAAAATGAGTATTTGAATTCTTCCCTACCTTATTCCTCTGCTCAGATACAACGTGCTCCAACCTGCTGTAAAATGCTTGATTTCGAGAGTGATCGAAACTAATGAAAACATTGTTGGGGTAAAACCTAAAGGGAAAGGCCTAGCACCAAATTGCATTGGCCATCTGATCTAACATCTGGAGGCAGACAAAATGAGTATTTCAATTCCTCCCTACCTTTTCCTCTGCTGAGATACAGGGTGGTCCACCCTGCTGTAAAATGCTTGATTTCGAGAGTGATCAAAACTAAAGAAAACATTGTTGGGGTAAAACCTAAAGGGAAAGGCCTATCACCAAATTGCATTGGCCATCTGATCTAACTTCTGGTGACAGTCAAAATGAGTATTTGAATTCTTCCCTACCTTATTCCTCTGCTGAGATACAAGGTGCTCCAACCTGCTGTAAAATGCGTGATTTTGAGAGTGAGCGAAACTAATGAAAACAGTTGGGGTAAAACCTAAAGGGAAAGGTCTAGCACCAAATTGCATTAGCCTTCTGATCTAACTTCTGGAGACAGTCTAAATGATCCTTAGAATTCTTCCCTACCTCTTTCCTCTGCTGAGATACAGGGTGCTCCAACCTGCTGTAAAATGCTTGATTTTGAGAGTGAGCGAAACTAATGAAAACATTGTTGGTTTAAAAGCTAAAGGGAAAGGCCTAGCACCAAATTGCATTGGCCATCTGATCTAACTTCTGGAGGCAGTCAAAGTGATCCTTAGAATTCTTCCCTACCTTTTCCTCTGCTGAGATACAGGGTGGTCCAACCTGCTGTAAAATGCTTGATTTCGAGAGTGAGCAAAACTAATGAAAACATTGTTGGGGTAAAACCTAAAGGGAAAGGCCTAGTACCAAATTGCATTGGCCATCTGATCTAACTTCTGGAGGCAGTCAAAATGAGTATTTGAATACGACCCTACCTCTTTCCTCTGCTGAGATACAAGGTGCTCCAAGCAGCTTTGAAATGCTTGATTTCGAGAGTGAGCTAAACTAATGAAAACATTGTTGGGTAAAACCTAAAGGGAAAGGCCTAGCACCAAATTGCATTGGCCATCTGCTCTAACTTCTGCAGGCAGTCAAAATGAGTATTTCAATTCTTCCCTACCTTATTCCTCTGCTCAGATAGAAGGTACTCCAACCTGCTGTAAAATGCTTGATTTCGAGAGTGAGCGAAACTAATGAAAACATTGTTGGGGTAAAACCTAAAGGGAAAGGCCTAGCACCAAATTGCATTGGCCATCTGATCTAACTTCCGAAGGCAGTCAAAATGAGTATTTGAATTCTTCCGTACCTTATTCCTCTGCTCAGATACTAGGTGCTCCAACCTGCTGTAAAATGCCTGATTTCGAGAGTGAGCGAAACTAATGAAAACATTGTTGGGGTAAAACCTAAAGGGAAAGGCCTAGCACCAAATTGCATTGGCCATCTGATCTAACTTCTGGAGGCAGTCAAAATGAGTATTTGAATTCTTCCCTACCTTATTCCTCTGCTCAGATAGTAGGTGCTCCAACCTGCTCTAAAATGCCTGATTTCGAGAGTGATCGAAACTAATGAAAACATTGTTGGTTTTTTTAAATCTAAAGGGAAAGGCCTAGCACCAAATTGCATTGGCCATCTGATCTAACTTCTGGAGGCAAAGTGATCCTTAGAATTCTTCAATACCTCTTTCCTCTGCTGAGATACAGGGTGGTCCGCCCTGCTGTTAAATGCTTGATTTCGAGAGTGAGCAAAACTAATGAAAACTTTGTTGGGGTAAAACCTGAAGGGAAAGGCCTAGCACCAAATTGCATTGACCATCTGATCTAACTTCTGGAGGCAGTCAAAATGAGTATTTCTGTTCTTCCCTACCTTTTCCTCTGCTGAGATACATGGTTGTCCAACCTGCTGTAAAATGCTTGATTTTGAGAGTGAGCGAAACTAATGAAAACATTGTTAGGGTAAAACTTAATGGGAAAGACCTAGCACCAAATTGCATTGGCCATCTGATCTAACTTCTGAAGGCAGTCAAAATGAGTATTTGAATTCTTCCCTACCTTATTCCTCTGCTCAGATACTAGGTGCTCCAACCTGCTGTAAAATGCCTGATTTCGAGAGTGAGCGAAACTAATGAAAACATTGTTGGGGTAAAACCTAAAGGGAAAGGCCTAGCACCAAATTGCATTGGCCATCTGATCTAACTTCTGGAGGCAGTCAAAATGAGTATTTGAATTCTTCCCTACCTTATTCCTCTGCTCAGATAGTAGGTGCTCCAACCTGCTCTAAAATGCCTGATTTCGAGAGTGAGCGAAACTAATGAAAACATTGTTGGTTTTTTTAAATCTAAAGGGAAAGGCCTAGCACCAAATTGCATTGGCCATCTGATCTAACTTCTGGAGGCAGGCAAAGTGATCCTTAGAATTCTTCAATACCTCTTTCCTCTGCTGAGATACAGGGTGGTCCGCCCTGCTGTTAAATGCTTGATTTCGAGAGTGAGCAAAACTAATGAAAACTTTGTTGGGGTAAAACCTGAAGGGAAAGGCCTAGCACCAAATTGCATTGACCATCTGATCTAACTTCTGGAGGCAGTCAAAATGAGTATTTCTGTTCTTCCCTACCTTATTCCTCTGCTGAGATACATGGTTGTCCAACCTGCTGTAAAATGCTTGATTTTGAGAGTGAGCGAAACTAATGAAAACATTGTTAGGGTAAAACTTAATGGGAAAGACCTAGCACCAAATTGCATTGGCCATCTGATCTAACTTCTGGAGGCAGTCAAAATGAGTATTTCAATTCTTCCCTACCTCTTTCCTCTGCTGAGATACAGGGTAGTCCAACCTGCTGTAAAATGCTTGATTTCGAGAGTGAGCGAAACTAATGAAAACATAGTTCGGGTAAAACCTAAAGGGAAAGGCCTAGAACCAAATTGCATTGGCCATCTGATCTAACATCTGGAGGCAGACAAAATGAGTATTTCAATTCTTCCCTACCTCTTTCCTCTGCTGAGATAGAAGGTGCTCCAACCTGCTGTTAAATGCTTGATTTTGAGTGTGTGAGCGAAACTAATGAAAACATTGTTGGGGTAAAACCTAAAGGGAAAGGCTTAGCACCAAATTGCATTGGCCATCTGATCTAACTTCTGGAGGCAGTCAAAATGAGGATTTGAATTCTTCCCTACCTCTTTCCTCTGCTGAGATAGAAGGTGCTCAACCTGCTGTAAAATTCTTGATTTTGAGAGTGATCGAAACTAATGAAAACATTGTTAGGGTAAAACTTAATGGGAAAGGCCTATCACCAAATTGCATTGGCCATCTGATCTAACTTCTGGAGGCAGTCAAAATGAGTATTTGAATTCTTCCCTACCTTGTTCCTGTGCTCAGATAGAAGGTACTCCAACCTGCTGTAAAATGCTTGATTTCGAGAGTGATCGAAAATAATGAAAACATTGTTGGGGTAAAACCTAAAGGGAAAGGCCTAGCACCAAATTGCATTGGCCATCTGACCTAACTTCTGAAGGCAGTCAAAATGAGTATTTCAATTCTTCTCAACCTTATTCCTGTGCTGAGATACATGGTTGTCCAACCTGCTGTAAAATGCTTGATTTGTAGAGTGAGCGAAACTAATGAAAACATTGTTGGGGTAAAACCTAAAGGGAAAGGTCTAGCACCAAATTGCATAGGCCTTCTGATCTAACTTCTGGACGCAGTCAAAATGAGTATTTCAGTTCTTCCCTACCTTATTCCTCTGCTGAGATACAAGGTGCTCCAACCTGCTGTAAAATGCTTGATTTCGAGAGTGAGCGAAACTAATGAAAACATTGTTGGGGTAAAACCTAAAGGGAAAGGCCTAGAACCAAATTGCATTGGCCATCTGATCTAACTTCTGGAGGCAGTCAAAATGAGGATTTGAATTCTTCCCTACCTCTTTCCTCTGCTGAGATACAGGGTGCTCCAACCTGCTGTAAAATGCTTGATTTCGAGAATGATCGAAACTAATGAAAACATTGTTGGGGTAAAACCTAAAGGGAAAGGCCAATCACCAAATTGCATTGGCCATCTGACCTAACTTCTGAAGGCAGTGAAAATGAGTATTTGAATTCTTCCGTACCTTATTCCTCGGCTCAGATACAAGGTGCTCAAACCTGCTGTAGAATGCTTGATTTTGAGAGTGAGCGAAACTAATGAAAACATTGTTAGGGTAAAACTTAATGGGAAAGGCCTAGCACCAAATTGCATTGGCCATCTGATCTAACTTCTGGAGGCAGTCAAAATGAGTATTTCAGTTCTTCCCTACCTTATTCCTCTGCTGAGATACATGGTACTCCAACCTGCTGTAAAATGCTTGATTTCGAGAGTGATCGAAACTAATGAAAACAGTGTTGGGGTAAAACCTAAAGGGAAAGGCCTAGCACCAAATTGCATTGGCCATCTGATCTAACTTCTGGAGGCAGTCAAAATGATTATTTCAATTCTTCCCTACCTCTTTCCTCTGCTGAGATACAGGGTGGTCCACCCTGCTGTAAAATGCTTCATTTCGAGAGTGATCAAAACTAATGAAAACATTGTTGGGGTAAAACCTAAAGGGAAAGGCCTAGCACCAAATTGCATTGGCCATCTGACCTAACTTCTGAAGGCAGTGAAAATGAGTATTTGAATTCTTCCGTACCTTATTCCTCGGCTCAGATACAAGGTGCTCAAACCTGCTGTAAAATGCTTGATTTTGAGAGTGAGCGAAACTAATGAAAACATTGTTAGGGTAAAATCTAAAGGGAAAGGCCTAGCACCAAATTGCATTGGTCATCTGATCTAACTTCTGGAGACAGTCAAAATGATCCTTAGAATTCTTCCCCCTACCACTTTCCTCTGCTGAGATACACGGTGGTCCAACCTGCTGTAAAATGCTTGATTTTGAGAGTGAGAGAAACTAATGAAAACATTGTTGGGGTAAAACCTAAAGGGAAAGGCCTAGCACCAAATTGCATTGGTCATCTGATCTAACTTCTGGAGACAGTCAAAATGATCCTTAGAATTCTTCCCTACCACTTTCCTCTGCTGAGATACACGGTGCTCCAACCTGCTGTAAAATGCTTGATTTCGAGAGTGAGAGAAACTAATGAAAACATTGTTGGGGTAAAACCTAAAGGGAAAGGCCTAGCACCAAATTGCATTGGCCATGTGATCTAACTTCGGGAGGCAGTCAAAATGAGTATTTGAATTCTTCCGTACCTTATTCCTCTGCTGAGATACAAGGTGCTCCAACCTGCTGTAAAATGCCTGATTTCGAGAGTGATCGAAACTAATGAAAACATTGTTGGTTTTTTTAAATCTAAAGGGAAAGGCCTAGCACCAAATTGCATTGGCCATCTGATCTAACTTCTGGAGGCAGTCAAAGTGATCCTTAGAATTCTTCAATACCTCTTTCCTCTGCTGAGATACAGGGTGGTCCGCCCTGCTGTTAAATGCTTGATTTCGAGAGTGAGCAAAACTTATGAAAACTTTGTTGGGGTAAAACCTGAAGGGAAAGGCCTAGCACCAAATTGCATTGGCCATCTGATCTAACTTCTGGAGGCAGTCAAAATGAGTATTTCAGTTCTTCCCTACCTTATTCCTCTGCTGAGATACAGGGTGCTCCAACCTGCTGTAAAATGCTTGATTTCGAGAGTCAGCGAAACTAATGAAAATATAGTTCGGGTAAAACCTAAAGGGAAAGGCCTAGAACCAAATTGCATTGGCCATCTGATCTAACTTCTGGAGGCAGTCAAAATGAGTATTTCAATTCTTCCCTACCTCTTTCCTCTGCTGAGATACAGGGTGGTCCACCCTGCTGTAAAATGCTTGATTTCGAGAGTGAGCGAAACTAATGAAAATATTGTTGGGGTAAAACCTAAAGGGAAAGGCCTCGCACCAAATTGCATTGGCCATCTGATCTAACTTCTGGAGGCAGTCAAAATGAGTATTTGAATTCTTCCCTACCTTATTCCTCTGCTGAGATACAGGGTGCTCCAACCTGCTGTAAAATGCTTGATTTCGAGAGTGATCGAAACTAAAGAAAATATTGTTGGGGTAAAATCTAAAGGGAAAGGCCTAGCACCAAATTGCATTAGCCTTCTGATCTAACTTCTGGAGACAGTCAAAATGATCCTTAGAATTCTTCCCTACCACTTTCCCCTGCTGAGATACAGGGTGCTAGAACCTGCTGTAAAATGCTTGATTTTGAGAGTGAGCGAAACTAATGAAAACATTGTTGGGGTAAAACCTAAAGGGAAAGGCCTAGCACCAAATTGCATTGGCCATCTGATCTAACTTCTGGAGACAGTCAAAATGAGTATTTGAATTCTTCCCTACCTTATTCCTCTGCTCAGAGAGGGTGCTCCAACCTGCTGTAAAATGCCTGATTTCGAGAGTGATCGAAACTAATGAAAACATTGTTGGTTTTTTTAAATCTAAAGGGAAAGGCCTAGTACCAAATTGCATTGGCCATCTGATCTAACTTCTGGAGGCAGTCAAAGTGATCCTTAGAGTTCTTCAATACCTCTTTCCTCTGCTGAGATACAGGGTGGTCCGCCCTGATGTTAAATGCTTGATTTCGAGAGTGAGCAAAACTAATGAAAACTTTGTTGGGGTAAAACCTAAAGGGAAAGGCCTAGAACCAAATTGCATTGGCCATCTGATCTAACTTCTGGAGGCAGTCAAAATGAGTATTTCAATTCTTCCCTACCTCTTTCCTCTGCTGAGATACAGGGTGGTCCACCCTGCTGTAAAATGCTTGATTTCGAGAGTGAGCGAAACTAATGAAAACACAGTTCGGGTAAAACCTAAAGGGAAAGGCCTTGCACCAAATTTCATTGGCCATCTGATCTAACCTCTGGAGGCAGTCCAAACTGTCCTTAGAATTCTTCCCTACCTCTTTCCTCTGCTGAGATACAGGGTGGTCCACCCTGCTGTAAAATGCTTGATTTCGAGAGTGAGCGAAACTAATGAAAACATAGTTCGGGTAAAACCTAAAGGGAAAGGCCTAGCACCAAATTGCATTGGCCATCTGATCTAACTTCTGGAGGCAGTCAAAACTGTCCTTAGAATTCTTCCCTACCTTATTCCTCTGCTGAGATACAGGGTGCTCCAACCTGCTGTAAAATTCTTGATTTCGAGAGTGATCGAAACTAATGAAAACAGTGTTAGGGTAAAACTTAATGGGAAAGGCCTCGCACCAAATTGCATTGGCCATCTGATCTAACTTCTGGAGGCAGTCAAAGTGATCTTTAGAATTCTTCAATACCTCTTTCCTCTGCTGAGATACAGGGTGGTCCGCCCTGCTGTTAAATGCTTGATTTCGAGAGTGAGCAAAACTAATGAAAACTTTGTTGGGGTAAAACCTAAAGGGAAAGGCCTAGCACCAAATTGCATTGGCCATCTGATCTAACTTCTGGAGGCAGTCAAAATGAGTATTTCAATTCTTCCCTACCTTATTCCTCTGCTGAGATACATGGTGCCCCAACCTGCTGTAAAATGCTTGATTTTGAGAGTGAGCGAAACTAATGAAAACATAGTTCGGGTAAAACCTAAAGGGAAAGGCCTAGAACCAAATTGCATTGGCCATCTGTTCTCACTTCTGGAGGCAGTCAAAATGAGAATTTCAATTCTTCCCTACCTCTTTCCTCTGCTGAGATACAGGGTGGTCCACCCTGCTGTAAAATGCTTGACTTCGTGAGTGAGCGAAACTAATGAAAACATTGTTGGGGTAAATCCTAAAGGGAAAGGCCTAGCACCAAATTGCATTGGCCATCTGATCTAACCTCTGGAGGCAGTCAAAACTGTCCTTAGAATTCTTCCCTACCTCTTTCCTCTGCTGAGATACAGGGTGCTCCAACCTGCTGTAAAATGCTTGATTTCGAGAGTGAGCGAAACTAATGAAAACATTGTTGGGGTAAAACCTAAAGGGAAAGGCCTACCACCAAATTGCATTGGCCATCTGATCTAACTTCTGGAGGCAGCCAAAATGAGTATTTGAATTCTTCCTACCTCTTTCGTCTGCTGAGATAGAAGGTGCTCCAACCTGCTGTAAAATTCTTGATTTCGAGAGTGATCGAAACTAATGAAAACATTGTTAGGTAAAACCTCAAGGGAATGGCCTAGCACCAAATTGCATTGGCCATCTGACCTAACTTCTGGTGACAGTCAAAATGAGTATTTGAATTCTTCCCAACCTTATTACTCTGCTCAGATAGTAGGCGCTCCAACCTCCTGTAAAATGTTTGATTTCGAGAGTGAGCAAAACTAATGAAAACTTTGTTGGGGTAAAACCTAAAGGGAAAGGCCTAGCACCAAATTGCATTGGCCATCTGATCTAACTTCTGGAGGCTGTCAAAATGAGTATTTCAGTTCTTCCCTACCTTATTCCTCTGCTGAGATACATGGTGCTCCAACCTGCTGTAAAATGCTTGATTTTGAGAGTGAGCGAAACTAATAAAACATAGTTCGGGTAAAACCTAAAGGGAAAGACCTAGCACCAAATTGCATAGGCCTTCTGATCTAACTTCTGGAGGCAGTCAAAATGAGTATTTCAATTCTTCCCAACCTTATTCCTCTGCTGAGATACATGGTTCTCCAACCTGCTGTAAAATGCTTGATTTGTAGAGTGAGCGAAACTAATGAAAACATTGTTGGGGTAAAACCTAAAGGGAAAGGTCTAGCACCAAATTGCATAGGCCTTCTGATCTAACTTCTGCAGGCAGTCAAAATGAGTATTTCAGTTCTTCCCTACCTTATTCCTCTGCTGAGATACATGGTGCTCCATCCTGCTGTAAAATGCTTGATTTCGAGAGTGAGCGAAACTAATGAAAACATAGTTCGGGTAAAACCTAAAGGGAAAGGCCTAGAACCAAATTGCATTGGCCATCTGATCTAACTTCTGGAGGCAGTCAAAATGAGTATTTCAATTTTTCCCTACCTCTTTCCTCTGTTGAGATACAGGGTGGTCCAACCTGCTGTAAAATGATTGATTTCGAGAGTGAGCGAAACTAATGAAAACATAGTTCGGGTAAAACCTAAAGGGAAAGGCCTAGCACCAAATTGCATTGGCCATCTGATCTAACCTCTGGAGGCAGTCAAAACTGTCCTTAGAATTCTTCCCTACCTCTTTCCTCTGCTGAGATACAGGGTGGTCCACCCTGCTGCAAAATGCTTCATTTCGAGAGTGATCGAAACTAATGAAAACATTGTTGGGGTAAAACCTCAAGGGAAAGGCCTAGCACCAAATTGCATTGGCCATCTGACCTAACTTCTGGTGACAGTCAAAATGAGTATTTGAATTCTTCCGTACCTTATTCCTCGGCTCAGATACAAGGTGCTCAAACCTGCTGTAAAATGCTTGATTTTGAGACTGAGCGAAACTAATGAAAACATTGTTGGGGTAAAACCTAAAGGGAAAGGCCTAGCACCAAATTGCATTAGCCTTCTGATCTAACTTCTGGAGACAGTCAAAATGATCCTTAGAATTCTTCCCTACCACTTTCCCCTGCTGAGATACATGGTTCTCCAACCTGCTGTAAAATTCTTGATTTTGAGAGTGAGCGAAACTAATGAAAACATTGTTGGGGTAAAACCTAAAGGGAAAGGTCTAGCACCAAATTGCATTGGCCATCTGATCTAACTTCTGGAGGCAGTCAAAGTGATCCTTAGAATTCTACAATACCTCTTTTCTCTGCTGAGATACAGGGTGGTCCGCCCTGCTGTTAAATGCTTGATTTCGAGAGTGAGCAAAACTAATGAAAACTTTGTTGGGGTAAAACCTAAAGGGAAAGGCCTAGCACCAAATTGCATTGGCCATCTGATCTAACTTCTGGAGGCAGTCAAAATGAGTATTTCAGTTCTTCCCTACCTTATTCCTCTGCTGAGATACATGGTGCTCCAACCTGCTGTAAAATGCTTGATTTTGAGAGTGAGCGAAACTAATGAAAACATAGTTCGGGTAAAACCTATAGGGAAAGGTCTAGCACCAAATTGCATTAGCCTTCTGATCTAACTTCTGGAGACAGTCAAAATGATCCTTAGAATTCTTCCCAACCTTATTGCTCTGCTGAGATACAGGGTGCTCCAACCTGCTGTAAAATGCTTGATTTTGAGAGTGAGCGAAACTAATGAAAACATTGTTCGTTTAAAACCTAAAGGGAAAGGCCTAGCACCAAATTGCATAGGCCTTCTGATCTAACTTCTGGAGGCAGTCAAAATGAGTATTTGAATTCTTCCCTACCTTATTCCTCTGCTCAGATAGAAGGTACTCCAACCTGCTGTAAAATGCTTGATTTTGAGTGTGATCGAAACTAATGAAAACATTGTTGGGGTAAAACCTAAAGGGAAAGGCCTAGCACCAAATTGCATTGGCCATCAGACCTAACTTCTGGTGACAGTCAAAATGAGTATTTGAAATCTTCCGTACCTTATTCCTCTGCTCAGATACAAGGTGCTCAAACCTGCTGTAAAATGCTTGATTTTGAGAGTAAGCGAAAATAATGAAAACATTGTTGGGGTAAAACCTAAAGGGAAAGGTCTAGCACCAAATTGCATTAGCCTTCTGATCTAACTTCTGGAGACAGTCAAAATGATCCTTAGAATTCTACCCTACCACTTTCCCCTGCTGAGATACAGGGTGCTCCAACCTGCTGTAAAATGCTTGATTTTGAGAGTGAGCGAAACTAATGAAAACATTGTTCGTTTAAAACCTAAAGGGAAAGGCCTAGCACCAAATTGCATTGGCCATCTGATCTAACTTCTGGAGGCAGTCAAAATGAGTATTTCAGTTCTTCCCTACCTTATTCCTCTGCTGAGATACATGGTGCTCCAACCTGCTGTAAAATGCTTGATTTCGAGAGTGAGCGAAACTAATGAAAACATTGTTGGGGTAAAACCTAAAGGGAAAGGTCTAGCACCAAATTGCATAGGCCTTCTGATCTAACTTCTGAAGGCAGTCAAAATGAGTATTTCAATTCTTCCCAACCTTATTCCTCTGCTGAGATACATGGTTCTCCAACCTGCTGTAAAATGCTTGATTTTGAGAGTGAGCGAAACTAATGAAAACATCGTTGGGGTAAAACCTAAAGGGAAAGGTCTAGCACCAAATTGCATTGGCCATCTGATCTAACTTCTGGAGGCAGTCAAAATGAGTATTTCAATTCTTCCCTACCTCTTTCCTCTGCTGAGATACAGGGTGGTCCACCCTGCTGTAAAATGCTTGATTTCGCGGGTGAGCGAAACTAATGAAAACATAGTTCGGGTAAAACCTAAAGGGAAAGGCCTAGCACCAAATTGCATTGGCCATCTGATCTAACCTCCGGAGGCAGTCAAAACTGTCCTTAGAA
Source organism: Melanerpes aurifrons (assembly GCA_011125475.1). Lineage (NCBI taxonomy): Eukaryota > Metazoa > Chordata > Aves > Piciformes > Picidae > Melanerpes > Melanerpes aurifrons. Next base: position 250,396 of record WWNC01000209.1, on the reverse strand, counting down.
TTCTTCCCTACCTCTTTCCTCTGCTGAGATACAGGGTGCTCCAACCTGCTGTAAAATGATTGATTTCGAGAGTGAGCGAAACTAATGAAAACATTGTTGGGGTAAAACCTAAAGGGAAAGGCCTAGCACCAAATTGCATTGGCCATCTGATCTAACTTCTGGAGGCAGTCAAAATGATTATTTCAATTCTTCCCTACCTCTTTCCTCTGCTGAGATACAGGGTGGTTCACCCTGCCGTAAAATGCTTGATTTCGAGAGTGAGCGAAACTAATGAAAACATAGTTCGGGTAAAACCTAAAGGGAAAGGCCTAGCACCAAATTGCATTGGCCATCTGATCTAACCTCTGGAGGCAGTCAAAACTGTCCTTAGAATTCTTCCCTACCTCTTTCCTCTGCTGAGATACAGGGTGGTCCACCCTGCTGTAAAATGATTGATTTAGAGAGTGAGCGAAACTAATGAAAACATTGTTGGGGTAAAACCTAAAGGGAAAGGCCTAGCACCAAATTGCATTGGCCGTCTGATCTAACTTCTGGAGGCAGTCAAAATGATTTTTTCAGTTCTTCCCTACCTTATTCCTCTGCTGAGATACAGGGTGCTCCAACCTGCTGTAAAATGCTTGATTTCGAGAGTGAGCGAAACTAATGAAAACATAGTTCGGGTAAAACCTAAAGGGAAAGGCCTAGAACCAAATTGCATTGGCCATCTGATCTAACTTCTGGAGGCAGTCAAAATGAGTATTTCAATTCTTCCCTACCTCTTTCCTCTGCTGAGATACAGGGTGGTCCACCCTGCTGTAAAATGCTTGATTTCGAGAGTGAGCGAAACTAATGAAAACATAGTTCGGGTAAAACCTAAAGGGAAAGGCCTAGCACCAAATTGCATTGGCCATCTGATCTAACCTCTGGAGGCAGTCAAAACTGTCCTTAGAATTCTTCCCTACCTCTTTCCTCTGCTGAGATACAGGGTGGTCCACCCTGCTGTGAAATGATTGATTTCGAGAGTGAGCGAAACTAATGAAAACATAGTTCGGGTAAAACCTAAAGGGAAAGGTCTAGCACCAAATTGCATTGGCCATCTGATCTAACTTCTGGAGGCAGTCAAAGTGATCCTTAGAATTCTTCAATACCTCTTTCCTCTGCAGAGATACAGGGTGGTTCGCCCTGCTGTTAAATGCTTGATTTTGAGAGTGAGCGAAACTAATGAAAACATTGTTGGGGTAAAACCTAAAGGGAAAGGTCTAGCACCAAATTGCATTGGCCATCTGATCTAACTTCTGGAGGCAGTCAAAATGAGTATTTCAATTCTTCCCTACCTCTTTCCTCTGCTGAGATACAGGGTGGTCCACCCTGCTGTAAAATGCTTGATTTCGCGGGTGAGCGAAACTAATGAAAACATAGTTCGGGTAAAACCTAAAGGGAAAGGCCTAGCACCAAATTGCATTGGCCATCTGATCTAACCTCCGGAGGCAGTCAAAACTGTCCTTAGAATTCTTCCTACCTCTTTCCTCTGCTGAGATACAGGGTGGTCCACCCTGCTGTAAAATGATTGATTTCGAGAGTGAGCGAAACTAATGAAAACATTGTTGGGGTAAAACCTAAAGGGAAAGGCCTAGCACCAAATTGCATTGGCCATCTGATCTAACTTCTGGAGGCAGTCAAAATGATTATTTCAGTTCTTCCCTACCTTATTCCTCGGCTCAGATACAGGGTGCTCCAACCTGCTGTAAAATGCTTGATTTCGAGAGTGAGCGAAACTAATGAAAACATAGTTCGGGTAAAACCTAAAGGGAAAGGCCTAGAACCAAATTGCATTGGCCATCTGATCTAACTTCTGGAGGCAGTCAAAATGAGTATTTCAATTCTTCCCTACCTCTTTCCTCTGCTGAGATACAGGGTGGTCCACCCTGCCGTAAAATGCTTGATTTCGAGAGTGAGCGAAACTAATGAAAACATAGTTCGGGTAAAACCTAAAGGGAAAGGCCTAGCACCAAATTGCATTGGCCATCTGATCTAACTTCTGAAGGCAGTCAAAATGAGTATTTGAATTCTTCCGTACCTTATTCCTCTGCTCAGATACAACGTACTCCAACCTGCTGTAAAATGCTTGATTTCGAGAGTGATCGAAACTAATGAAAACATTGTTGGGGTAAAACCTAAAGGGAAAGGCCTAGCACCAAATTGCATTGGCCATCTGATCTAACATCTGGAGGGAGACAAAATGAGTATTTCAATTCCTCCCTACCTCTTTCCTCTGCTGAGATACAGGGTGGTCCACCCTGCTGTAAAATGCTTCATTTCGAGAGTGATCGAAACTAATGAAAACATTGTTGGGGTAAAACCTAAAGGGAAAGGCCTATCACCAAATTGCATTGGCCATCTGACCTAACTTCTGGTGACAGTCAAAATGAGTATTTGAATTCTTCCGTACCTTATTCCTCGGCTCATATACAAGGTGCTCCAACCTGCTGTAAAATGCGTGATTTTGAGAGTGAGCGAAACTAATGAAAACAGTTGGGGTAAAACCTAAAGGGAAAGGTCTAGCACCAAATTGCATTAGCCTTCTGATCTAACTTCTGGAGACAGTCAAAATGATCCTTAGAATTCTTCCCTACCTCTTTCCTCTGCTGAGATACAGGGTGCTCCAACCTGCTGTAAAATGCTTGATTTTGAGAGTGAGCGAAACTAATGAAAACATTGTTGGTTTAAAAGCTAAAGGGAAAGGCCTAGCACCAAATTGCATTGGCCATCTGATCTAACTTCTGGAGGCAGTCAAAGTGATCCTTAGAATTCTTCAATACCTCTTTCCTCTGCTGAGATACAGGGTGGTCCGCCCTGCTGTAATATGCTTGATTTCGAGAGTGAGCAAAACTAATGAAAACATTGTTGGGGTAAAACCTAAAGGGAAAGGCCTAGTACCAAATTGCATAGGCCATCTGATCTAACTTCTGGAGGCAGTCAAAATGAGTATTTGAATACGACCCTACGTCTTTCCTCTGCTCAGATACAAGGTGCTCCAACCTGCTGTAAAATGCTTGATTTCGAGAGTGAGCGAAACTAATGAAAACATTGTTGGGGTAAAACCTAAAGGGAAAGGCCTAGCACCAAATTGCATTGGCCATCTGATCTAACTTCAGGAGGCAGTCAAAATGAGTATTTGAATTCTTCCCTACCTCTTTCCTCTGCTGAGATAGAAGGTGCTCCAACCTGCTGTAAAATGCCTGATTTCGAGAGTTAGCGAAACTAATGAAAACATTGTTGGGGTAAAACCTAATGGGAAAGGCCTAGCACCAAATTGCATTGGCCATCTGATCTAACTTCTGGAGGCAGTCAAAATGAGTATTTGAATTCTTCCCTACCTTATTCCTCTGCTCAGATAGTAGGTGCTCCAACCTGCTCTAAAATGCCTGATTTCGAGAGTGATCGAAACTAATGAAAACATTGTTGGTTTTTTTAAATCTAAAGGGAAAGGCCTAGCACCAAATTGCATTGGCCATCTGATCTAACTTCTGGAGGCAAAGTGATCCTTAGAATTCTTCAATACCTCTTTCCTCTGCTGAGATACAGGGTGGTCCGCCCTGCTGTTAAATGCTTGATTTCGAGAGTGAGCAAAACTAATGAAAACTTTGTTGGGGTAAAACCTGAAGGGAAAGGCCTAGCACCAAATTGCATTGACCATCTGATCTAACTTCTGGAGGCAGTCAAAATGAGTATTTCTGTTCTTCCCTACCTTATTCCTCTGCTGAGATACATGGTTGTCCAACCTGCTGTAAAATGCTTGATTTTGAGAGTGAGCGAAACTAATGAAAACATTGTTAGGGTAAAACTTAATGGGAAAGACCTAGCACCAAATTGCATTAGCCTTCTGATCTAACTTCTGGAGGCAGTCAAAATGAGTATTTCAATTCTTCCCAACCTTATTGCTGTGCTGAGATACATGGTTCTCCAACCTGCTGTAAAATGCTTGATTTCGAGAGTGAGCGAAACTAATGAAAACATAGCTCGGGTAAAACCTAAAGGGAAAGGCCTAGCACCAAATTCCATTGTCCATCTCATCTAACTTCTGGAGGCAGTCAAAATGAGTATTTCAATTCTACCCTACCTCTTTCCTCTGCTGAGATACAGGGTGCTCCAACCTGCTGTAAAATGCTTGATTTCGAGAGTGAGCGAAACAAATGAAAACATAGTTCGGGTAAAACCTAAAGGGAAAGGCCTAGAACCAAATTGCATTGGCCATCTGATCTAACATCTGGAGGCAGACAAAATGAGTATTTCAATTCTTCCCTACCTCTTTCCTCTGCTGAGATAGAAGGTGCTCCAACCTGCTGTTAAATGCTTGATTTCGAGAGTGAGCGAAACTAATGAAAACATTGTTGGGGTAAAACCTAAAGGGAAAGGCTTAGCACCAAATTGCATTGGCCATCTGATCTAACTTCTGGAGGCAGTCAAAATGAGGATTTGAATTCTTCCCTACCTCTTTCCTCTGCTGAGATAGAAGGTGCTACAACCTGCTGTAAAATTCTTGATTTCGAGAGTGATCGAAACTAATGAAAACATTGTTAGGGTAAAACTTAATGGGAAAGGCCTATCACCAAATTGCATTGGCCATCTGATCTAACTTCTGGAGGCAGTCAAAATGAGTATTTGAATTCTTCCCTACCTTGTTCCTGTGCTCAGATAGAAGGTACTCCAACCTGCTGTAAAATGCTTGATTTCGAGAGTGATCGAAAATAATGAAAACATTGTTGGGGTAAAACCTAAAGGGAAAGGCCTAGCACCAAATTGCATTGGCCATCTGACCTAACTTCTGAAGGCAGTCAAAATGAGTATTTCAATTCTTCTCAACCTTATTCCTGTGCTGAGATACATGGTTGTCCAACCTGCTGTAAAATGCTTGATTTCGAGAGTGAGCGAAACTAATGAAAACATAGTTCGGGTAAAACCTAAAGGGAAAGGTCTAGCACCAAATTGCATAGGCCTTCTGATCTAACTTCTGGACGCAGTCAAAATGAGTATTTCAGTTCTTCCCTACCTTATTCCTCTGCTGAGATACAAGGTGCTCCAACCTGCTGTAAAATGCTTGATTTCGAGAGTGAGCGAAACTAATGAAAACATAGTTCGGGTAAAACCTAAAGGGAAAGGCCTAGAACCAAATTGCATTGGCCATCTGATCTAACTTCTGGAGGCAGTCAAAATGAGGATTTGAATTCTTCCCTACCTCTTTCCTCTGCTGAGATACAGGGTGCTCCAACCTGCTGTAAAATGCTTGATTTCGAGAATGATCGAAACTAATGAAAACATAGTTCGGGTAAAACCTAAAGGGAAAGGCCTAGAACCAAATTGCATTGGCCATCTGATCTAACTTCTGGAGGCAGTCAAAATGAGTATTTCAATTCTTCCCTACCTCTTTCCTCTGCTGAGATACAGGGTGGTCCACCCTGCTGTAAAATGCTTGATTTCGAGAGTGAGCGAAACTAATGAAAACATAGTTCGGGTAAAACCTAAAGGGAAAGGCCTAGCACCAAATTGCATTGGCCATCTGATCTAACCTCTGGAGGCAGTCAAAACTGTCCTTAGAATTCTTCCCTACCTCTTTCCTCTGCTGAGATACAGGGTGGTCCACCCTGCTGTGAAATGATTGATTTCGAGAGTGAGCGAAACTAATGAAAACATAGTTCGGGTAAAACCTAAAGGGAAAGGTCTAGCACCAAATTGCATTGGCCATCTGATCTAACTTCTGGAGGCAGTCAAAGTGATCCTTAGAATTCTTCAATACCTCTTTCCTCTGCAGAGATACAGGGTGGTTCGCCCTGCTGTTAAATGCTTGATTTTGAGAGTGAGCGAAACTAATGAAAACATTGTTGGGGTAAAACCTAAAGGGAAAGGTCTAGCACCAAATTGCATTGGCCATCTGATCTAACTTCTGGAGGCAGTCAAAATGAGTATTTCAATTCTTCCCTACCTCTTTCCTCTGCTGAGATACAGGGTGGTCCACCCTGCTGTAAAATGCTTGATTTTGCGGGTGAGCGAAACTAATGAAAACATAGTTCGGGTAAAACCTAAAGGGAAAGGCCTAGCACCAAATTGCATTGGCCATCTGATCTAACCTCCGGAGGCAGTCAAAACTGTCCTTAGAATTCTTCCCTACCTCTTTCCTCTGCTGAGATACAGGGTGGTCCACCCTGCTGTAAAATGATTGATTTCGAGAGTGAGCGAAACTAATGAAAACATTGTTGGGGTAAAACCTAAAGGGAAAGGCCTAGCACCAAATTGCATTGGCCATCTGATCTAACTTCTGGAGGCAGTCAAAATGATTATTTCAGTTCTTCCCTACCTTATTCCTCGGCTCAGATACAGGGTGCTCCAACCTGCTGTAAAATGCTTGATTTCGAGAGTGAGCGAAACTAATGAAAACATAGTTCGGGTAAAACCTAAAGGGAAAGGCCTAGAACCAAATTGCATTGGCCATCTGATCTAACTTCTGGAGGCAGTCAAAATGAGTATTTCAATTCTTCCCTACCTCTTTCCTCTGCTGAGATACAGGGTGGTCCACCCTGCCGTAAAATGCTTGATTTCGAGAGTGAGCGAAACTAATGAAAACATTGTTGGGGTAAAACCTAAAGGGAAAGGCCTAGCACCAAATTGCATTGGCCATCTGATCTAACTTCTGAAGGCAGTCAAAATGAGTATTTGAATTCTTCCGTACCTTATTCCTCTGCTCAGATACAACGTACTCCAACCTGCTGTAAAATGCTTGATTTCGAGAGTGATCGAAACTAATGAAAACATTGTTGGGGTAAAACCTAAAGGGAAAGGCCTATCACCAAATTGCATTGGCCATCTGACCTAACTTCTGGTGACAGTCAAAATGAGTATTTGAATTCTTCCGTACCTTATTCCTCGGCTCATATACAAGGTGCTCCAACCTGCTGTAAAATGCGTGATTTTGAGAGTGAGCGAAACTAATGAAAACAGTTGGGGTAAAACCTAAAGGGAAAGGTCTAGCACCAAATTGCATTAGCCTTCTGATCTAACTTCTGGAGACAGTCAAAATGATCCTTAGAATTCTTCCCTACCTCTTTCCTCTGCTGAGATACAGGGTGCTCCAACCTGCTGTAAAATGCTTGATTTTGAGAGTGAGCGAAACTAATGAAAACATTGTTGGTTTAAAAGCTAAAGGGAAAGGCCTAGCACCAAATTGCATTGGCCATCTGATCTAACTTCTGGAGGCAGTCAAAGTGATCCTTAGAATTCTTCAATACCTCTTTCCTCTGCTGAGATACAGGGTGGTCCGCCCTGCTGTAATATGCTTGATTTCGAGAGTGAGCAAAACTAATGAAAACATTGTTGGGGTAAAACCTAAAGGGAAAGGCCTAGTACCAAATTGCATAGGCCATCTGATCTAACTTCTGGAGGCAGTCAAAATGAGTATTTGAATACGACCCTACGTCTTTCCTCTGCTGAGATAGAAGGTGCTCCAACCTGCTGTAAAATGCCTGATTTCGAGAGTGAGCGAAACTAATGAAAACATTGTTGGGGTAAAACCTAAAGGGAAAGGCCTAGCACCAAATTGCATTGGCCATCTGATCTAACTTCTGGAGGCAGTCAAAATGAGTATTTGAATTCTTCCCTACCTTATTCCTCTGCTCAGATAGTAGGTGCTCCAACCTGCTCTAAAATGCCTGATTTCGAGAGTGAGCGAAACTAATGAAAACATTGTTGTTTTTTTTAAATCTAAAGGGAAAGGCCTAGCACCAAATTGCATTGGCCATCTGATCTAACTTCTGGAGGCAAAGTGATCCTTAGAATTCTTCAATACCTCTTTCCTCTGCTGAGATACAGGGTGGTCCGCCCTGCTGTTAAATGCTTGATTTCGAGAGTGAGCAAAACTAATGAAAACTTTGTTGGGGTAAAACCTGAAGGGAAAGGCCTAGCACCAAATTGCATTGACCATCTGATCTAACTTCTGGAGGCAGTCAAAATGAGTATTTCTGTTCTTCCCTACCTTATTCCTCTGCTGAGATACATGGTTGTCCAACCTGCTGTAAAATGCTTGATTTTGAGAGTGAGCGAAACTAATGAAAACATTGTTAGGGTAAAACTTAATGGGAAAGACCTAGCACCAAATTGCATTAGCCTTCTGATCTAACTTCTGGAGGCAGTCAAAATGAGTATTTCAATTCTTCCCAACCTTATTGCTGTGCTGAGATACATGGTTCTCCAACCTGCTGTAAAATGCTTGATTTCGAGAGTGAGCGAAACTAATGAAAACATAGCTCGGGTAAAACCTAAAGGGAAAGGCCTAGCACCAAATTCCATTGTCCATCTCATCTAACTTCTGGAGGCAGTCAAAATGAGTATTTCAATTCTACCCTACCTCTTTCCTCTGCTGAGATACAGGGTGCTCCAACCTGCTGTAAAATGCTTGATTTCGAGAGTGAGCGAAACTAATGAAAACATAGTTCGGGTAAAACCTAAAGGGAAAGGCCTAGAACCAAATTGCATTGGCCATCTGATCTAACATCTGGAGGCAGACAAAATGAGTATTTCAATTCTTCCCTACCTCTTTCCTCTGCTGAGATAGAAGGTGCTCCAACCTGCTGTTAAATGCTTGATTTCGAGAGTGAGCGAAACTAATGAAAACATTGTTGGGGTAAAACCTAAAGGGAAAGGCTTAGCACCAAATTGCATTGGCCATCTGATCTAACTTCTGGAGGCAGTCAAAATGAGGATTTGAATTCTTCCCTACCTCTTTCCTCTGCTGAGATAGAAGGTGCTACAACCTGCTGTAAAATTCTTGATTTTGAGAGTGATCGAAACTAATGAAAACATTGTTAGGGTAAAACTTAATGGGAAAGGCCTATCACCAAATTGCATTGGCCATCTGATCTAACTTCTGGAGGCAGTCAAAATGAGTATTTGAATTCTTCCCTACCTTGTTCCTGTGCTCAGATAGAAGGTACTCCAACCTGCTGTAAAATGCTTGATTTCGAGAGTGATCGAAAATAATGAAAACATTGTTGGGGTAAAACCTAAAGGGAAAGGCCTAGCACCAAATTGCATTGGCCATCTGACCTAACTTCTGAAGGCAGTCAAAATGAGTATTTCAATTCTTCTCAACCTTATTCCTGTGCTGAGATACATGGTTGTCCAACCTGCTGTAAAATGCTTGATTTCGAGAGTGAGCGAAACTAATGAAAACATAGTTCGGGTAAAACCAAAAGGGAAAGGTCTAGCACCAAATTGCATAGGCCTTCTGATCTAACTTCTGGACGCAGTCAAAATGAGTATTTCAGTTCTTCCCTACCTTATTCCTCTGCTGAGATACAAGGTGCTCCAACCTGCTGTAAAATGCTTGATTTCGAGAGTGAGCGAAACTAATGAAAACATAGTTCGGGTAAAACCTAAAGGGAAAGGCCTAGAACCAAATTGCATTGGCCATCTGATCTAACTTCTGGAGGCAGTCAAAATGAGGATTTGAATTCTTCCCTACCTCTTTCCTCTGCTGAGATACAGGGTGCTCCAACCTGCTGTAAAATGCTTGATTTCGAGAATGATCGAAACTAATGAAAACATTGTTGGGGTAAAACCTAAAGGGAAAGGCCAATCACCAAATTGCATTGGCCATCTGACCTAACTTCTGAAGGCAGTGAAAATGAGTATTTGAATTCTTCCGTACCTTATTCCTCGGCTCAGATACAAGGTGCTCAAACCTGCTGTAGAATGCTTGATTTTGAGAGTGAGAGAAACTAATGAAAACATTGTTAGGGTAAAACTTAATGGGAAAGGCCTAGCACCAAATTGCATTGGCCATCTGATCTAACTTCTGGAGGCAGTCAAAATGAGTATTTGAATTCTTCCCTACCTCTTTCCTCTGCTCAGATAGAAGGTACTCCAACCTGCTGTAAAATGCTTGATTTCGAGAGTGATCGAAACTAATGAAAACTTTGTTGGGGTAAAACCTAAAGGGAAAGGCCTAGCACCAAATTGCATTGGCCATCTGATCTAACTTCTGGAGGCAGACAAAATGAGTATTTCAATTCTTCCCTACCTCTTTCCTCTGCTGAGATACAGGGTGGTCCACCCTGCTGTAAAATGCTTCATTTCGAGAGTGATCAAAACTAATGAAAACATTGTTGGGGTAAAACCTAAAGGGAAAGGCCTAGCACCAAATTGCATTGGCCATCTGACCTAACTTCTGAAGGCAGTGAAAATGAGTATTTGAATTCTTCCGTACCTTATTCCTCGGCTCAGATACAAGGTGCTCAAACCTGCTGTAAAATGCTTGATTTTGAGAGTGAGTGAAACTAATGAAAACATTGTTAGGGTAAAATCTAAAGGGAAAGGCCTAGCACCAAATTGCATTGGTCATCTGATCTAACTTCTGGAGACAGTCAAAATGATCCTTAGAATTCTTCCCTACCACTTTCCTCTGCTGAGATACACGGTGGTCCAACCTGCTGTAAAATGCTTGATTTTGAGAGTGAGAGAAACTAATGAAAACATTGTTGGGGTAAAACCTAAAGGGAAAGGCCTAGCACCAAATTGCATTGGTCATCTGATCTAACTTCTGGAGACAGTCAAAATGATCCTTAGAATTCTTCCCTACCACTTTCCTCTGCTGAGATACACGGTGCTCCAACCTGCTGTAAAATGCTTGATTTCGAGAGTGAGAGAAACTAATGAAAACATTGTTGGGGTAAAACCTAAAGGGAAAGGCCTAGCACCAAATTGCATTGGCCATGTGATCTAACTTCGGGAGGCAGTCAAAATGAGTATTTGAATTCTTCCCTACCTTATTCCTCTGCTGAGATACAAGGTGCTCCAACCTGCTGTAAAATGCCTGATTTCGAGAGTGATCGAAACTAATGAAAACATTGTTGGTTTTTTTAAATCTAAAGGGAAAGGCCTAGCACCAAATTGCATTGGCCATCTGATCTAACTTCTGGAGGCAGTCAAAGTGATCCTTAGAATTCTTCAATACCTCTTTCCTCTGCTGAGATACAGGGTGGTCCGCCCTGCTGTTAAATGCTTGATTTCGAGAGTGAGCAAAACTTATGAAAACTTTGTTGGGGTAAAACCTGAAGGGAAAGGCCTAGCACCAAATTGCATTGGCCATCTGATCTAACTTCTGGAGGCAGTCAAAATGAGTATTTCAGTTCTTCCCTACCTTATTCCTCTGCTGAGATACAGGGTGCTCCAACCTGCTGTAAAATGCTTGATTTCGAGAGTCAGCGAAACTAATGAAAATATAGTTCGGGTAAAACCTAAAGGGAAAGGCCTAGAACCAAATCGCATTGGCCATCTGATCTAACTTCTGGAGGCAGTCAAAATGAGTATTTCAATTCTTCCCTACCTCTTTCCTCTGCTGAGATACAGGGTGGTCCACCCTGCTGTAAAATGCTTGATTTCGAGAGTGAGCGAAACTAATGAAAATATTGTTGGGGTAAAACCTAAAGGGAAAGGCCTCGCACCAAATTGCATTGGCCATCTGATCTAACTTCTGGAGGCAGTCAAAATGATCCTTAGAATTCTTCCCTACCACTTTCCCCTGCTGAGATACAGGGTGGTCCACCCTGCTGTAAAATGCTTGATTTCGAGAGTGAGCGAAACTAATGAAAATATTGTTGGGGTAAAACCTAAAGGGAAAGGCCTAGCACCAAATTGCATTAGCCTTCTGATCTAACTTCTGGAGACAGTCAAAATGATCCTTAGAATTCTTCCCTACCACTTTCCCCTGCTGAGATACAGGGTGGTCCACCCTGCCGTAAAATGCTTGATTTCGAGAGTGAGCGAAACTAATGAAAACATTGTTGGGGTAAAACCTAAAGGGAAAGGCCTAGCACCAAATTGCATTGGCCATCTGATCTAACTTCTGGAGACAGTCAAAATGAGTATTTGAATTCTTCCCTACCTTATTCCTCTGCTCAGAGAGTAGGTGCTCCAACCTGCTGTAAAATGCCTGATTTCGAGAGTGATCGAAACTAATGAAAACATTGTTGGTTTTTTTAAATCTAAAGGGAAAGGCCTAGTACCAAATTGCATTGGCCATCTGATCTAACTTCTGGAGGCAGTCAAAGTGATCCTTAGAATTCTTCAATACCTCTTTCCTCTGCTGAGATACAGGGTGGTCCGCCCTGCTGTTAAATGCTTGATTTCGAGAGTGAGCAAAACTAATAAAACTTTGTTGGGGTAAAACCTAAAGGGAAAGGCCTAGAACCAAATTGCATTGGCCATGTGATCTAACTTCTGGAGGCAGTCAAAATGAGTATTTCAATTCTTCCCTACCTCTTTCCTCTGCTGAGATACAGGGTGGTCCACCCTGCTGTAAAATGCTTGATTTCGAGAGTGAGCGAAACTAATGAAAACATAGTTCGGGTAAAACCTAAAGGGAAAGGCCTTGCACCAAATTTCATTGGCCATCTGATCTAACCTCTGGAGGCAGTCCAAACTGTCCTTAGAATTCTTCCCTACCTCTTTCCTCTGCAGAGATACAGGGTGCTCCAACCTGCTGTAAAATGCTTGATTTCGAGAGTGAGCGAAACTAATGAAAACATTGTTGGGGTAAAACCTTAAGGGAAAGGCCTAGCACCAAATTGCATTGGCCATCTGATCTAACATCTGGAGGCAGTCAAAATGAGTATTTCAGTTCTTCCCTACCTTATTCCTCTGCTGAGATACAGGGTGCTCCATCCTGCTGTAAAATGCTTGATTTCGAGAGTGAGCGAAACTAATGAAAACATTGTTGGGGTAAAACCTAAAGGGAAAGGCCTAGAACCAAATTGCATTGGGCATCTGATCTAACTTCTGGAGCCAGTCAAAACTGTCCTTAGAATTCTTCCCTACCTCTTTCCTCTGCTGAGATACAGGGTGGTCCACCCTCCTGTAAAATGCTTGATTTCGAGAGTGAGCGAAACTAATGAAAACATAGTTCGGGTAAAACCTAAAGGGAAAGGCCTAGCACCAAATTGCATTGGCCATCTGATCTAACTTCTGGAGGCAGTCAAAACTGTCCTTAGAATTCTTCCCTACCTTATTCCTCTGCTGAGATACAGGGTGCTCCAACCTGCTGTAAAATTCTTGATTTCGAGAGTGATCGAAACTAATGAAAACAGTGTTAGGGTAAAACTTAATGGGAAAGGCCTCGCACCAAATTGCATTGGCCATCTGATCTAACTTCTGGAGGCAGTCAAAGTGATCCTTAGAATTCTTCAATACCTCTTTCCTCTGCTGAGATACAGGGTGGTCCGCCCTGCTGTTAAATGCTTGATTTCGAGAGTGAGCAAAACTAATGAAAACTTTGTTGGGGTAAAACCTAAAGGGAAAGGCCTAGCACCAAATTGCATTGGCCATCTGATCTAACTTCTGGAGGCAGTCAAAATGAGTATTTCAATTCTTCCCTACCTTATTCCTCTGCTGAGATACATGGTGCCCCAACCTGCTGTAAAATGCTTGATTTTGAGAGTGAGCGAAACTAATGAAAACATAGTTCGGGTAAAACCTAAAGGGAAAGGCCTAGAACCAAATTGCATTGGCCATCTGTTCTCACTTCTGGAGGCAGTCAAAATGAGAATTTCAATTCTTCCCTACCTCTTTCCTCTGCTGAGATACAGGGTGGTCCACCCTGCTGTAAAATGCTTGACTTCGTGAGTGAGCGAAACTAATGAAAACATTGTTGGGGTAAATCCTAAAGGGAAAGGCCTAGCACCAAATTGCATTGGCCATCTGATCTAATCTCTGGAGGCAGTCAAAACTGTCCTTAGAATGCTTCCCTACCTCTTTCCTCTGCTGAGATACAGGGTGCTCCAACCTGCTGTAAAATGCTTGATTTCGAGAGTGAGCGAAACTAATGAAAACATTGTTGGGGTAAAACCTAAAGGGAAAGGCCTAGCACCAAATTGCATTGGCCATCTGATCTAACTTCTGGAGGCAGCCAAAATGAGTATTTGAATTCTTCCCTACCTCTTTCGTCTGCTGAGATAGAAGGTGCTCCAACCTGCTGTAAAATTCTTGATTTCGAGAGTGATCGAAACTAATGAAAACATTGTTAGGGTAAAACCTCAAGGGAATGGCCTAGCACCAAATTGCATTGGCCATCTGACCTAACTTCTGGTGACAGTCAAAATGAGTATTTGAATTCTTCCCAACCTTATTACTCTGCTCAGATAGTAGGCGCTCCAACCTCCTGTAAAATGTTTGATTTCGAGAGTGAGCAAAACTAATGAAAACTTTGTTGGGGTAAAACCTAAAGGGAAAGGCCTAGCACCAAATTGCATTGGCCATCTGATCTAACTTCTGGAGGCTGTCAAAATGAGTATTTCAGTTCTTCCCTACCTTATTCCTCTGCTGAGATACATGGTGCTCCAACCTGCTGTAAAATGCTTGATTTTGAGAGTGAGCGAAACTAATAAAAACATAGTTCGGGTAAAACCTAAAGGGAAAGGCCTAGCACCAAATTGCATAGGCCTTCTGATCTAACTTCTGGAGGCAGTCAAAATGAGTATTTCAATTCTTCCCAACCTTATTCCTCTGCTGAGATACATGGTTCTCCAACCTGCTGTAAAATGCTTGATTTGTAGAGTGAGCGAAACTAATGAAAACATTGTTGGGGTAAAACCTAAAGGGAAAGGTCTAGCACCAAATTGCATAGGCCTTCTGATCTAACTTCTGCAGGCAGTCAAAATGAGTATTTCAGTTCTTCCCTACCTTATTCCTCTGCTGAGATACATGGTGCTCCAACCTGCTGTAAAATGCTTGATTTCGAGAGTGAGCGAAACTAATGAAAACATAGTTCGGGTAAAACCTAAAGGGAAAGGCCTAGAACCAAATTGCATTGGCCATCTGATCTAACTTCTGGAGGCAGTCAAAATGAGTATTTCAATTTTTCCCTACCTCTTTCCTCTGTTGAGATACAGGGTGGTCCACCCTGATGTAAAATGCTTGATTTCGAGAGTGAGCGAAACTAATGAAAACATTGTTCGGGTAAAACCTAAAGGGAAAGGCCTAGCACCAAATTGCATTGGCCATCTGATCTAACCTCTGGAGGCAGTCAAAACTGTCCTTAGAATTCTTCCCTACCTTATTCCTCTGCTGAGATACAGGGTGCTCCAACCTGCTGTAAAATGCTTGATTTCGAGAGTGAGCGCAACTAATGGAAACATAGTTCAGGTAAAACCTAAAGGGAAAGGCCTAGCACCAAATTGCATTGGCCATCTGATCTAACTTCTGGAGGCAGTCAAAACTGTCCTTAGAATTCTTCCCTACCTCTTTCCTCTGCTGAGATACAGGGTGCTCCAACCTGCTGTAAAATGCTTGATTTCGAGAGTGAGCGAAACTAATGAAAACATTGTTGGGGTAAAACCTAAAGGGAAAGGCCTAGCACCAAATTGCATTGGCCATCTGATCTAACTTCTGGAGGCAGTCAAAATGAGTATTTGAATTCTTCCCTACCTCTTTCCTCTGCTCAGATAGAAGGTGCTCCAACCTGCTGTAAAATGCTTGATTTCGAGAGTGATCGAAACTAATGAAAACATTGTTAGGGTAAAACCTAAAGGGAAAGGCCTCGCACCAAATTGCATTGGCCATCTGATCTAACTTCTGGAGGCAGTCAAAATGAGTATTTGAATTCTTCCCTACCTTATTCCTCTGCTCAGATAGAAGGTACTCCAACCTGCTGTAAAATGCTTGATTTCGAGAGTGATCGAAACTAATGAAAACATTGTTGGGGTAAAACCTAAAGGGAAAGGCCTAGCACCAAATTGCATTGCCATCTGATCTAACATCTGGAGGCAGACAAAATGAGTATTTCAATTCTTCCCTACCTCTTTCCTCTGCTGAGATACAGGGTGGTCCACCCTGCTGCAAAATGCTTCATTTCGAGAGTGATCGAAACTAATGAAAACATTGTTGGGGTAAAACCTCAAGGGAAAGGCCTAGCACCAAATTGCATTGGCCATCTGACCTAACTTCTGGTGACAGTCAAAATGAGTATTTGAATTCTTCCGTACCTTATTCCTCGGCTCAGATACAAGGTGCTCAAACCTGCTGTAAAATGCTTGATTTTGAGACTGAGCGAAACTAATGAAAACATTGTTGGGGTAAAACCTAAAGGGAAAGGCCTAGCACCAAATTGCATTAGCCTTCTGATCTAACTTCTGGAGACAGTCAAAATGATCCTTAGAATTCTTCCCTACCACTTTCCCCTGCTGAGATACATGGTTCTCCAACCTGCTGTAAAATTCTTGATTTTGAGAGTGAGCGAAACTAATGAAAACATTGTTGGGGTAAAACCTAAAGGGAAAGGTCTAGCACCAAATTGCATTGGCCATCTGATCTAACTTCTGGAGGCAGTCAAAGTGATCCTTAGAATTCTACAATACCTCTTTTCTCTGCTGAGATACAGGGTGGTCCGCCCTGCTGTTAAATGCTTGATTTCGAGAGTGAGCAAAACTAATGAAAACTTTGTTGGGGTAAAACCTAAAGGGAAAGGCCTAGCACCAAATTGCATTGGCCATCTGATCTAACTTCTGGAGGCAGTCAAAATGAGTATTTCAGTTCTTCCCTACCTTATTCCTCTGCTGAGATACATGGTGCTCCAACCTGCTGTAAAATGCTTGATTTTGAGAGTGAGCGAAACTAATGAAAACATAGTTCGGGTAAAACCTATAGGGAAAGGTCTAGCACCAAATTGCATTAGCCTTCTGATCTAACTTCTGGAGACAGTCAAAATGATCCTTAGAATTCTTCCCAACCTTATTGCTCTGCTGAGATACAGGGTGCTCCAACCTGCTGTAAAATGCTTGATTTTGAGAGTGAGCGAAACTAATGAAAACATTGTTCGTTTAAAACCTAAAGGGAAAGGCCTAGCACCAAATTGCATAGGCCTTCTGATCTAACTTCTGGAGGCAGTCAAAATGAGTATTTGAATTCTTCCCTACCTTATTCCTCTGCTCAGATAGAAGGTACTCCAACCTGCTGTAAAATGCTTGATTTTGAGTGTGATCGAAACTAATGAAAACATTGTTGGGGTAAAACCTAAAGGGAAAGGCCTAGCACCAAATTGCATTGGCCATCAGACCTAACTTCTGGTGACAGTCAAAATGAGTATTTGAAATCTTCCGTACCTTATTCCTCTGCTCAGATACAAGGTGCTCAAACCTGCTGTAAAATGCTTGATTTTGAGAGTAAGCGAAAATAATGAAAACATTGTTGGGGTAAAACCTAAAGGGAAAGGTCTAGCACCAAATTGCATTAGCCTTCTGATCTAACTTCTGGAGACAGTCAAAATGATCCTTAGAATTCTTCCCTACCACTTTCCCCTGCTGAGATACAGGGTGCTCCAACCTGCAGTAAAATGCTTGATTTTGAGAGTGAGCGAAACTAATAAAAACATTGTTCGTTTAAAACCTAAAGGGAAAGGCCTAGCACCAAATTGCATTGGCCATCTGATCTATCTTCTGGAGGCAGTCAAAATGAGTATTTCAGTTCTTCCCTACCTTATTCCTCTGCTGAGATACATGGTGCTCCAACCTGCTGTAAAATGCTTGATTTCGAGAGTGAGCGAAACTAATGAAAACATTGTTGGGGTAAAACCTAAAGGGAAAGGCCTAGCACCAAATTGCATTGGCCATCTGACCTAACTTCTGGTGACAGTCAAAATGAGTATTTCAATTTTTCCCTACCTCTTTCCTCTGCTGAGATACAGGGTTGTCCACCCTGATGTAAAATGCTTGATTTCGAGAGTGAGCGAAACTAATGAAAACATAGTTCGGGTAAAACCTAAAGGGAAAGGCCTAGCACCAAATCGCATTGGCCATCTGATCTAACCTCTGGAGGCAGTCAAAACTGTCCTTAGAATTCTTCCCTACCTCTTTCCTCTGCTGAGATACAGGGTGCTCCAACCTGCTGTAAAATGCTTGATTTCGAGAGTGAGCGAAACTAATGAAAACATAGTTCAGGTAAAACCTAAAGGGAAAGGCCTAGCACCAAATTGCATTGGCCATCTGATCTAACTTCTGGAGGCAGTCAAAACTGTCCTTAGAATTCTTCCCTACCTTATTCCTCTGCTGAGATACAGGGTGCTCCAACCTGCTGTAAAATGCTTGATTTCGAGAGTGAGCGAAACTAATGAAAACATTGTTGGGGTAAAACCTAAAGGGAAAGGCCTAGCACCAAATTGCATTGGCCATCTGATCTAACTTCTGGAGGCAGTCAAAGTGATCCTTAGAATTCTACAATACCTCTTTTCTCTGCTGAGATACAGGGTGGTCCGCCCTGCTGTTAAATGCTTGATTTCGAGAGTGAGCAAAACTAATGAAAACTTTGTTGGGGTAAAACCTAAAGGGAAAGGCCTAGCACCAAATTGCATTGGCCATCTGATCTAACTTCTGGAGGCAGTCAAAATGAGTATTTCAGTTCTTCCCTACCTTATTCCTCTGCTGAGATACATGGTGCTCCAACCTGCTGTAAAATGCTTGATTTTGAGAGTGAGCGAAACTAATAAAAACATTGTTCGTTTAAAACCTAAAGGGAAAGGCCTAGCACCAAATTGCATTGGCCATCTGATCTATCTTCTGGAGGCAGTCAAAATGAGTATTTCAGTTCTTCCCTACCTTATTCCTCTGCTGAGATACATGGTGCTCCAACCTGCTGTAAAATGCTTGATTTCGAGAGTGAGCGAAACTAATGAAAACATTGTTGGGGTAAAACCTAAAGGGAAAGGCCTAGCACCAAATTGCATTGGCCATCTGACCTAACTTCTGGTGACAGTCAAAATGAGTATTTCAATTTTTCCTACCTCTTTCCTCTGCTGAGATACAGGGTTGTCCACCCTGATGTAAAATGCTTGATTTCGAGAGTGAGCGAAACTAATGAAAACATAGTTCGGGTAAAACCTAAAGGGAAAGGCCTAGCACCAAATCGCATTGGCCATCTGATCTAACCTCTGGAGGCAGTCAAAACTGTCCTTAGAATTCTTCCCTACCTCTTTCCTCTGCTGAGATACAGGGTGCTCCAACCTGCTGTAAAATGCTTGATTTCGAGAGTGAGCGAAACTAATGAAAACATAGTTCAGGTAAAACCTAAAGGGAAAGGCCTAGCACCAAATTGCATTGGCCATCTGATCTAACTTCTGGAGGCAGTCAAAACTGTCCTTAGAATTCTTCCCTACCTTATTCCTCTGCTGAGATACAGGGTGCTCCAACCTGCTGTAAAATGCTTGATTTCGAGAGTGAGCGAAACTAATGAAAACATTGTTGGGGTAAAACCTAAAGGGAAAGGCCTAGCACCAAATTGCATTGGCCATCTGATCTAACTTCTGGAGGCAGTCAAAGTGATCCTTAGAATTCTACAATACCTCTTTTCTCTGCTGAGATACAGGGTGGTCCGCCCTGCTGTTAAATGCTTGATTTCGAGAGTGAGCAAAACTAATGAAAACTTTGTTGGGGTAAAACCTAAAGGGAAAGGCCTAGCACCAAATTGCATTGGCCATCTGATCTAACTTCTGGAGGCAGTCAAAGTGATCCTTAGAATTCTACAATACCTCTTTTCTCTGCTGAGATACAGGGTGGTCCGCCCTGCTGTTAAATGCTTGATTTCGAGAGTGAGCGAAACTAATGAAAACATAGTTCGGGTAAAACCTATAGGGAAAGGTCTAGCACCAAATTGCATTAGCCTTCTGATCTAACTTCTGGAGACAGTCAAAATGATCCTTAGAATTCTTCCCAACCTTATTGCTCTGCTGAGATACAGGGTGCTCCAACCTGCTGTAAAATGCTTGATTTTGAGAGTGAGCGAAACTAATGAAAACATTGTTCGTTTAAAACCTAAAGGGAAAGGCCTAGCACCAAATTGCATAGGCCTTCTGATCTAACTTCTGGAGGCAGTCAAAATGAGTATTTGAATTCTTCCCTACCTTATTCCTCTGCTCAGATAGAAGGTACTCCAACCTGCTGTAAAATGCTTGATTTTGAGTGTGATCGAAACTAATGAAAACATTGTTGGGGTAAAACCTAAAGGGAAAGGCCTAGCACCAAATTGCATTGGCCATCAGACCTAACTTCTGGTGACAGTCAAAATGAGTATTTGAAATCTTCCGTACCTTATTCCTCTGCTCAGATACAAGGTGCTCAAACCTGCTGTAAAATGCTTGATTTTGAGAGTAAGCGAAAATAATGAAAACATTGTTGGGGTAAAACCTAAAGGGAAAGGTCTAGCACCAAATTGCATTAGCCTTCTGATCTAACTTCTGGAGACAGTCAAAATGATCCTTAGAATTCTTCCCTACCACTTTCCCCTGCTGAGATACAGGGTGCTCCAACCTGCAGTAAAATGCTTGATTTTGAGAGTGAGCGAAACTAATAAAAACATTGTTCGTTTAAAACCTAAAGGGAAAGGCCTAGCACCAAATTGCATTGGCCATCTGATCTATCTTCTGGAGGCAGTCAAAATGAGTATTTCAGTTCTTCCCTACCTTATTCCTCTGCTGAGATACATGGTGCTCCAACCTGCTGTAAAATGCTTGATTTCGAGAGTGAGCGAAACTAATGAAAACATTGTTGGGGTAAAACCTAAAGGGAAAGGCCTAGCACCAAATTGCATTGGCCATCTGACCTAACTTCTGGTGACAGTCAAAATGAGTATTTCAATTTTCCCTACCTCTTTCCTCTGCTGAGATACAGGGTTGTCCACCCTGATGTAAAATGCTTGATTTCGAGAGTGAGCGAAACTAATGAAAACATAGTTCGGGTAAAACCTAAAGGGAAAGGCCTAGCACCAAATCGCATTGGCCATCTGATCTAACCTCTGGAGGCAGTCAAAACTGTCCTTAGAATTCTTCCCTACCTCTTTCCTCTGCTGAGATACAGGGTGCTCCAACCTGCTGTAAAATGCTTGATTTCGAGAGTGAGCGAAACTAATGAAAACATAGTTCAGGTAAAACCTAAAGGGAAAGGCCTAGCACCAAATTGCATTGGCCATCTGATCTAACTTCTGGAGGCAGTCAAAACTGTCCTTAGAATTCTTCCCTACCTTATTCCTCTGCTGAGATACAGGGTGCTCCAACCTGCTGTAAAATGCTTGATTTCGAGAGTGAGCGAAACTAATGAAAACATTGTTGGGGTAAAACCTAAAGGGAAAGGCCTAGCACCAAATTGCATTGGCCATCTGATCTAACTTCTGGAGGCAGTCAAAATGAGTATTTGAATTCTTCCCTACCTCTTTCCTCTGCTGAGATAGAAGGTGCTCCAACCTGCTGTAAAATTCTTGATTTCGAGAGTGATCGAAACTAATGAAAACATTGTTAGGTAAAACCTAAAGGGAAAGGCCTCGCACCAAATTGCATTGGCCATCTGATCTAACTTCTGGAGGCAGTCAAAATGAGTATTTGAATTCTTCCTACCTTATTCCTCTGCTCAGATAGAAGGTACTCCAACCTGCTGTAAAATGCTTGATTTCGAGAGTGATCGAAACTAATGAAAACATTGTTGGGGTAAAACCTAAAGGGAAAGGCCTAGCACCAAATTGCATTGCCATCTGATCTAACATCTGGAGGCAGACAAAATGAGTATTTCAATTCTTCCCTACCTCTTTCCTCTGCTGAGATACAGGGTGGCCCACCCTGCTGCAAAATGCTTCATTTTGAGAGTGATCAAACTAATGAAAACATTGTTGGGGTAAAACCTCAAGGGAAAGGCCTAGCACCAAATTGCATTGGCCATCTGACCTAACTTCTGGTGACAGTCAAAATGAGTATTTGAATTCTTCCGTACCTTATTCCTCGGCTCAGATACAAGGTGCTCAAACCTGCTGTAAAATGCTTGATTTTGAGACTGAGCGAAACTAATGAAAACATTGTTGGGGTAAAACCTAAAGGGAAAGGCCTAGCACCAAATTGCATTAGCCTTCTGATCTAACTTCTGGAGACAGTCAAAATGATCCTTAGAATTCTTCCCTACCACTTTCCCCTGCTGAGATACATGGTTCTCCAACCTGCTGTAAAATTCTTGATTTTGAGAGTGAGCGAAACTAATGAAAACATTGTTGGGGTAAAACCTAAAGGGAAAGGTCTAGCACCAAATTGCATTGGCCATCTGATCTAACTTCTGGAGGCAGTCAAAGTGATCCTTAGAATTCTACAATACCTCTTTTCTCTGCTGAGATACAGGGTGGTCCGCCCTGCTGTTAAATGCTTGATTTCGAGAGTGAGCAAAACTAATGAAAACTTTGTTGGGGTAAAACCTAAAGGGAAAGGCCTAGCACCAAATTGCATTGGCCATCTGATCTAACTTCTGGAGGCAGTCAAAATGAGTATTTCAGTTCTTCCCTACCTTATTCCTCTGCTGAGATACATGGTGCTCCAACCTGCTGTAAAATGCTTGATTTTGAGAGTGAGCGAAACTAATGAAAACATAGTTCGGGTAAAACCTATAGGGAAAGGTCTAGCACCAAATTGCATTAGCCTTCTGATCTAACTTCTGGAGACAGTCAAAATGATCCTTAGAATTCTTCCCAACCTTATTGCTCTGCTGAGATACAGGGTGCTCCAACCTGCTGTAAAATGCTTGATTTTGAGAGTGAGCGAAACTAATGAAAACATTGTTCGTTTAAAACCTAAAGGGAAAGGCCTAGCACCAAATTGCATAGGCCTTCTGATCTAACTTCTGGAGGCAGTCAAAATGAGTATTTGAATTCTTCCCTACCTTATTCCTCTGCTCAGATAGAAGGTACTCCAACCTGCTGTAAAATGCTTGATTTTGAGTGTGATCGAAACTAATGAAAACATTGTTGGGGTAAAACCTAAAGGGAAAGACCTAGCACCAAATTGCATTGGCCATCAGACCTAACTTCTGGTGACAGTCAAAATGAGTATTTGAAATCTTCCGTACCTTATTCCTCTGCTCAGATACAAGGTGCTCAAACCTGCTGTAAAATGCTTGATTTTGAGAGTAAGCGAAAATAATGAAAACATTGTTGGGGTAAAACCTAAAGGGAAAGGTCTAGCACCAAATTGCATTAGCCTTCTGATCTAACTTCTGGAGACAGTCAAAATGATCCTTAGAATTCTTCCCTACCACTTTCCCTGCTGAGATACAGGGTGCTCCAACCTGCAGTAAAATGCTTGATTTTGAGAGTGAGCGAAACTAATAAAAACATTGTTCGTTTAAAACCTAAAGGGAAAGGCCTAGCACCAAATTGCATTGGCCATCTGATCTATCTTCTGGAGGCAGTCAAAATGAGTATTTCAGTTCTTCCCTACCTTATTCCTCTGCTGAGATACATGGTGCTCCAACCTGCTGTAAAATGCTTGATTTCGAGAGTGAGCGAAACTAATGAAAACATAGTTCGGGTAAAACCTAAAGGGAAAGGCCTAGCACCAAATTGCATTGGCCATCTGACCTAACTTCTGGTGACAGTCAAAATGAGTATTTCAATTTTTCCCTACCTCTTTCCTCTGCTGAGATACAGGGTTGTCCACCCTGATGTAAAATGCTTGATTTCGAGAGTGAGCGAAACTAATGAAAACATAGTTCGGGTAAAACCTAAAGGGAAAGGCCTAGCACCAAATCGCATTGGCCATCTGATCTAACCTCTGGAGGCAGTCAAAACTGTCCTTAGAATTCTTCCCTACCTCTTTCCTCTGCTGAGATACAGGGTGCTCCAACCTGCTGTAAAATGCTTGATTTCGAGAGTGAGCGAAACTAATGAAAACATAGTTCAGGTAAAACCTAAAGGGAAAGGCCTAGCACCAAATTGCATTGGCCATCTGATCTAACTTCTGGAGGCAGTCAAAACTGTCCTTAGAATTCTTCCCTACCTTATTCCTCTGCTGAGATACAGGGTGCTCCAACCTGCTGTAAAATGCTTGATTTCGAGAGTGAGCGAAACTAATGAAAACATTGTTGGGGTAAAACCTAAAGGGAAAGGCCTAGCACCAAATTGCATTGGCCATCTGATCTAACTTCTGGAGGCAGTCAAAATGAGTATTTGAATTCTTCCCTACCTCTTTCCTCTGCTGAGATAGAAGGTGCTCCAACCTGCTGTAAAATTCTTGATTTCGAGAGTGATCGAAACTGATGAAAACATTGTTAGGGTAAAACCTAAAGGGAAAGGCCTCGCACCAAATTGCATTGGCCATCTGATCTAACTTCTGGAGGCAGTCAAAATGAGTATTTGAATTCTTCCCTACCTTATTCCTCTGCTCAGATAGAAGGTACTCCAACCTGCTGTAAAATGCTTGATTTCGAGAGTGATCGAAACTAATGAAAACATTGTTGGGGTAAAACCTAAAGGGAAAGGCCTAGCACCAAATTGCATTGCCATCTGATCTAACATCTGGAGGCAGACAAAATGAGTATTTCAATTCTTCCCTACCTCTTTCCTCTGCTGAGATACAGGGTGGCCCACCCTGCTGCAAAATGCTTCATTTTGAGAGTGATCGAAACTAATGAAAACATTGTTGGGGTAAAACCTCAAGGGAAAGGCCTAGCACCAAATTGCATTGGCCATCTGACCTAACTTCTGGTGACAGTCAAAATGAGTATTTGAATTCTTCCGTACCTTATTCCTCGGCTCAGATACAAGGTGCTCAAACCTGCTGTAAAATGCTTGATTTTGAGACTGAGCGAAACTAATGAAAACATTGTTGGGGTAAAACCTAAAGGGAAAGGCCTAGCACCAAATTGCATTAGCCTTCTGATCTAACTTCTGGAGACAGTCAAAATGATCCTTAGAATTCTTCCCTACCACTTTCCCCTGCTGAGATACATGGTTCTCCAACCTGCTGTAAAATTCTTGATTTTGAGAGTGAGCGAAACTAATGAAAACATTGTTGGGGTAAAACCTAAAGGGAAAGGTCTAGCACCAAATTGCATTGGCCATCTGATCTAACTTCTGGAGGCAGTCAAAGTGATCCTTAGAATTCTACAATACCTCTTTTCTCTGCTGAGATACAGGGTGGTCCGCCCTGCTGTTAAATGCTTGATTTCGAGAGTGAGCAAAACTAATGAAAACTTTGTTGGGGTAAAACCTAAAGGGAAAGGCCTAGCACCAAATTGCATTGGCCATCTGATCTAACTTCTGGAGGCAGTCAAAATGAGTATTTCAGTTCTTCCCTACCTTATTCCTCTGCTGAGATACATGGTGCTCCAACCTGCTGTAAAATGCTTGATTTTGAGAGTGAGCGAAACTAATGAAAACATAGTTCGGGTAAAACCTATAGGGAAAGGTCTAGCACCAAATTGCATTAGCCTTCTGATCTAACTTCTGGAGACAGTCAAAATGATCCTTAGAATTCTTCCCAACCTTATTGCTCTGCTGAGATACAGGGTGCTCCAACCTGCTGTAAAATGCTTGATTTTGAGAGTGAGCGAAACTAATGAAAACATTGTTCGTTTAAAACCTAAAGGGAAAGGCCTAGCACCAAATTGCATAGGCCTTCTGATCTAACTTCTGGAGGCAGTCAAAATGAGTATTTGAATTCTTCCCTACCTTATTCCTCTGCTCAGATAGAAGGTACTCCAACCTGCTGTAAAATGCTTGATTTTGAGTGTGATCGAAACTAATGAAAACATTGTTGGGGTAAAACCTAAAGGGAAAGGCCTAGCACCAAATTGCATTGGCCATCAGACCTAACTTCTGGTGACAGTCAAAATGAGTATTTGAAATCTTCCGTACCTTATTCCTCTGCTCAGATACAAGGTGCTCAAACCTGCTGTAAAATGCTTGATTTTGAGAGTAAGTTTAAAATAATGAAAACATTGTTGGGGTAAAACCTAAAGGGAAAGGTCTAGCACCAAATTGCATTAGCCTTCTGATCTAACTTCTGGAGACAGTCAAAATGATCCTTAGAATTCTACCCTACCACTTTCCCTGCTGAGATACAGGGTGCTCCAACCTGCTGTAAAATGCTTGATTTTGAGAGTGAGCGAAACTAATGAAAACATTGTTCGTTTAAAACCTAAAGGGAAAGGCCTAGCTCCAAATTGCATTGGCCATCTGATCTAACTTCTGGAGGCAGTCAAAATGAGTATTTCAATTCTTCCCTACCTCTTTCCTCTGCTGAGATACAGGGTGGTCCACCCTGCTGTAAAATGCTTGATTTTGCGGGTGAGCGAAACTAATGAAAACATAGTTCGGGTAAAACCTAAAGGGAAAGGCCTAGCACCAAATTGCATTGGCCATCTGATCTAACCTCCGGAGGCAGTCAAAACTGTCCTTAGAATTCTTCCCTACCTCTTTCCTCTGCTGAGATACAGGGTGGTCCACCCTGCTGTAAAATGATTGATTTCGAGAGTGAGCGAAACTAATGAAAACATTGTTGGGGTAAAACCTAAAGGGAAAGGCCTAGCACCAAATTGCATTGGCCATCTGATCTAACTTCTGGAGGCAGTCAAAATGATTATTTCAGTTCTTCCCTACCTTATTCCTCTGCTGAGATACAGGGTGCTCCAACCTGCTGTAAAATGCTTGATTTCGAGAGTGAGCGAAACTAATGAAAACATAGTTCGGGTAAAACCTAAAGGGAAAGGCCTAGAACCAAATTGCATTGGCCATCTGATCTAACTTCTGGAGGCAGTCAAAATGAGTATTTCAATTCTTCCCTACCTCTTTCCTCTGCTGAGATACAGGGTGGTCCACCCTGCCGTAAAATGCTTGATTTCGAGAGTGAGCGAAACTAATGAAAACATAGTTCGGGTAAAACCTAAAGGGAAAGGCCTAGCACCAAATTGCATTGGCCATCTGATCTAACCTCTGGAGGCAGTCAAAACTGTCCTTAGAATTCTTCCCTACCTCTTTCCTCTGCTGAGATACAGGGTGCTCCAACCTGCTGTAAAATGATTGATTTAGAGAGTGAGCGAAACTAATGAAAACATTGTTGGGGTAAAACCTAAAGGGAAAGGCCTAGCACCAAATTGCATTGGCCATCTGATCTAACCTCTGGAGGCAGTCAAAACTGTCCTTAGAATTCTTCCCTACCTCTTTCCTCTGCTGAGATACAGGGTGGTCCACCCTGCTGTGAAATGATTGATTTCGAGAGTGAGCGAAACTAATGAAAACATAGTTCGGGTAAAACCTAAAGGGAAAGGTCTAGCACCAAATTGCATTGGCCATCTGATCTAACTTCTGGAGGCAGTCAAAGTGATCCTTAGAATTCTTCAATACCTCTTTCCTCTGCAGAGATACAGGGTGGTTCGCCCTGCTGTTAAATGCTTGATTTTGAGAGTGAGCGAAACTAATGAAAACATTGTTGGGGTAAAACCTAAAGGGAAAGGTCTAGCACCAAATTGCATTGGCCATCTGATCTAACTTCTGGAGGCAGTCAAAATGAGTATTTCAATTCTTCCCTACCTCTTTCCTCTGCTGAGATACAGGGTGGTCCACCCTGCTGTAAAATGCTTGATTTTGAGAGTGAGCGAAACTAATGAAAACATAGTTCGGGTAAAACCTAAAGGGAAAGGCCTAGCACCAAATTGCATTGGCCATCTGATCTAACCTCCGGAGGCAGTCAAAACTGTCCTTAGAATTCTTCCCTACCTCTTTCCTCTGCTGAGATACAGGGTGGTCCACCCTGCTGTAAAATGATTGATTTCGAGAGTGAGCGAAACTAATGAAAACATTGTTGGGGTAAAACCTAAAGGGAAAGGCCTAGCACCAAATTGCATTGGCCATCTGATCTAACTTCTGGAGGCAGTCAAAATGATTATTTCAGTTCTTCCCTACCTTATTCCTCTGCTGAGATACAGGGTGCTCCAACCTGCTGTAAAATGCTTGATTTCGAGAGTGAGCGAAACTAATGAAAACATAGTTCGGGTAAAACCTAAAGGGAAAGGCCTAGAACCAAATTGCATTGGCCATCTGATCTAACTTCTGGAGGCAGTCAAAATGAGTATTTCAATTCTTCCCTACCTCTTTCCTCTGCTGAGATACAGGGTGGTCCACCCTGCCGTAAAATGCTTGATTTCGAGAGTGAGCGAAACTAATGAAAACATAGTTCGGGTAAAACCTAAAGGGAAAGGCCTAGCACCAAATTGCATTGGCCATCTGATCTAACCTCTGGAGGCAGTCAAAACTGTCCTTAGAATTCTTCCCTACCTCTTTCCTCTGCTGAGATACAGGGTGGTCCACCCTGCTGTAAAATGATTGATTTAGAGAGTGAGCGAAACTAATGAAAACATTGTTGGGGTAAAACCTAAAGGGAAAGGCCTAGCACCAAATTGCATTGGCCATCTGATCTAACTTCTGGAGGCAGTCAAAATGAGTATTTGAATTCTTCCCTACCTCTTTCCTCTGCTGAGATAGAAGGTGCTCCAACCTGCTGTAAAATTCTTGATTTCGAGAGTGATCGAAACTAATGAAAACATTGTTAGGGTAAAACCTAAAGGGAAAGGCCTCGCACCAAATTGCATTGGCCATCTGATCTAACTTCTGGAGGCAGTCAAAATGAGTATTTGAATTCTTCCCTACCTTATTCCTCTGCTCAGATAGAAGGTACTCCAACCTGCTGTAAAATGCTTGATTTCGAGAGTGATCGAAACTAATGAAAACATTGTTGGGGTAAAACCTAAAGGGAAAGGCCTAGCACCAAATTGCATTGCCATCTGATCTAACATCTGGAGGCAGACAAAATGAGTATTTCAATTCTTCCCTACCTCTTTCCTCTGCTGAGATACAGGGTGGCCCACCCTGCTGCAAAATGCTTCATTTTGAGAGTGATCGAAACTAATGAAAACATTGTTGGGGTAAAACCTCAAGGGAAAGGCCTAGCACCAAATTGCATTGGCCATCTGACCTAACTTCTGGTGACAGTCAAAATGAGTATTTGAATTCTTCCGTACCTTATTCCTCGGCTCAGATACAAGGTGCTCAAACCTGCTGTAAAATGCTTGATTTTGAGACTGAGCGAAACTAATGAAAACATTGTTGGGGTAAAACCTAAAGGGAAAGGCCTAGCACCAAATTGCATTAGCCTTCTGATCTAACTTCTGGAGACAGTCAAAATGATCCTTAGAATTCTTCCCTACCACTTTCCCTGCTGAGATACATGGTTCTCCAACCTGCTGTAAAATTCTTGATTTTGAGAGTGAGCGAAACTAATGAAAACATTGTTGGGGTAAAACCTAAAGGGAAAGGTCTAGCACCAAATTGCATTGGCCATCTGATCTAACTTCTGGAGGCAGTCAAAGTGATCCTTAGAATTCTACAATACCTCTTTTCTCTGCTGAGATACAGGGTGGTCCGCCCTGCTGTTAAATGCTTGATTTCGAGAGTGAGCAAAACTAATGAAAACTTTGTTGGGGTAAAACCTAAAGGGAAAGGCCTAGCACCAAATTGCATTGGCCATCTGATCTAACTTCTGGAGGCAGTCAAAATGAGTATTTCAGTTCTTCCCTACCTTATTCCTCTGCTGAGATACATGGTGCTCCAACCTGCTGTAAAATGCTTGATTTTGAGAGTGAGCGAAACTAATGAAAACATAGTTCGGGTAAAACCTATAGGGAAAGGTCTAGCACCAAATTGCATTAGCCTTCTGATCTAACTTCTGGAGACAGTCAAAATGATCCTTAGAATTCTTCCCAACCTTATTGCTCTGCTGAGATACAGGGTGCTCCAACCTGCTGTAAAATGCTTGATTTTGAGAGTGAGCGAAACTAATGAAAACATTGTTGGGGTAAAACCTAAAGGGAAAGGCCTAGCACCAAATTGCATAGGCCTTCTGATCTAACTTCTGGAGGCAGTCAAAATGAGTATTTGAATTCTTCCCTACCTTATTCCTCTGCTCAGATAGAAGGTACTCCAACCTGCTGTAAAATGCTTGATTTTGAGTGTGATCGAAACTAATGAAAACATTGTTGGGGTAAAACCTAAAGGGAAAGGCCTAGCACCAAATTGCATTGGCCATCAGACCTAACTTCTGGTGACAGTCAAAATGAGTATTTGAAATCTTCCGTACCTTATTCCTCTGCTCAGATACAAGGTGCTCAAACCTGCTGTAAAATGCTTGATTTTGAGAGTAAGCGAAAATAATGAAAACATTGTTGGGGTAAAACCTAAAGGGAAAGGTCTAGCACCAAATTGCATTAGCCTTCTGATCTAACTTCTGGAGACAGTCAAAATGATCCTTAGAATTCTACCCTACCACTTTCCCCTGCTGAGATACAGGGTGCTCCAACCTGCTGTAAAATGCTTGATTTTGAGAGTGAGCGAAACTAATGAAAACATTGTTCGTTTAAAACCTAAAGGGAAAGGCCTAGCTCCAAATTGCATTGGCCATCTGATCTAACTTCTGGAGGCAGTCAAAATGAGTATTTCAATTCTTCCCTACCTCTTTCCTCTGCTGAGATACAGGGTGGTCCACCCTGCTGTAAAATGATTGATTTCGAGAGTGAGCGAAACTAATGAAAACATTGTTGGGGTAAAACCTAAAGGGAAAGGCCTAGCACCAAATTGCATTGGCCATCTGATCTAACTTCTGGAGGCAGTCAAAATGATTATTTCAGTTCTTCCTACCTTATTCCTCTGCTGAGATACAGGGTGCTCCAACCTGCTGTAAAATGCTTGATTTCGAGAGTGAGCGAAACTAATGAAAACATAGTTCGGGTAAAACCTAAAGGGAAAGGCCTAGAACCAAATTGCATTGGCCATCTGATCTAACTTCTGGAGGCAGTCAAAATGAGTATTTCAATTCTTCCCTACCTCTTTCCTCTGCTGAGATACAGGGTGGTCCACCCTGCCGTAAAATGCTTGATTTCGAGAGTGAGCGAAACTAATGAAAACATAGTTCGGGTAAAACCTAAAGGGAAAGGCCTAGCACCAAATTGCATTGGCCATCTGATCTAACCTCTGGAGGCAGTCAAAACTGTCCTTAGAATTCTTCCCTACCTCTTTCCTCTGCTGAGATACAGGGTGGTCCACCCTGCTGTAAAATGATTGATTTAGAGAGTGAGCGAAACTAATGAAAACATTGTTGGGGTAAAACCTAAAGGGAAAGGCCTAGAACCAAATTGCATTGGCCATCTGATCTAACCTCTGGAGGCAGTCAAAACTGTCCTTAGAATTCTTCCTACCTCTTTCCTCTGCTGAGATACAGGGTGGTCCACCCTGCTGTGAAATGATTGATTTCGAGAGTGAGCGAAACTAATGAAAACATAGTTCGGGTAAAACCTAAAGGGAAAGGTCTAGCACCAAATTGCATTGGCCATCTGATCTAACTTCTGGAGGCAGTCAAAGTGATCCTTAGAATTCTTCAATACCTCTTTCCTCTGCAGAGATACAGGGTGGTTCGCCCTGCTGTTAAATGCTTGATTTTGAGAGTGAGCGAAACTAATGAAAACATTGTTGGGGTAAAACCTAAAGGGAAAGGTCTAGCACCAAATTGCATTGGCCATCTGATGTAACTTCTGGAGGCAGTCAAAATGAGTATTTCAATTCTTCCCTACCTCTTTCCTCTGCTGAGATACAGGGTGGTCCACCCTGCTGTAAAATGCTTGATTTTGAGAGTGAGCGAAACTAATGAAAACATAGTTCGGGTAAAACCTAAAGGGAAAGGCCTAGCACCAAATTGCATTGGCCATCTGATCTAACCTCCGGAGGCAGTCAAAACTGTCCTTAGAATTCTTCCCTACCTCTTTCCTCTGCTGAGATACAGGGTGGTCCACCCTGCTGTAAAATGATTGATTTCGAGAGTGAGCGAAACTAATGAAAACATTGTTGGGGTAAAACCTAAAGGGAAAGGCCTAGCACCAAATTGCATTGGCCATCTGATCTAACTTCTGGAGGCAGTCAAAATGATTATTTCAGTTCTTCCCTACCTTATTCCTCTGCTGAGATACAGGGTGCTCCAACCTGCTGTAAAATGCTTGATTTCGAGAGTGAGCGAAACTAATGAAAACATTGTTCGGTAAAACCTAAAG
The DNA here is from genome assembly GCA_011125475.1 of Melanerpes aurifrons. NCBI lineage: Eukaryota > Metazoa > Chordata > Aves > Piciformes > Picidae > Melanerpes > Melanerpes aurifrons. The sequence goes on along the minus strand of WWNC01000209.1, from coordinate 218,492 downwards.
GGAAAGGCCTAGAACCAAATTGCATTGGCCATCTGATCTAACTTCTGGAGGCAGTCAAAATGAGTATTTCAATTCTTCCCTACCTCTTTCCTCTGCTGAGATACAGGGTGGTCCACCCTGCCGTAAAATGCTTGATTTCGAGAGTGAGCGAAACTAATGAAAACATAGTTCGGGTAAAACCTAAAGGGAAAGGCCTAGCACCAAATTGCATTGGCCATCTGATCTAACCTCTGGAGGCAGTCAAAACTGTCCTTAGAATTCTTCCCTACCTCTTTCCTCTGCTGAGATACAGGGTGGTCCACCCTGCTGTAAAATGATTGATTTAGAGAGTGAGCGAAACTAATGAAAACATTGTTGGGGTAAAACCTAAAGGGAAAGGCCTAGCACCAAATTGCATTGGCCGTCTGATCTAACTTCTGGAGGCAGTCAAAATGATTTTTTCAGTTCTTCCCTACCTTATTCCTCTGCTGAGATACAGGGTGCTCCAACCTGCTGTAAAATGCTTGATTTTGAGAGTGAGCGAAACTAATGAAAACATAGTTCGGGTAAAACCTATAGGGAAAGGTCTAGCACCAAATTGCATTAGCCTTCTGATCTAACTTCTGGAGACAGTCAAAATGATCCTTAGAATTCTTCCCAACCTTATTGCTCTGCTGAGATACAGGGTGCTCCAACCTGCTGTAAAATGCTTGATTTTGAGAGTGAGCGAAACTAATGAAAACATTGTTCGTTTAAAACCTAAAGGGAAAGGCCTAGCACCAAATTGCATAGGCCTTCTGATCTAACTTCTGGAGGCAGTCAAAATGAGTATTTGAATTCTTCCCTACCTTATTCCTCTGCTCAGATAGAAGGTACTCCAACCTGCTGTAAAATGCTTGATTTTGAGTGTGATCGAAACTAATGAAAACATTGTTGGGGTAAAACCTAAAGGGAAAGGCCTAGCACCAAATTGCATTGGCCATCAGACCTAACTTCTGGTGACAGTCAAAATGAGTATTTGAAATCTTCCGTACCTTATTCCTCTGCTCAGATACAAGGTGCTCAAACCTGCTGTAAAATGCTTGATTTTGAGAGTAAGCGAAAATAATGAAAACATTGTTGGGGTAAAACCTAAAGGGAAAGGTCTAGCACCAAATTGCATTAGCCTTCTGATCTAACTTCTGGAGACAGTCAAAATGATCCTTAGAATTCTACCCTACCACTTTCCCCTGCTGAGATACAGGGTGCTCCAACCTGCTGTAAAATGCTTGATTTTGAGAGTGAGCGAAACTAATGAAAACATTGTTCGTTTAAAACCTAAAGGGAAAGGCCTAGCTCCAAATTGCATTGGCCATCTGATCTAACTTCTGGAGGCAGTCAAAATGAGTATTTCAATTCTTCCCTACCTCTTTCCTCTGCTGAGATACAGGGTGGTCCACCCTGCTGTAAAATGCTTGATTTTGCGGGTGAGCGAAACTAATGAAAACATAGTTCGGGTAAAACCTAAAGGGAAAGGCCTAGCACCAAATTGCATTGGCCATCTGATCTAACCTCCGGAGGCAGTCAAAACTGTCCTTAGAATTCTTCCCTACCTCTTTCCTCTGCTGAGATACAGGGTGGTCCACCCTGCTGTAAAATGATTGATTTCGAGAGTGAGCGAAACTAATGAAAACATTGTTGGGGTAAAACCTAAAGGGAAAGGCCTAGCACCAAATTGCATTGGCCATCTGATCTAACTTCTGGAGGCAGTCAAAATGATTATTTCAGTTCTTCCCTACCTTATTCCTCTGCTGAGATACAGGGTGCTCCAACCTGCTGTAAAATGCTTGATTTCGAGAGTGAGCGAAACTAATGAAAACATAGTTCGGGTAAAACCTAAAGGGAAAGGCCTAGAACCAAATTGCATTGGCCATCTGATCTAACTTCTGGAGGCAGTCAAAATGAGTATTTCAATTCTTCCCTACCTCTTTCCTCTGCTGAGATACAGGGTGGTCCACCCTGCCGTAAAATGCTTGATTTCGAGAGTGAGCGAAACTAATGAAAACATAGTTCGGGTAAAACCTAAAGGGAAAGGCCTAGCACCAAATTGCATTGGCCATCTGATCTAACCTCTGGAGGCAGTCAAAACTGTCCTTAGAATTCTTCCTACCTCTTTCCTCTGCTGAGATACAGGGTGCTCCAACCTGCTGTAAAATGATTGATTTAGAGAGTGAGCGAAACTAATGAAAACATTGTTGGGGTAAAACCTAAAGGGAAAGGCCTAGCACCAAATTGCATTGGCCATCTGATCTAACCTCTGGAGGCAGTCAAAACTGTCCTTAGAATTCTTCCCTACCTCTTTCCTCTGCTGAGATACAGGGTGGTCCACCCTGCTGTGAAATGATTGATTTCGAGAGTGAGCGAAACTAATGAAAACATAGTTCGGGTAAAACCTAAAGGGAAAGGTCTAGCACCAAATTGCATTGGCCATCTGATCTAACTTCTGGAGGCAGTCAAAGTGATCCTTAGAATTCTTCAATACCTCTTTCCTCTGCAGAGATACAGGGTGGTTCGCCCTGCTGTTAAATGCTTGATTTTGAGAGTGAGCGAAACTAATGAAAACATTGTTGGGGTAAAACCTAAAGGGAAAGGTCTAGCACCAAATTGCATTGGCCATCTGATCTAACTTCTGGAGGCAGTCAAAATGAGTATTTCAATTCTTCCCTACCTCTTTCCTCTGCTGAGATACAGGGTGGTCCACCCTGCTGTAAAATGCTTGATTTTGAGAGTGAGCGAAACTAATGAAAACATAGTTCGGGTAAAACCTAAAGGGAAAGGCCTAGCACCAAATTGCATTGGCCATCTGATCTAACCTCCGGAGGCAGTCAAAACTGTCCTTAGAATTCTTCCCTACCTCTTTCCTCTGCTGAGATACAGGGTGGTCCACCCTGCTGTAAAATGATTGATTTCGAGAGTGAGCGAAACTAATGAAAACATTGTTGGGGTAAAACCTAAAGGGAAAGGCCTAGCACCAAATTGCATTGGCCATCTGATCTAACTTCTGGAGGCAGTCAAAATGATTATTTCAGTTCTTCCCTACCTTATTCCTCTGCTGAGATACAGGGTGCTCCAACCTGCTGTAAAATGCTTGATTTCGAGAGTGAGCGAAACTAATGAAAACATAGTTCGGGTAAAACCTAAAGGGAAAGGCCTAGAACCAAATTGCATTGGCCATCTGATCTAACTTCTGGAGGCAGTCAAAATGAGTATTTCAATTCTTCCTACCTCTTTCCTCTGCTGAGATACAGGGTGGTCCACCCTGCCGTAAAATGCTTGATTTCGAGAGTGAGCGAAACTAATGAAAACATAGTTCGGGTAAAACCTAAAGGAAAGGCCTAGCACCAAATTGCATTGGCCATCTGATCTAACCTCTGGAGGCAGTCAAAACTGTCCTTAGAATTCTTCCCTACCTCTTTCCTCTGCTGAGATACAGGGTGGTCCACCCTGCTGTAAAATGATTGATTTAGAGAGAGTGAGCGAAACTAATGAAAACATTGTTGGGGTAAAACCTAAAGGGAAAGGCCTAGCACCAAATTGCATTGGCCATCTGATCTAACTTCTGGAGGCAGTCAAAATGAGTATTTGAATTCTTCCCTACCTCTTTCCTCTGCTGAGATAGAAGGTGCTCCAACCTGCTGTAAAATTCTTGATTTCGAGAGTGATCGAAACTAATGAAAACATTGTTAGGTAAAACCTAAAGGGAAAGGCCTCGCACCAAATTGCATTGGCCATCTGATCTAACTTCTGGAGGCAGTCAAAATGAGTATTTGAATTCTTCCCTACCTTATTCCTCTGCTCAGATAGAAGGTACTCCAACCTGCTGTAAAATGCTTGATTTCGAGAGTGATCGAAACTAATGAAAACATTGTTGGGGTAAAACCTAAAGGAAAGGCCTAGCACCAAATTGCATTGCCATCTGATCTAACATCTGGAGGCAGACAAAATGAGTATTTCAATTCTTCCCTACCTCTTTCCTCTGCTGAGATACAGGGTGGCCCACCCTGCTGCAAAATGCTTCATTTTGAGAGTGATCGAAACTAATGAAAACATTGTTGGGGTAAAACCTCAAGGGAAAGGCCTAGCACCAAATTGCATTGGCCATCTGACCTAACTTCTGGTGACAGTCAAAATGAGTATTTGAATTCTTCCGTACCTTATTCCTCGGCTCAGATACAAGGTGCTCAAACCTGCTGTAAAATGCTTGATTTTGAGACTGAGCGAAACTAATGAAAACATTGTTGGGGTAAAACCTAAAGGGAAAGGCCTAGCACCAAATTGCATTAGCCTTCTGATCTAACTTCTGGAGACAGTCAAAATGATCCTTAGAATTCTTCCCTACCACTTTCCCCTGCTGAGATACATGGTTCTCCAACCTGCTGTAAAATTCTTGATTTTGAGAGTGAGCGAAACTAATGAAAACATTGTTGGGGTAAAACCTAAAGGGAAAGGTCTAGCACCAAATTGCATTGGCCATCTGATCTAACTTCTGGAGGCAGTCAAAGTGATCCTTAGAATTCTACAATACCTCTTTTCTCTGCTGAGATACAGGGTGGTCCGCCCTGCTGTTAAATGCTTGATTTCGAGAGTGAGCAAAACTAATGAAAACTTTGTTGGGGTAAAACCTAAAGGGAAAGGCCTAGCACCAAATTGCATTGGCCATCTGATCTAACTTCTGGAGGCAGTCAAAATGAGTATTTCAGTTCTTCCCTACCTTATTCCTCTGCTGAGATACATGGTGCTCCAACCTGCTGTAAAATGCTTGATTTTGAGAGTGAGCGAAACTAATGAAAACATAGTTCGGGTAAAACCTATAGGGAAAGGTCTAGCACCAAATTGCATTAGCCTTCTGATCTAACTTCTGGAGACAGTCAAAATGATCCTTAGAATTCTTCCCAACCTTATTGCTCTGCTGAGATACAGGGTGCTCCAACCTGCTGTAAGATGCTTGATTTTGAGAGTGAGCGAAACTAATGAAAACATTGTTCGTTTAAAACCTAAAGGGAAAGGCCTAGCACCAAATTGCATAGGCCTTCTGATCTAACTTCTGGAGGCAGTCAAAATGAGTATTTGAATTCTTCCCTACCTTATTCCTCTGCTCAGATAGAAGGTACTCCAACCTGCTGTAAAATGCTTGATTTTGAGTGTGATCGAAACTAATGAAAACATTGTTGGGGTAAAACCTAAAGGGAAAGGCCTAGCACCAAATTGCATTGGCCATCAGACCTAACTTCTGGTGACAGTCAAAATGAGTATTTGAAATCTTCCGTACCTTATTCCCTGCTCAGATACAAGGTGCTCAAACCTGCTGTAAAATGCTTGATTTTGAGAGTGTTTAAACTAATGAAAACATTGTTGGGGTAAAACCTAAAGGGAAAGGTCTAGCACCAAATTGCATTAGCCTTCTGATCTAACTTCTGGAGACAGTCAAAATGATCCTTAGAATTCTACCCTACCACTTTCCCTGCTGAGATACAGGGTGCTCCAACCTGCTGTAAAATGCTTGATTTTGAGAGTGAGCGAAACTAATGAAAACATTGTTCGTTTAAAACCTAAAGGGAAAGGCCTAGCTCCAAATTGCATTGGCCATCTGATCTAACTTCTGGAGGCAGTCAAAATGAGTATTTCAATTCTTCCCTACCTCTTTCCTCTGCTGAGATACAGGGTGGTCCACCCTGCTGTAAAATGATTGATTTCGAGAGTGAGCGAAACTAATGAAAACATTGTTGGGGTAAAACCTAAAGGGAAAGGCCTAGCACCAAATTGCATTGGCCATCTGATCTAACTTCTGGAGGCAGTCAAAATGATTATTTCAGTTCTTCCCTACCTTATTCCTCTGCTGAGATACAGGGTGCTCCAACCTGCTGTAAAATGCTTGATTTCGAGAGTGAGCGAAACTAATGAAAACATAGTTCGGGTAAAACCTAAAGGGAAAGGCCTAGAACCAAATTGCATTGGCCATCTGATCTAACTTCTGGAGGCAGTCAAAATGAGTATTTCAATTCTTCCCTACCTCTTTCCTCTGCTGAGATACAGGGTGGTCCACCCTGCCGTAAAATGCTTGATTTCGAGAGTGAGCGAAACTAATGAAAACATAGTTCGGGTAAAACCTAAAGGGAAAGGCCTAGCACCAAATTGCATTGGCCATCTGATCTAACCTCTGGAGGCAGTCAAAACTGTCCTTAGAATTCTTCCCTACCTCTTTCCTCTGCTGAGATACAGGGTGGTCCACCCTGCTGTAAAATGATTGATTTAGAGAGTGAGCGAAACTAATGAAAACATTGTTGGGGTAAAACCTAAAGGGAAAGGCCTAGAACCAAATTGCATTGGCCATCTGATCTAACCTCTGGAGGCAGTCAAAACTGTCCTTAGAATTCTTCCCTACCTCTTTCCTCTGCTGAGATACAGGGTGGTCCACCCTGCTGTGAAATGATTGATTTCGAGAGTGAGCGAAACTAATGAAAACATAGTTCGGTAAAACCTAAAGGGAAAGGTCTAGCACCAAATTGCATTGGCCATCTGATCTAACTTCTGGAGGCAGTCAAAGTGATCCTTAGAATTCTTCAATACCTCTTTCCTCTGCAGAGATACAGGGTGGTTCGCCCTGCTGTTAAATGCTTGATTTTGAGAGTGAGCGAAACTAATGAAAACATTGTTGGGGTAAAACCTAAAGGGAAAGGCCTAGCACCAAATTGCATTGGCCATCTGATCTAACTTCTGGAGGCAGTCAAAATGAGTATTTCAATTCTTACCTACCTCTTTCCTCTGCTGAGATACAGGGTGGTCCACCCTGCTGTAAAATGCTTGATTTTGAGAGTGAGCGAAACTAATGAAAACATAGTTCGGGTAAAACCTAAAGGGAAAGGCCTAGCACCAAATTGCATTGGCCATCTGATCTAACCTCCGGAGGCAGTCAAAACTGTCCTTAGAATTCTTCCCCTACCTCTTTCCTCTGCTGAGATACAGGGTGGTCCACCCTGCTGTAAAATGATTGATTTCGAGAGTGAGCGAAACTAATGAAAACATTGTTGGGGTAAAACCTAAAGGGAAAGGCCTAGCACCAAATTGCATTGGCCATCTGATCTAACTTCTGGAGGCAGTCAAAATGATTATTTCAGTTCTTCCCTACCTTATTCCTCTGCTGAGATACAGGGTGCTCCAACCTGCTGTAAAATGCTTGATTTCGAGAGTGAGCGAAACTAATGAAAACATAGTTCGGGTAAAACCTAAAGGGAAAGGCCTAGAACCAAATTGCATTGGCCATCTGATCTAACTTCTGGAGGCAGTCAAAATGAGTATTTCAATTCTTCCCTACCTCTTTCCTCTGCTGAGATACAGGGTGGTCCACCCTGCCGTAAAATGCTTGATTTCGAGAGTGAGCGAAACTAATGAAAACATAGTTCGGGTAAAACCTAAAGGGAAAGGCCTAGCACCAAATTGCATTGGCCATCTGATCTAACCTCTGGAGGCAGTCAAAACTGTCCTTAGAATTCTTCCCTACCTCTTTCCTCTGCTGAGATACAGGGTGGTCCACCCTGCTGTAAAATGATTGATTTAGAGAGTGAGCGAAACTAATGAAAACATTGTTGGGGTAAAACCTAAAGGAAAGGCCTAGCACCAAATTGCATTGGCCGTCTGATCTAACTTCTGGAGGCAGTCAAAATGATTTTTTTCAGTTCTTCCCTACCTTATTCCTCTGCTGAGATACAGGGTGCTCCAACCTGCTGTAAAATGCTTGATTTCGAGAGTGAGCGAAACTAATGAAAACATAGTTCGGGTAAAACCTAAAGGGAAAGGCCTAGAACCAAATTGCATTGGCCATCTGATCTAACTTCTGGAGGCAGTCAAAATGAGTATTTCAATTCTTCCCTACCTCTTTCCTCTGCTGAGATACAGGGTGGTCCACCCTGCTGTAAAATGCTTGATTTCGAGAGTGAGCGAAACTAATGAAAACATAGTTCAGGTAAAACCTTAAGGGAAAGGCCTAGCACCAAATTGCATTGGCCATCTGATCTAACCTCTGGAGGCAGTCAAAACTGTCCTTAGAATTCTTCCCTACCTCTTTCCTCTGCTGAGATACAGGGTGGTCCACCCTGCTGTGAAATGATTGATTTCGAGAGTGAGCGAAACTAATGAAAACATAGTTCAGGTAAAACCTAAAGGGAAAGGTCTAGCACCAAATTGCATTGGCCATCTGATCTAACTTCTGGAGGCAGTCAAAGTGATCCTTAGAATTCTTCAATACCTCTTTCCTCTGCAGAGATACAGGGTGGTTCGCCCTGCTGTTAAATGCTTGATTTTGAGAGTGAGCGAAACTAATGAAAACTTTGTTGGGGTAAAACCTAAAGGGAAAGGTCTAGCACCAAATTGCATTGGCCATCTGATCTAACTTCTGGAGGCAGTCAAAATGAGTATTTCAGTTCTTCCCTACCTTATTCCTCTGCTGAGATACATGGTGCTCCAACCTGCTGTAAAATGCTTGATTTTGAGAGTGAGCGAAACTAATGAAAACATTGTTGGGGTAAAACCTAAAGGGAAAGGTCTAGCACCAAATTGCATAGGCCTTCTGATCTAACTTCTGGAGGCAGTCAAAATGATCCTTAGAATTCTTCCCTACCACTTTCCCCTGCTGAGATACAGGGTGCTCCAACCTGCTGTAAAATGCTTGATTTCGAGAGTGAGCGCAACTAATGGAAACATAGTTCAGGTAAAACCTATAGGGAAAGGCCTAGCACCAAATTGCATTGGCCATCTGATCTAACTTCTGGAGGCAGTCAAAACTGTCCTTAGAATTCTTCCCTACCTCTTTGCTCTGCTGAGATACAGGGTGCTCCAACCTGCTGTAAAATGCTTGATTTCGAGAGTGAGCGAAACTAATGAAAACATTGCTGGGGTAAAACCTAAAGGGAAAGGCCTAGCACCAAATTGCATTGGCCATCTGATCTAACTTCTGGAGGCAGTCAAAATGAGTATTTGAATTCTTCCCTACCTCTTTCCTCTGCTGAGATAGAAGGTGCTCCAACCTGCTGTAAAATTCTTGATTTCGAGAGTGATCGAAACTAATGAAAACAATGTTAGGGTAAAACTTAATGGGAAAGGCCTAGCACCAAATTGCATTGGCCATCTGATCTAACATCTGGAGGCAGACAAAATGAGTATTTCAATTCTTCCCTACCTCTTTCCTCTGCTGAGATACAGGGTGGTCCACCCTGCTGTTAAATGCTTGATTTCGAGAGTGAGCAAAACTAATGAAAACTTTGTTGGGGTAAAACCTAAAGGGAAAGGCCTAGCACCAAATTGCATTGGCCATCTGATCTAACTTCTGGAGGCAGTCAAAATGAGTATTTCAGTTCTTCCCTACCTTATTCCTCTGCTGAGATACATGGTTCTCCAACCTGCGGTAAAATGCTTGATTTGTAGAGTGAAGGAAACTATTGAAAACATTGTTGGGGTAAAACCTAAAGGGAAAGGTCTAGCACCAAATTGCATAGGCCTTCTGATCTAACTTCTGGAGGCAGTCAAAATGAGTATTTCAATTCTTCCCAACCTTATTCCTCTGCTGAGATACATGGTTCTCCAACCTGCTGTAAAATGCTTGATTTGTAGAGTGAGCGAAACTAATGAAAACATTGTTGGGGTAAAACCTAAAGGGAAAGGTCTAGCACCAAATTGCATAGGCCTTCTGATCTAACTTCTGGAGGCAGTCAAAATGAGTATTTCAGTTCTTCCCTACCTTATTCCTCTGCTGAGATACAGGGTGCTCCAACCTGCTGTAAAATGCTTGATTTCGAGGGTGATCGAAACTAATGAAAACATTGTTGGGGTAAAACCTAAAGGGAAAGGCCTAGCACCAAATTGCATTGGCCATCTGATCTAACTTCTGGAGGCAGTCAAAATGAGTATTTCAATTCTTCCCTACCTCTTTCCTCTGCTGAGATACAGGGTGGTCCACCCTGCTGTAAAATGCTTGATTTTGAGAGTGAGCGAAACTAATGAAAACATTGTTGGGGTAAAACCTAAAGGGAAAGGTCTAGCACCAAATTGCATTAGCCTTCTGATCTAACTTCTGGAGACAGTCAAAATGATCCTTAGAATTCTTCCCTACCACTTTCCCCTGCTGAGATACAGGGTGCTCCAACCTGCTGTAAAATGCTTGATTTTGAGAGTGAGCGAAACTAATGAAAACATTGTTGGTTTAAAACCTAAAGGGAAAGGCCTAGCACCAAATTGCATTGGCCATCTGATCTAACTTCTGGAGGCAGTCAAAATGAGTATTTCAGTTCTTCCCTACCTTATTCCTCTGCTGAGATACATGGTGCTCCAACCTGCTGTAAAATGCTTGATTTCGAGAGTGAGCGAAACTAATGAAAACATTGTTGGGGTAAAACCTAAAGGAAAGGTCTAGCACCAAATTGCATTGTCCGTCTGATCTAACTTCTGGAGGCAGTCAAAATGAGTATTTCAATTCTTCCCAACCTTATTCCTCTGCTGAGATACATGGTTCTCCAACCTGCTGTAAAATGCTTGATTTTGAAAGTGAGCGAAACTAATGAAAACATTGTTGGGGTAAAACCTAAAGGGAAAGGCCTAGCACCAAATTGCATTGGCCATCTGATCTAACCTCTGGAGGCTGTCAAAACTGTCCTTAGAATTCTTCCCTACCTCTTTCCTCTGCTGAGATACAGGGTGGTCCACCCTGCTGTAAAATGATTGATTTAGAGAGTGAGCGAAACTAATGAAAACATTGTTGGGGTAAAACCTAAAGGGAAAGGCCTAGCACCAAATTGCATTGGCCATCTGATCTAACCTCTGGAGGCAGTCAAAATGATTATTTCAGTTCTTCCCTACCTTATTCCTCTGCTGAGATACAGGGTGCTCCAACCTGCTGTAAAATGCTTGATTTGTAGAGTGAGCGAAACTAATGAAAACATTGTTGGGGTAAAACCTAAAGGGAAAGGCCTAGCACCAAATTGCATTGGCCATCTGATCTAACCTCTGGAGGCTGTCAAAACTGTCCTTAGAATTCTTCCCTACCTCTTTCCTCTGCTGAGATACAGGGTGGTCCACCCTGCTGTAAAATGATTGATTTAGAGAGTGAGCGAAACTAATGAAAACATTGTTGGGGTAAAACCTAAAGGGAAAGGCCTAGCACCAAATTGCATTGGCCATCTGATCTAACCTCTGGAGGCAGTCAAAATGATTATTTCAGTTCTTCCCTACCTTATTCCTCTGCTGAGATACAGGGTGCTCCAACCTGCTGTAAAATGCTTGATTTGTAGAGTGAGCGAAACTAATGAAAACATTGTTGGGGTAAAACCTAAAGGGAAAGGTCTAGCACCAAATTGCATAGGCCTTCTGATCTAACTTCTGGAGGCAGTCAAAATGAGTATTTGAATTCTTCCCTACCTCTTTCCTCTGCTGAGATAGAAGGTGCTCCAACCTGCTGTAAAATTCTTGATTTCGAGAGTGATCGAAACTAATGAAAACAATGTTAGGGTAAAACTTAATGGGAAAGGCCTAGCACCAAATTGCATTGGCCATCTGATCTAACATCTGGAGGCAGACAAAATGAGTATTTCAATTCTTCCCTACCTCTTTCCTCTGCTGAGATACAGGGTGGTCCACCCTGCTGTTAAATGCTTGATTTCGAGAGTGAGCAAAACTAATGAAAACTTTGTTGGGGTAAAACCTAAAGGGAAAGGCCTAGCACCAAATTGCATTGGCCATCTGATCTAACTTCTGGAGGCAGTCAAAATGAGTATTTCAGTTCTTCCCTACCTTATTCCTCTGCTGAGATACATGGTTCTCCAACCTGCGGTAAAATGCTTGATTTGTAGAGTGAAGGAAACTATTGAAAACATTGTTGGGGTAAAACCTAAAGGGAAAGGTCTAGCACCAAATTGCATAGGCCTTCTGATCTAACTTCTGGAGGCAGTCAAAATGAGTATTTCAGTTCTTCCCTACCTTATTCCTCTGCTGAGATACATGGTGCTCCAACCTGCTGTAAAATGCTTGATTTTGAGAGTGAGCGAAACTAATGAAAACATTGTTGGGGTAAAACCTAAAGGGAAAGGTCTAGCACCAAATTGCATTGGCCATCTGATCTAACTTCTGGAGGCAGTCAAAATGAGTATTTCAGTTCTTCCCTACCTTATTCCTCTGCTGAGATACATGGTGCTCCAACCTGCTGTAAAATGCTTGATTTTGAGAGTGAGCGAAACTAATGAAAACATTGCTGGGGTAAAACCTAAAGGGAAAGGTCTAGCACCAAATTGCATAGGCCATCTGATCTAACTTCTGGAGGCAGTCAAAATGATCCTTAGAATTCTTCCCTACCACTTTCCCCTGCTGAGATACAGGGTGCTCCAACCTGCTGTAAAATGCTTGATTTTGAGAGTGAGCGCAACTAATGGAAACATAGTTCAGGTAAAACCTATAGGGAAAGGCCTAGCACCAAATTGCATTGGCCATCTGATCTAACTTCTGGAGGCAGTCAAAACTGTCCTTAGAATTCTTCCCTACCTCTTTGCTCTGCTGAGATACAGGGTGCTCCAACCTGCTGTAAAATGCTTGATTTCGAGAGTGAGCGAAACTAATGAAAACATTGTTGGGGTAAAACCTAAAGGGAAAGGCCTAGCACCAAATTGCATTGGCCATCTGATCTAACTTCTGGAGGCAGTCAAAATGAGTATTTGAATTCTTCCCTACCTCTTTCCTCTGCTGAGATAGAAGGTGCTCCAACCTGCTGTAAAATTCTTGATTTCGAGAGTGATCGAAACTAATGAAAACAATGTTAGGTAAAACTTAATGGGAAAGGCCTAGCACCAAATTGCATTGGCCATCTGATCTAACATCTGGAGGCAGACAAAATGAGTATTTCAATTCTTCCCTACCTCTTTCCTCTGCTGAGATACAGGGTGGTCCACCCTGCTGTTAAATGCGTGATTTCGAGAGTGAGCAAAACTAATGAAAACTTTGTTGGGGTAAAACCTAAAGGGAAAGGCCTAGCACCAAATTGCATTGGCCATCTGATCTAACTTCTGGAGGCAGTCAAAATGAGTATTTCAGTTCTTCCTACCTTATTCCTCTGCTGAGATACATGGTTCTCCAACCTGCGGTAAAATGCTTGATTTGTAGAGTGAAGGAAACTATTGAAAACATTGTTGGGGTAAAACCTAAAGGGAAAGGTCTAGCACCAAATTGCATAGGCCTTCTGATCTAACTTCTGGAGGCAGTCAAAATGAGTATTTCAATTCTTCCCAACCTTATTCCTCTGCTGAGATACATGGTTCTCCAACCTGCTGTAAAATGCTTGATTTGTAGAGTGAGCGAAACTAATGAAAACATTGTTGGGGTAAAACCTAAAGGAAAGGTCTAGCACCAAATTGCATAGGCCTTCTGATCTAACTTCTGGAGGCAGTCAAAATGAGTATTTCAGTTCTTCCCTACCTTATTCCTCTGCTGAGATACAGGGTGCTCCAACCTGCTGTAAAATGCTTGATTTCGAGAGTGATCGAAACTAATGAAAACATTGTTGGGGTAAAACCTAAAGGAAAGGCCTAGCACCAAATTGCATTGGCCATCTGATCTAACTTCTGGAGGCAGTCAAAATGAGTATTTCAATTCTTCCCTACCTCTTTCCTCTGCTGAGATACAGGGTGGTCCACCCTGCTGTAAAATGCTTGATTTTGAGAGTGAGCGAAACTAATGAAAACATTGTTGGGGTAAAACCTAAAGGGAAAGGTCTAGCACCAAATTGCATTAGCCTTCTGATCTAACTTCTGGAGACAGTCAAAATGATCCTTAGAATTCTTCCTACCACTTTCCCCTGCTGAGATACAGGGTGCTCCAACCTGCTGTAAAATGCTTGATTTTGAGAGTGAGCGAAACTAATGAAAACATTGTTGGTTTAAAACCTAAAGGGAAAGGCCTAGCACCAAATTGCATTGGCCATCTGATCTAACTTCTGGAGGCAGTCAAAATGAGTATTTCAGTTCTTCCCTACCTTATTCCTCTGCTGAGATACATGGTGCTCCAACCTGCTGTAAAATGCTTGATTTCGAGAGTGAGCGAAACTAATGAAAACATTGTTGGGGTAAAACCTAAAGGGAAAGGTCTAGCACCAAATTGCATTGTCCGTCTGATCTAACTTCTGGAGGCAGTCAAAATGAGTATTTCAATTCTTCCCAACCTTATTCCTCTGCTGAGATACATGGTTCTCCAACCTGCTGTAAAATGCTTGATTTTGAGAGTGAGCGAAACTAATGAAAACATTGTTGGGGTAAAACCTAAAGGGAAAGGCCTAGCACCAAATTGCATTGGCCATCTGATCTAACCTCTGGAGGCTGTCAAAACTGTCCTTAGAATTCTTCCCTACCTCTTTCCTCTGCTGAGATACAGGGTGGTCCACCCTGCTGTAAAATGATTGATTTAGAGAGTGAGCGAAACTAATGAAAACATTGTTGGGGTAAAAACCTAAAGGGAAAGGCCTAGCACCAAATTGCATTGGCCATCTGATCTAACCTCTGGAGGCAGTCAAAATGATTATTTCAGTTCTTCCCTACCTTATTCCTCTGCTGAGATACAGGGTGCTCCAACCTGCTGTAAAATGCTTGATTTGTAGAGTGAGCGAAACTAATGAAAACATTGTTGGGGTAAAACCTAAAGGGAAAGGTCTAGCACCAAATTGCATAGGCCTTCTGATCTAACTTCTGGAGGCAGTCAAAATGAGTATTTGAATTCTTCCCTACCTCTTTCCTATACTGAGATAGAAGGTGCTCCAACCTGCTGTAAAATTCTTGATTTCGAGAGTGATCGAAACTAATGAAAACAATGTTAGGGTAAAACTTAATGGGAAAGGCCTAGCACCAAATTGCATTGGCCATCTGACCTAACTTCTGGTGACAGTCAAAATGTGTATTTGAATTCTTCCGTACCTTATTCCTCGGCTCAGATACAAGGTGCTCAAACCTGCTGTAAAATGCTTGATTTTGAGAGTGAGCGAAACTAATGAAAACATTGTTGGGGTAAAACCTAAAGGGAAAGGTGTAGCACCAAATTGCATTAGCCTTCTGATCTAACTTCTGGAGGCAGTCAAAATGATCCTTAGAATTCTTCCTACCACTTTCCCTGCTGAGATACAGGGTGGTCCACCCTGCTGTAAAATGCTTGATTTCGAGAGTGAGCGCAACTAACGGAAACATAGTTCAGGTAAAACCTAAAGGGAAAGGCCTAGCACCAAATTGCATTGGCCATCTGATCTAACCTCTGGAGGCAGTCCAAACTGTCCTTAGAATTCTTCCCTACCTCTTTGCTCTGCTGAGATACAGGGTGCTCCAACCTGCTGTAAAATGCTTGATTTCGAGAGTGAGCGAAACTAATGAAAACATTGTTGGGGTAAAACCTAAAGGGAAAGGCCTAGCACCAAATTGCATTGGCCATCTGATCTAACTTCTGGAGGCAGTCAAAATGAGTATTTGAATTCTTCCCTACCTCTTTCCTCTGCTGAGATAGAAGGTGCTCCAACCTGCTGTAAAATGCTTGATTTCGAGAGTGATCGAAACTAATGAAAACATTGTTGGGGTAAAACCTAAAGGGAAAGGCCTAGCACCAAATTGCATTGGCCATCTGACCTAACTTCTGGTGACAGTCAAAATGAGTATTGGAATTCTTCCGTACCTTATTCCTCGGCTCAGATACAAGGTGCTCAAACCTGCTGTAAAATGCTTGATTTTGAGACTGAGCGAAACTAATGAAAACATTGTTGGGGTAAAACCTAAAGGGAAAGGCCTAGCACCAAATTGCATTGGCCATCTGATCTAACATCTGGAGGCAGACAAAATGAGTATTTCAATTCTTCCCTACCTCTTTCCTCTGCTGAGATACAGGGTGGTCCACCCTGCTGTTAAATGCTTGATTTCGAGAGTGAGCAAAACTAATGAAAACATTGTTGGGGTAAAACCTAAAGGGAAAGGCCTAGCACCAAATTGCATTGGCCATCTGATCTAACTTCTGGAGGCAGTCAAAATGAGTATTTCAGTTCTTCCCTACCTTATTCCTCTGCTGAGATACATGGTGCTCCAACCTGCTGTAAAATGCTTGATTTTGAGAGTGAGCGAAACTAATGAAAACATAGTTCGGGTAAAACCCATAGGGAAAGGTCTAGCACCAAATTGCATAGGCCTTCTGATCGAGCTTCTGGAGGCAGTCAAAATGAGTATTTCAATTCTTCCCAACCTTATTCCTCTGCTGAGATACATGGTTCTCCAACCTGCTGTAAAATGCTTGATTTGTAGAGTGAAGGAAACTATTGAAAACATTGTTGGGGTAAAACCTAAAGGGAAAGGTCTAGCACCAAATTGCATAGGCCTTCTGATCTAACTTCTGGAGGCAGTCAAAATGAGTATTTCAATTCTTCCCAACCTTATTCCTCTGCTGAGATACATGGTTCTCCAACCTGCCGTAAAATGCTTGATTTCGAGAGTGAGCGAAACTAATGAAAACATTGTTGGGGTAAAACCTAAAGGGAAAGGTCTAGCACCAAATTGCATAGGCCTTCTGATCTAACTTCTGGAGACAGTCAAAATGATCCTTAGAATTCTTCCCTACCACTTTCCCTGCTGAGATACAGGGTGCTCCAACCTGCTGTAAAATGCTTGATTTCGAGAGTGAGCGAAACTAATGAAAACATTGTTGGTTTAAAACCTAAAGGGAAAGGCCTAGCACCAAATTGCATTGGCCATCTGATCTAACTTCTGGAGGCAGTCAAAATGAGTATTTCAGTTCTTCCCTACCTTATTCCTCTGCTGAGATACATGGTGCTCCAACCTGCTGTAAAATGCTTGATTTCGAGAGTGAGCGAAACTAATGAAAACATTGTTGGGGTAAAACCTAAAGGGAAAGGTCTAGCACCAAATTGCATTGTCCGTCTGATCTAACTTCTGGAGGCAGCCAAAATGAGTATTTCAATTCTTCCCAACCTTATTCCTCTGCTGAGATACATGGTTCTCCAACCTGCTGTAAAATGCTTGATTTCGAGAGTGAGCGAAACTAATGAAAACATTGTTGGGGTAAAACCTAAAGGGAAAGGCCTAGCACCAAATTGCATTGGCCATCTGATCTAACCTCTGGAGGCAGTCAAAACTGTCCTTAGAATTCTTCCCTACCTCTTTCCTCTGCTGAGATACAGGGTGGTCCACCCTGCTGTAAAATGCTTGATTTGTAGAGTGAGCGAAACTAATGAAAACATTGTTGGGGTAAAACCTAAAGGGAAAGGTCTAGCACCAAATTGCATAGGCCTTCTGATCTAACTTCTGGAGGCAGTCAAAATGAGTATTTGAATTCTTCCCTACCTCTTTCCTCTGCTGAGATAGAAGGTGCTCCAACCTGCTGTAAAATGCTTGATTTTGAGAGTGATCGAAACTAATGAAAACATTGTTGGGGTAAAACCTAAAGGGAAAGGCCTAGCACCAAATTGCATTGGCCATCTGACCTAACTTCTGGTGACAGTCAAAATGAGTATTGGAATTCTTCCGTACCTTATTCCTCGGCTCAGATACAAGGTGCTCAAACCTGCTGTAAAATGCTTGATTTTGAGACTGAGCGAAACTAATGAAAACATTGTTGGGGTAAAACCTAAAGGGAAAGGCCTAGCACCAAATTGCATTGGCCATCTGATCTAACATCTGGAGGCAGACAAAATGAGTATTTCAATTCTTCCCTACCTCTTTCCTCTGCTGAGATACAGGGTGGTCCAACCTGCTGTAAAATGCTTGATTTTGAGAGTGAGCGAAACTAATGAAAACATAGTTTGGGTAAAACCCATAGGGAAAGGTCTAGCACCAAATTGCATAGGCCTTCTGATCTAACTTCTGGAGGCAGTCAAAATGAGTATTTCAATTCTTCCCAACCTTATTCCTCTGCTGAGATACATGGTTCTCCAACCTGCTGTAAAATGCTTGATTTGTAGAGTGAAGGAAACTATTGAAAACATTGTTGGGGTAAAACCTAAAGGGAAAGGTCTAGCACCAAATTGCATAGGCCTTCTGATCTAACTTCTGGAGGCAGTCAAAATGAGTATTTCAATTCTTCCCAACCTTATTCCTCTGCTGAGATACATGGTTCTCCAACCTGCTGTAAAATGCTTGATTTGTAGAGTGAGCGAAACTAATGAAAACATTGTTGGGGTAAAACCTAAAGGGAAAGGCCTAGCACCAAATTGCATTGGCCATCTGATCTAACTTCTGGAGGCAGTCAAAATGAGTATTTCAATTCTTCCCTACCTCTTTCCTCTGCTGAGATACAGGGTGGTCCACCCTGCTGTAAAATGCTTGATTTTGAGAGTGAGCGAAACTAATGAAAACATTGTTGGGGTAAAACCTAAAGGGAAAGGTCTAGCACCAAATTGCATTAGCCTTCTGATCTAACTTCTGAGACAGTCAAAATGATCCTTAGAATTCTTCCCTACCACTTTCCCCTGCTGAGATACAGGGTGCTCCAACCTGCTGTAAAATGCTTGATTTTGAGAGTGAGCGAAACTAATGAAAACATTGTTGGTTTAAAACCTAAAGGGAAAGGCCTAGCACCAAATTGCATTGGCCATCTGATCTAACTTCTGGAGGCAGTCAAAATGAGTATTTCAGTTCTTCCCTACCTTATTCCTCTGCTGAGATACATGGTGCTCCAACCTGCTGTAAAATGCTTGATTTCGAGAGTGAGCGAAACTAATGAAAACATTGTTGGGGTAAAACCTAAAGGGAAAGGTCTAGCACCAAATTGCATTGTCCGTCTGATCTAACTTCTGGAGGCAGTCAAAATGAGTATTTCAATTCTTCCCTACCTCTTTCCTCTGCTGAGATACAGGGTGGTCCACCCTGCTGTAAAATGCTTGATTTCGAGAGTGAGCGAAACTAATGAAAACATAGTTCGGGTAAAACCTAAAGGGAAAGGCCTAGCACCAAATTGCATTGGCCATCTGATCTATCCTCTGGAGGCAGTCAAAACTGTCCTTAGAATTCTTCCCTACCTCTTTCCTCTGCTGAGATACAGGGTGGTCCACCCTGCTGTAAAATGATTGATTTAGAGAGTGAGGGAAACTAATGAAAACATTGTTGGGGTAAAACCTAAAGGGAAAGGCCTAGCACCAAATTGCATTGGCCATCTGATCTAACTTCTGGAGGCAGTCAAAATGATTATTTCAGTTCTTCCCTACCTTATTCCTCTGCTGAGATACAGGGTGCTCCAACCTGCTGTAAAATGCTTGATTTCGAGAGTGAGCGAAACTAATGAAAACATAGTTCGGGTAAAACCTAAAGGAAAGGCCTAGAACCAAATTGCATTGGCCATCTGATCTAACTTCTGGAGGCAGTCAAAATGAGTATTTCAATTCTTCCCTACCTCTTTCCTCTGCTGAGATACAGGGTGGTCCACCCTGCTGTAAAATGCTTCATTTCGAGAATGATCGAAACTAATGAAAACATAGTTCGGGTAAAACCTAAAGGGAAAGGTCTAGCACCAAATTGCATTGGCCATCTGATCTAACTTCTGGAGGCAGTCAAAGTGATCCATAGAATTCTTCAATACCTCTTTCCTCTGCAGAGATACAGGGTGGTTCGCCCTGCTGTTAAATGCTTGATTTTGAGAGTGAGCGAAACTAATGAAAACTTTGTTGGGGTAAAACCTAAAGGGAAAGGTCTAGCACCAAATTGCATTGGCCATCTGATCTAACTTCTGGAGGCAGTCAAAATGAGTATTTCAGTTCTTCCTACCTTATTCCTCTGCTGAGATACAGGGTGCTCCAACCTGCTGTAAAATGCTTGATTTCGAGTGAGCGAAACTAATGAAAACATAGTTCGGGTAAAACCTAAAGGGAAAGGCCTAGAACCAAATTGCATTGGCCATCTGATCTAACTTCTGGAGGCAGTCAAAATGAGTATTTCAATTCTTCCCTACCTCTTTCTTCTGCTGAGATGCATGGTGCTCCAACCTGCTGTAAAATGCTTGATTTTGAGAGTGAGCGAAACTAATGAAAACATTGTTGGTTTAAAACCTAAAGGGAAAGGCCTAGCACAAAATTGCATTGGCCATCTGATCTAACTTCTGGAGGCAGTCAAAGTGATCCTTAGAATTCTTCAATACCTCTTTCCTCTGCAGAGATACAGGGTGGTTCGCCCTGCTGTTAAATGCTTGATTTTGAGAGTGAGCAAAACTAATGAAAACTTTGTTGGGGTAAAACCTAAAGGGAAAGGTCTAGCACCAAATTGCATTGGCCATCTGATCTAACTTCTGGAGGCAGTCAAAATGAGTATTTCAGTTCTTCCCTACCTTATTCCTCTGCTGAGATACATGGTGCTCCAACCTGCTGTAAAATGCTTGATTTTGAGAGTGAGCGAAACTAATGAAAACATTGTTGGGGTAAAACCTAAAGGAAAGGTCTAGCACCAAATTGCATTGTCCGTCTGATTTAACTTCTGGAGGCAGTCAAAATGAGTATTTCAATTCTTCCCAACCTTATTCCTCTGCTGAGATACATGGTTCTCCAACCTGCTGTAAAATGCTTGATTTTGAGAGTGAGCGAAACTAATGAAAACATTGTTGGGGTAAAACCTAAAGGGAAAGGTCTAGCACCAAATTGCATAGGCCTTCTGATCTAACTTCTGGAGGCAGTCAAAATGAGTATTTCAGTTCTTCCCTACCTTATTCCTCTGCTGAGATACAGGGTGCTCCAACCTGCTGTAAAATGCTTGATTTCGAGAGTGAGCGAAACTAATGAAAACATAGTTCGGGTAAAACTTAAGGAAAGGCCTAGCACCAAATTGCATTGGCCATCTGATCTAACTTCTGGAGGCAGTCAAAATGAGTATTTGAATTCTTCCCTACCTTATTCCTCTGCTCAGATACAAGGTGCTCCAACCTGCTGTAAAATTCTTGATTTCGAGAGTGATCGAAACTAATGAAAACATTGTTGGGGTAAAACCTAAAGGGAAAGGTCTAGCACCAAATTGCATTGTCCGTCTGATTTAACTTCTGGAGGCAGTCAAAATGAGTATTTCAATTCTTCCCAACCTTATTCCTCTGCTGAGATACATGGTTCTCCAACCTGCTGTAAAATGCTTGATTTTGAGAGTGAGCGAAACTAATGAAAACATTTTTGGGGTAAAACCTAAAGGGAAAGGTCTAGCACCAAATTGCATAGGCCTTCTGATCTAACTTCTGGAGGCAGTCAAAATGAGTATTTCAGTTCTTCCCTACCTTATTCCTCTGCTGAGATACAGGGTGCTCCAACCTGCTGTAAAATGCTTGATTTCGAGAGTGAGCGAAACTAATGAAAACATAGTTCGGGTAAAAACTTAAGGGAAAGGCCTAGCACCAAATTGCATTGGCCATCTGATCTAACTTCTGGAGGCAGTCAAAATGAGTATTTGAATTCTTCCCTACCTTATTCCTCTGCTCAGATACAAGGTGCTCCAACCTGCTGTAAAATTCTTGATTTCGAGAGTGATCGAAACTAATGAAAACATTGTTAGGGTAAAACCTAAAGGGAAAGGCCTAGCACCAAATTGCATTGGCCATCTGATCTAACTTCTGGAGGCAGTCAAAATGAGTATTTGAATTCTTCCCTACCTTATTCCTCTGCTCAGATAGAAGGTACTCCAACCTGCTGTAGAATGCTTGATTTCGAGGGAGAGCGAAACTAATGAAAACATTGTTGGGGTAAAACCTAAAGGGAAAGGCCTAGCACCAAATTGCATTGGCCATCTGACCTAACTTCTGGTGACAGTCAAAATGAGTATTTGAATTCTTCCGTACCTTATTCCTCGGCTCAGATACAAGGTGCTCAAACCTACTATAAAATGCTTGATTTTGAGACTGAGCGAAACTAATGAAAACATTGTTGGTTTAAAACCTAAAGGGAAAGGCCTAGCACCAAATTGCATTGGCCATCTGATCTAACTTCTGGAGGCAGTCAAAATGAGTATTTCAGTTCTTCCCTACCTTATTCCTCTGCTGAGATACATGGTGCTCCAACCTGCTGTAAAATGCTTGATTTCGAGAGTGAGCGAAACTAATGAAAACATTGTTGGGGTAAAACCTAAAGGAAAGGTCTAGCACCAAATTGCATTGTCCGTCTGATCTAACTTCTGG
The DNA here is from genome assembly GCA_011125475.1 of Melanerpes aurifrons. NCBI lineage: Eukaryota > Metazoa > Chordata > Aves > Piciformes > Picidae > Melanerpes > Melanerpes aurifrons. Next base: position 196,334 of record WWNC01000209.1, on the reverse strand, counting down.
AGGCAGTCAAAATGAGTATTTCAATTCTTCCCAACCTTATTCCTCTGCTGAGATACATGGTTCTCCAACCTGCTGTAAAATGCTTGATTTTGAGAGTGAGCGAAACTAATGAAAACATTGTTGGGGTAAAACCTAAAGGAAAGGTCTAGCACCAAATTGCATTGTCCGTCTGATCTAACTTCTGGAGGCAGTCAAAATGAGTATTTCAATTCTTCCCAACCTTATTCCTCTGCTGAGATACATGGTTCTCCAACCTGCTGTAAAATGCTTGATTTTGAGAGTGAGCGAAACTAATGAAAACATTGTTGGGGTAAAACCTAAAGGGAAAGGTCTAGCACCAAATTGCATTGGCCATCTGATCTAACTTCTGGAGTCAGTCAAAATGAGTATTTCAATTCTTCCCTACCTCTTTCCTCTGCTGAGATACAGGGTGGTCCACCCTGCTGTAAAATGCTCGATTTCGAGAGTGAGCGAAACTAATGAAAACATAGTTCGGTAAAACCTAAAGGGAAAGGCCTAGCACCAAATTGCATTGGCCATCTGATCTAACCTCTGGAGGCAGTCAAAACTGTCCTTAGAATTCTTCCCTACCTCTTTCCTCTGCTGAGATACAGGGTGGTCCACCCTGCTGTAAAATGATTGATTTAGAGAGTGAGCGAAACTAATGAAAACATTGTTGGGGTAAAACCTAAAGGGAAAGGCCTAGCACCAAATTGCATTGGCCATCTGATCTAACTTCTGGAGGCAGTCAAAATGATTATTTCAGTTCTTCCCTACCTTATTCCTCTGCTGAGATACAGGGTGCTCCAACCTGCTGTAAAATGCTTGATTACGAGAGTGAGCGAAACTAATGAAAACATAGTTCGGGTAAAACCTAAAGGGAAAGGCCTAGAACCAAATTGCATTGGCCATCTGATCTAACTTCTGGAGGCAGTCAAAATGAGTATTTCAATTCTTCCCTACCTCGTTCTTCTGCTGAGATACAGGGTGCTCCAACCTGCTGTAAAATGCTTGATTTTGAGAGTGAGCGAAACTAATGAAAACATTGTTGGTTTAAAGCCTAAAGGGAAAGGCCTAGCACCAAATTGCATTGGCCATCTGATCTAACTTCTGGAGGCAGTCAAAGTGATCCTTAGAATTCTTCAATACCTCTTTCCTCTGCAGAGATACAGGGTGGTTCGCTCTGCTGTTAAATGCTTGATTTTGAGAGTGAGCGAAACTAATGAAAACTTTGTTGGGGTAAAACCTAAAGGGAAAGGTCTAGCACCAAATTGCATTGGCCATCTGATCTAACTTCTGGAGGCAGTCAAAATGAGTATTTCAGTTCTTCCCTACCTTATTCCTCTGCTGAGATACATGGTGCTCCAACCTGCTGTAAAATGCTTGATTTCGACAGTGAGCGAAACTAATGAAAACATTGTTGGGGTAAAACCTAAAGGGAAAGGTCTAGCACCAAATTGCATAGGCCTTCTGATCTAACTTCTGGAGGCAGTCAAAATGAGTATTTCAATTCTTCCCAACCTTATTCCTCTGCTGAGATACATGGTTCTCCAACCTGCTGTAAAATGCTTGATTTCGAGAGTGAGCGAAACTAATGAAAACATAGTTAGGGTAAAACCTAAAGGGAAAGGCCTAGAACCAAATTGCATTGGCCATCTGATCTAACTTCTGGAGGCAGTCAAAATGAGTATTTCAATTCTTCCCTACCTTTTTCCTCTGCTGAGATACAGGGTGGTCCACCCTGCTGTAAAATGCTTGATTTCGAGAGTGAGCGAAACTAATGAAAACATAGTTGGGGTAAAACCTAAAGGGAAAGGCCTAGCACCAAATTGCATTGGCCATCGGATCTAACTTCTGGAGGCAGTCAAAACTGTCCTTAGAATTCTTCCCTACCTCTTTCCTCTGCTGAGATACAGGGTGCTCCAACCTTCTGTAAAATGCTTGATTTCGAGAGTGAGCGAAACTAATGAAAACATTGTTGGGGTAAAACCTAAAGGGAAAGGTCTAGCACCAAATTGCATTGGCCATCTGATCTAACTTCTGGAGGCAGTCAAAATGAGTATTTCAGTTCTTCCCTACCTTATTCCTCTGCTGAGATAAAAAGTGCTCCAACCTGCTGTAAAATGCTTGATTTCGAGAGTGAGCGAAACTAATGAAAACATAGTTCGGGTAAAACCTAAAGGGAAAGTCCTAGAACCAAATTGCATTGGCCATCTGATCTAACTTCTGGAGGCAGTCAAAATGAGTATTTGAATTCTTCCCTACCTCTTTCCTCTGCTGAGATACAGGGTGGTCCACCCTGCTGTGAAATGCCTGATTTCGAGAGAGAGTGAAACTAATGAAAACATTGTTGGGGTAAAACCTAAAGGGAAAGGCCTAGCACCAAATTGCATTGGCCATCTGATCTAACTTCAGGAGGCAGTCAAAATGAGTATTTGAATTCTTCCCTACCTCTTTCCTCTGCTGAGATAGAAGGTGCTCCAACCGGCTGTAAAATTCTTGATTTCGAGAGTGATCGAAACTAATGAAAACATTGTTGGGGTAAAACTTATTGGGAAAGGCCTCGCACCAAATTGCATTGGCCATCTGATCTAACTTCTGGAGGCAGTCAAAATGAGTATTTGAATTCTTCCCTACCTCTTTCCTCTGCTCAGATAGAAGGTACTCCAACCTGCTGTAAAATGCTTGATTTCGAGAGTGATCGAAACTAATGAAAACATTGTTGGGGTAAAACCTAAAGGGAAAGGCCTAGCACCAAATTGCATTGGCCATCTGATCTAACATCTGGAGGTAGACAAAATGAGTATTTCAATTCTTCCCTACCTCTTTCCTCCGCTGAGATACAGGATGGTCCACCCTGCTGTAAAATGCTTCATTTCGAGAATGATCGAAACTAATGAAAACATTGTTGGGGTAAAACCTAAAGGGAAAGGCCTACCACCAAATTGCATTGGCCATCTGATCTAACTTCTGGAGGCAGTCAAAATGAGTATTTGAATTCTTCCCTACCTTATTCCTCTGCTCAGATAGAAGGTACTCCAACCTGCTGTAGAATGCTTGATTTCGAGGGAGAGCGAAACTAATGAAAACATTGTTGGGGTAAAACCTAAAGGGAAAGGCCTAGCACCAAATTGCATTGGCCATCTGACCTAACTTCTGGTGACAGTCAAAATGAGTATTTGAATTCTTCCGTACCTTATTCCTCGGCTCAGATACAAGGTGCTCAAAACTGCTATAAAATGCTTGATTTTGAGACTGAGCGAAACTAATGAAAACATTGTTGGTTTAAAACCTAAAGGGAAAGGCCTAGCACCAAATTGCATTGGCCATCTGATCTAACTTCTGGAGGCAGTCAAAATGAGTATTTCAGTTCTTCCCTACCTTATTCCTCTGCTGAGATACAGGGTGCTCCAACCTGCTGTAAAATGCTTGATTTCGAGAGTGAGCGAAACTAATGAAAACATTGTTGGGGTAAAACCTAAAGGGAAAGGTCTAGCACCAAATTGCATTGTCCGTCTGATCTAACTTCTGGAGGCAGTCAAAATGAGTATTTCAATTCTTCCCAACCTTATTCCTCTGCTGAGATACATGGTTCTCCAACCTGCTGTAAAATGCTTGATTTTGAGAGTGAGCGAAACTAATGAAAACTTTGTTGGGGTAAAACCTAAAGGGAAAGGTCTAGCACCAAATTGCATTGTCCGTCTGATCTAACTTCTGGAGGCAGTCAAAATGAGTATTTCAATTCTTCCCAACCTTATTCCTCTGCTGAGATACATGGTTCTCCAACCTGCTGTAAAATGCTTGATTTTGAGAGTGAGCGAAACTAATGAAAACATTGTTGGGGTAAAACCTAAAGGGAAAGGTCTAGCACCAAATTGCATTGGCCATCTGATCTAACTTCTGGAGTCAGTCAAAATGAGTATTTCAATTCTTCCCTACCTCTTTCCTCTGCTGAGATACAGGGTGGTCCACCCTGCTGTAAAATGCTCGATTTCGAGAGTGAGCGAAACTAATGAAAACATAGTTCGGGTAAAACCTAAAGGGAAAGGCCTAGCACCAAATTGCATTGGCCATCTGATCTAACCTCTGGAGGCAGTCAAAACTGTCCTTAGAATTCTTCCCTACCTCTTTCCTCTGCTGAGATACAGGGTGGTCCACCCTGCTGTAAAATGATTGATTTAGAGAGTGAGCGAAACTAATGAAAACATTGTTGGGGTAAAACCTAAAGGGAAAGGCCTAGCACCAAATTGCATTGGCCATCTGATCTAACTTCTGGAGGCAGTCAAAATGATTATTTCAGTTCTTCCCTACCTTATTCCTCTGCTGAGATACAGGGTGCTCCAACCTGCTGTAAAATGCTTGATTACGAGAGTGAGCGAAACTAATGAAAACATAGTTCGGGTAAAACCTAAAGGGAAAGGCCTAGAACCAAATTGCATTGGCCATCTGATCTAACTTCTGGAGGCAGTCAAAATGAGTATTTCAATTCTTCCTACCTCGTTCTTCTGCTGAGATACAGGGTGCTCCAACCTGCTGTAAAATGCTTGATTTTGAGAGTCAGCGAAACTAATGAAAACATTGTTGGTTTAAAGCCTAAAGGGAAAGGCCTAGCACCAAATTGCATTGGCCATCTGATCTAACTTCTGGAGGCAGTCAAAGTGATCCTTAGAATTCTTCAATACCTCTTTCCTCTGCAGAGATACAGGGTGGTTCGCTCTGCTGTTAAATGCTTGATTTTGAGAGTGAGCGAAACTAATGAAAACTTTGTTGGGGTAAAACCTAAAGGAAAGGTCTAGCACCAAATTGCATTGGCCATCTGATCTAACTTCTGGAGGCAGTCAAAATGAGTATTTCAGTTCTTCCCTACCTTATTCCTCTGCTGAGATACATGGTGCTCCAACCTGCTGTAAAATGCTTGATTTCGAGAGTGAGCGAAACTAATGAAAACATTGTTGGGGTAAAACCTAAAGGGAAAGGTCTAGCACCAAATTGCATAGGCCTTCTGATCTAACTTCTGGAGGCAGTCAAAATGAGTATTTCAATTCTTCCCAACCTTATTCCTCTGCTGAGATACATGGTTCTCCAACCTGCTGTAAAATGCTTGATTTCGAGAGTGAGCGAAACTAATGAAAACATAGTTAGGGTAAAACCTAAAGGGAAAGGCCTAGAACCAAATTGCATTGGCCATCTGATCTAACTTCTGGAGGCAGTCAAAATGAGTATTTCAATTCTTCCCTACCTTTTTCCTCTGCTGAGATACAGGGTGGTCCACCCTGCTGTAAAATGCTTGATTTCGAGAGTGAGCGAAACTAATGAAAACATAGTTGGGGTAAAACCTAAAGGGAAAGGCCTAGCACCAAATTGCATTGGCCATCGGATCTAACTTCTGGAGGCAGTCAAAACTGTCCTTAGAATTCTTCCCTACCTCTTTCCTCTGCTGAGATACAGGGTGCTCCAACCTTCTGTAAAATGCTTGATTTCGAGAGTGAGCGAAACTAATGAAAACATTGTTGGGGTAAAACCTAAAGGGAAAGTCCTAGAACCAAATTGCATTGGCCATCTGATCTAACTTCTGGAGGCAGTCAAAATGAGTATTTCAATTCTTCCCTACCTCTTTCCTCTGCTGAGATACAGGGTGGTCCACCCTGCTGTGAAATGCCTGATTTCGAGAGAGAGCGAAACTAATGAAAACATTGTTGGGGTAAAACCTAAAGGGAAAGGCCTAGCACCAAATTGCATTGGCCATCTGATCTAACTTCAGGAGGCAGTCAAAATGAGTATTTGAATTCTTCCCTACCTCTTTCCTCTGCTGAGATAGAAGGTGCTCCAACCGGCTGTAAAATTCTTGATTTCGAGAGTGATCGAAACTAATGAAAACATTGTTGGGGTAAAACTTATTGGGAAAGGCCTCGCACCAAATTGCATTGGCCATCTGATCTAACTTCTGGAGGCAGTCAAAATGAGTATTTGAATTCTTCCCTACCTCTTTCCTCTGCTCAGATAGAAGGTACTCCAACCTGCTGTAAAATGCTTGATTTCGAGAGTGATCGAAACTAATGAAAACATTGTTGGGGTAAAACCTAAAGGGAAAGGCCTAGCACCAAATTGCATTGGCCATCTGATCTAACATCTGGAGGTAGACAAAATGAGTATTTCAATTCTTCCCTACCTCTTTCCTCCGCTGAGATACAGGATGGTCCACCCTGCTGTAAAATGCTTCATTTCGAGAATGATCGAAACTAATGAAAACATTGTTGGGGTAAAACCTAAAGGGAAAGGCCTACCACCAAATTGCATTGGCCATGTAATCTAACTTCTGGAGGCAGTCAAAATGAGTATTTCAGTTCTTCCCTACCTTATTCCTCTGCTGAGATACATGGTGCTCCAACCTGCTGTAAAATGCTTGATTTCGAGAGTGAGCGAAACTAATGAAAACATAGTTCGGGTAAAACCTAAAGGGAAAGGCCTAGAACCAAATTGCATTGGCCATCTGATCTAACTTCTGGAGGCAGTCAAAATGAGTATTTCAATTCTTCCCTACGTCTTTCCTCTGCTGAGATACAGGGTGGTCCACCCTGCTGTAAAATGCTTGATTTCGAGAGTGAGCGAAACTAATGACAACATAGTTCGGGTAAAACCTAAAGGGAAAGGCCTAGCACCAAATTGCATTGGCCATCTGATCTAACTTCTGGAGGCAGTCAAAATGAGTATTTGAATTCTTCCCTACCTTATTCCTCTGCTGAGATAGAAGGTGCTCCAACCTGCTGTAAAATTCATGATTTCGAGAGTGATCGAAACTAATGAAAACATTGTTGGGGTAAAACCTAAAGGGAAAGGCCTAGCACCAAATTGCATTGGCCATCTGATCTAACTTCTGGAGGCAGTCAAAATGAGTATTTGAATTCTTCCCTACCTTATTCCTCTGCTCAGATAGAAGGTACTCCAACCTGCTGTAAAATTCTTGATTTTGAGAGTGAGCGAAACTAATGAAAACATTGTTGGGGTAAAACCTAAAGGCAAAGGTCTAGCACCAAATTGCATTGGCCATCTGATCTAACTTCTGGAGGCAGTCAAAGTGATCCTTAGAGTTCTTCAATACCTCTTTCCTCTGCAGAGATACAGGGTGGTTCGCCCTGCTGTTAAATGCTTGATTTTGAGAGTGAGCGAAACTAATGAAAACTTTGTTGGGGTAAAACCTAAAGGGAAAGGTCTAGCACCAAATTGCATTGGCCATCTGATCTAACTTCTGGAGGCAGTCAAAATGAGTATTTCAGTTCTTCCCTACCTTATTCCTCTGCTGAGATACAGGGTGCTCCAACCTGCTGTAAAATGCTTGATTTCGAGAGTGAGCGAAACTAATGAAAACATAGTTCGGGTAAAACCTAAAGGGAAAGGCCTAGCACCAAATTGCATTGGCCATCTGATCTAACTTCTGGAGGCAGTCAAAATGAGTATTTGAATTCTTCCCTACCTTATTCCTCTGCTCAGATAGAAGGTACTCCAAACTGCTGTAAAATGCTTGATTTCGAGAGTGATCGAAACTAATGAAAACATTGTTGGGGTAAAACCTAAAGGGAAAGGCCTAGCACCAAATTGCATTGGCCATCTGATCTAACATCTGGAGGCAGACAAAATGAGTATTTCAATTCTTCCCTACCTCTTTCCTCCGCTGAGATACAGGGTGGTCCACCCTGCTGTAAAATGCTTCATTTCGAGAGTGATCGAAACTAATGAAAACATTGTTGGGGTAAAACCTAAAGGGAAAGGCCTACCACCAAATTGCATTGGCCATCTGACCTAACTTCTGGTGACAGTCAAAATGAGTATTTGAATTCTTCTGTACCTTATTCCTCGGCTCAGATAGAAAGTACTCCAACCTGCTGTAAAATGCTTGATTTCGAGAGTGAGCGAAACTAATGAGAACATTGTTGGGGTAAAACCTAAAGGGAAAGGCCTAGCACCAAATTGCATTGGCCATCTGATCTAACTTCTGGAGGCAGTCAAAGTGATCCTTAGAATTCTTCAATACCTCTTTCCTCTGCTGAGATACAGGGTGGTCCGCCCTGCTGTTAAATGCTTGATTTCGAGAGTGAGCAAAACTAATGAAAACATTGTTGGGGTAAAACCTAAAGGGAAAGGCCTAGCACCAAATTGCATTGGCCATCTGATCTAACTTCTGGAGGCAGTCAAAATGAGTATTTCAGTTCTTCCCTACCTTATTCCTCTGCTGAGATACAGGGAGCTCCAACCTGCTGTAAAATGCTTGATTTCGAGAGTGAGCAAAACTAATGAAAACATAGTTCGGGTAAAACCTAAAGGGAAAGGCCTAGAACCAAATTGCATTGGCCATCTGATCTAACTTCTGGAGGCAGTCAAAATGAGTATTTCAATTCTTCCCTACCTCTTTCCTCTGCTGAGATACAGGGTGGTCCACCCTGCTGTAAAATGCTTGATTTTGAGGGTGAGCGAAACAAATGAAAACATTGTTGGGGTAAAACCTAAAGGGAAAGGCCTAGCACCAAATTGCATTGGCCATCTGATCTAACTTCTGGAGGCAGTCAAAATGTGTATTTGAATTCTTCCCTACCTCTTTCCTCTGCTGAGATAGAAGGTGCTCCAACCTGCTGTAAAATTCTTGATTTCGAGAGTGATCGAAACTAATGAAAACATTGTTAGGGTAAAACCTAAAGGGAAAGGCCTCGCACCAAATTGCATTGGCCATCTGATCTAACTTCTGGAGGCAGTCAAAATGAGTATTTGAATTCTTCCCTACCTTATTCCTCAGCTCAGATAGAAGGTACTCCAACCTGCTGTAAAATGCTTGATTTCGAGAGTGATCGAAACTAATGAAAACATTGTTGGGGTAAAACCTAAAGGGAAAGGCCTAGCACCAAATTGCATTGGCCATCTGATCTAACTTCTGGAGGCAGTCAAAATGAGTATTTCAATTCTTCCCTACCTCTTTCCTCTGCTGAGATACAGGGTGGTCCACCCTGCTGTAAAATGCTTGATTTCGAGGGTGAGCGAAACAAATGAAAACATTGTTGGGGTAAAACCTAAAGGGAAAGGCCTAGCACCAAATTGCATTGGCCATCTGATCTAACTTCTGGAGGCAGTCAAAATGAGTATTTGAATTCTTCCCTACCTTATTCCTCTGCTGAGATACAGGGTGCTCCAACCTGCTGTAAAATGCTTGATTTCGAGAGTGATCGAAACTAATGAAAACATTGTTGGGGTAAAACCTAAAGGGAAAGGCCTAGCACCAAATTGCATTGGCCATCTGATCTAACATCTGGAGGCAGACAAAATGAGTATTTCAATTCTTCCCTACCTCTTTCCTCCGCTGAGATACAGGGTGGTCCACCCTTCTGTAAAAAGCTTCATTTCGAGAGTGATCGAAACTAATGAAAACATTGTTGGGGTAAAACCTAAAGGGAAAGGCCTAGCACCAAATTGCATTGGCCATCTGACCTAACTTCTGGTGACAGTCAAAATGAGTATTTGAATTCTTCCGTACCTTATTCCTCGGCTCAGATAGAAGGTACTCCAACCTGCTGTAAAATGCTTGATTTCGAGAGTGATCGAAACTAATGAAAACATTGTTGGGGTAAAACCTAAAGGGAAAGGCCTAGCACCAAATTGCATTGGCCATCTGATCTAACATCTGGAGGCAGACAAAATGAGTATTTCAATTCTTCCCTACCTCTTTCCTCTGCTGAGATACAGGGTGGTCCACCCTGCTGTAAAATGCTTCATTTCGAGAGTGATCGAAACTAATGAAAACATTGTTGGGGTAAAACCTAAAGGGAAAGGCCTAGCACCAAATTGCATTGGCCATCTGACCTAACTTCTGGTGACAGTCAAAATGAGTATTTGAATTCTTCCGTACCTTATTCCTCGGCTCAGATACAAGGTGCTCAAACCTGCTGTAAAATGCTTGATTTTGAGAGTGAGCGAAACTAATGAAAACATTGTTGGGGTAAAACCTAAAGGGAAAGGTCTAGCACCAAATTGCATTAGCCTTCTGATCTAACTTCTGGAGACAGTCAAAATGATCCTTGGAATTCTTCCCTACCACTTTCCCCTGCTGAGATACAGGGTGCTCCAACCTGCTGTAAAATGCTTGATTTTGAGAGTGAGCGAAACTAATGAAAACATTGTTGGGGTAAAACCTAAAGGGAAAGGTGTAGCACCAAATTGCATTAGCCATCTGATCTAACTTCTGGAGGCAGTCAAAGTGATCCTTAGAATTCTTCAATACCTCTTTCCTCTGCTGAGATACAGGGTGCTCCAACCTGCTGTTAAATGCTTGATTTCGAGAGTGAGCAAAACTAATGAAAACTTTGTTGGGGTAAAACCTAAAGGGAAAGGCCTAGCACCAAATTGCATTGGCCATCTGATCTAACTTCTGGAGGCAGTCAAAATGAGTATTTCAGTTCTTCCCTACCTTATTCCTCTGCTGAGATACAGGGAGCTCCAACCTGCTGTAAAATGCTTGATTTCGAGAGTGAGCAAAACTAATGAAAACATAGTTCGGGTAAAACCTAAAGGGAAAGGCCTAGAACCAAATTGCATTGGCCATCTGATCTAACTTCTGGAGGCAGTCAAAATGAGTATTTCAATTCTTCCCTACCTCTTTCCTCTGCTGAGATACAGGGTGGTCCACCCTGCTGTAAAATGCTTGATTTTGAGGGTGAGCGAAACAAATGAAAACATTGTTGGGGTAAAACCTAAAGGAAAGGCCTAGCACCAAATTGCATTGGCCATCTGATCTAACTTCTGGAGGCAGTCAAAATGTGTATTTGAATTCTTCCCTACCTCTTTCCTCTGCTGAGATAGAAGGTGCTCCAACCTGCTGTAAAATTCTTAATTTCGAGAGTGATCGAAACTAATGAAAACATCGTTAGGGTAAAACTTAATGGGAAAGGCCTCGCACCAAATTGCATTGGCCATCTGATCTAACTTCTGGAGGCAGTCAAAATGAGTATTTGAATTCTTCCCTACCTTATTCCTCTGCTCAGATAGAAGGTACTCCAACCTGCTGTAAAATGCTTGATTTCGAGAGTGTTCGAAACTAATGAAAACATTGTTGGGGTAAAACCTAAAGGGAAAGGCCTAGCACCAAATTGCATTGGCCATCTGATCTAACTTCTGGAGGCAGTCAAAATGAGTATTTCAATTCTTCCCAACCTTATTGCTCTGCTGAGATACAGGGTGCTCCAACCTGCTGTAAAATGCTTGATTTCGAGAGTGAGCGAAACTAATGAAAACATTGTTGGGGTAAAACCTAAAGGGAAAGGCCTAGCACCAAATTGCATTGGCCATCTGATCTAACTTCTGGAGGCAGTCAAAATGAGTATTTCAATTCTTCCCAACCTTATTCCTCTGCTGAGATACAAGGTGCTCCAACCTGCTGTAAAATGCTTGATTTCGAGAGTGAGCGAAACTAATGAAAACATAGTTCGGGTAAAACCTAAAGGGAAAGGCCTAGCACCAAATTGCATTGGCCATCTGATCTAACTTCTGGAGGCAGTCAAAATGAGTATTTCAGTTCTTCCCTACCTTATTCCTCTGCTGAGATACAAGGTGCTCCAACCTGCTGTACAATGCTTGATTTCGAGAGTGAGCGAAACTAATGAAAACATAGTTCGGGTAAAACCTAAAGGGAAAGGCCTAGCACCAAATTGCATTGGGCATCTGATCTAACTTCTGGAGGCAGTCAAAATTGTCCTTAGAATTCTTCCCTACCTCTTTGCTCTGCTGAGATACAGGGTGCTCCAACCTGCTGTAAAATGCTTGATTTTGAGAGTGAGCGAAACTAATGAAAACATTGTTGGGGTAAAACCTAAAGGGAAAGGCCTAGCACCAAATTGCATTGGCCATCTGATCTAACATCTGGAGGCAGTCAAAATGAGTATTTGAATTCTTCCGTACCTTATTCCTCTGCTCAGATACAAGGTTCTCCAACCTGCGGTAAAATGCTTGATTTCGAGGGAGAGCGAAACTAATGAAAACATTGTTGGGGTAAAACCTAAAGGGAAAGGCCTAGCACCAAATTGCATTGGCCATCTGATCTAACTTCTGGAGGCAGTCAAAATGAGTATTTGAATTCTTCCCTACCTTATTCCTCGGCTCAGATAGAAGGTACTCCAACCTGCTGTAAAATGCTTGATTTTGAGAGTGAGCGAAACTAATGAAAACATTGTTGGGGTAAAACCTAAAGGGAATGGTCTAGCACCAAATTGCATTGGCCATCTGATCTAACTTCTGGAGGCAGTCAAAGTGATCCTTAGAATTCTTCAATACCACTTTCCTCTGCAGAGATACAGGGTGATTCGCCCTGCTGTTAAATGCTTGATTTTGAGAGTGAGCGAAACTAATGAAAACTTTGTTGGGGTAAAACCTAAAGGGAAAGGCCTAGCACCAAATTGCATTGGCCATCTGATCTAACTTCTGGAGGCAGTCAAAATGAGTATTTCAGTTCTTCCCTACCTTATTCCTCTGCTGAGATACAGGGTGCTCCAACCTGCTGTAAAATGCTTGATTTCGAGAGTGAGCGAAACTAATGAAAACATAGTTCGGGTAAAACCTAAAGGGAAAGGCCTAGCACCAAATTGCATTGGCCATGTAATCTAACTTCTGGAGGCAGTCAAAATGAGTATTTCAGTTCTTCCCTACCTTATTCCTCTGCTGAGATACATGGTGCTCCAACCTGCTGTAAAATGCTTGATTTTGAGAGTGAGCGAAACTAATGAAAACGTTGTTGGGGTAAAACCTAAAGGGAAAGGTCTAGAACCAAATTGCATTGGCCATCTGATCTAACTTCTGGAGGCAGTCAAAATGAGTATTTCAATTCTTCCCTACCTCTTTCCTCTGCTGAGATACAGGGTGCTCCAACCTGCTGTAAAATGCTTGATTTCGAGAGTGAGCGAAACTAATGAAAACATAGTTCGGGTAAAACCTAAAGGGAAAGGCCTAGCACCAAATTGCATTGGCCATCTGATCTAACTTCTGGAGGCAGTCAAAATGAGTATTTGAATTCTTCCCTACCTCTTTCCTCTGCTGAGATAGAAGGTGCTCCAACCTGCTGTAAAATGCTTGATTTCGAGAGTGAGCGAAACTAATGAAAACATAGTTCGGGTAAAACCTAAAGGGAAAGGCCTAGAACCAAATTGCATTGGCCATGTGATGTAACTTCTGGAGGCAGTCAAAATGAGTATTTCAGTTCTTCCCCTACCTTATTCCTCTGCTGAGATACATGGTGCTCCAACCTGCTGTAAAATGCTTGATTTTGAGAGTGAGCGAAACTAATGAAAACGTTGTTGGGGTAAAACCTAAAGGGAAAGGTCTAGAACCAAATTGCATTGGCCATCTGATCTAACTTCTGGAGGCAGTCAAAATGAGTATTTCAATTCTTCCCTACCTCTTTCCTCTGCTGAGATACAGGGTGGTCCACCCTGCTGTAAAATGCTTGATTTCGAGAGTGAGCGAAACTAATGAAAACATAGTTCGGGTAAAACCTAAAGGGAAAGGCCTAGCACCAAATTGCATTGGCCATCTGATCTAACTTCTGGAGGCAGTCAAAATGAGTATTTCAATTCTTCCCAACCTTATTGCTCTGCTGAGATACAGGGTGCTCCAACCTGCTGTAAAATGCTTGATTTCGAGAGTGAGCGAAACTAATGAAAACATTGTTGGGGTAAAACCTAAAGGGAAAGGCCTCGCACCAAATTTCATTGGCCATCGGATCTAACTTCTGGAGGCAGTCAAAATGAGTATTTCAGTTCTTCCCTACCTTATTCCTCTGCTGAGATACATGGTGCTCCAACCTGCCGTAAAATGCTTGATTTCGAGAGTGATTGAAACTAATGAAAACATTGTTGGGGTGTGCCCGGTTGACGCTGTCCCCTTAAGAAAGGGAATATGGTGGACGGAAGTTGGTAAACGGAAGGAATATTCTAAACTAATTTTCATTGGGCGAGTGGGAGGAAGCACTATCTGGCCTGAGAGTGAAGTGGGCATTCCCAGCACTTCTCTGTCACTCTTGCTTCCGCCTTTCCACAGTGCAGCAACTCTTTGCTGTGCTGGGCTTTCTGCCAAGGCCTCGGCCTTGAAGATAAGATTAACCAGGCCTGTATTGACTGCTCCCAATTAACACAAACTGCTTTTAACTTCTTTCTTTCTTCTTTCTCCCTCTTTTCCGAACTATTCTGGGGAAAGGGGGGAAGAGAGGGGAGAGCGGAGGTGGGGATCCCCCTCTGCCGAGGGGGGTTACTCTCATTTCTGTGTTACTCTCTTGTATATCTTTGTATATATTGTAGATATTCTAAATTTGTAAATATTCCCCTGCAAAACCCTACACTGCTTTGTAAATATAGCTCCACTGCTTTGCTAATTCAGCTGGTGAGTTTTTTTTTCCCTTTCCCTTCAAATTTTCTTTCCCTTTTACCTTACAGGGGGGAGGGAAGAGGCTTCTTAGGCTTACCCCTTCCAACCCACCACATGGGGTAAAACCTAAAGGGAAAGGCCTAGCACCAAATTGCATTGGCCATCTGATCTAACTTCTGGAGGCAGTCAAAATGAGTCTTTCAATTCTTCCCTACCTCTTTCCTCTGCTGAGATAAACGGTGCTCCAACCTGCTTTAAAATGCTTGATTTCGAGAGTGAGCAAAACTAATGAAAACATTGTTCCAGTAAAACCTAAAGGGAAAGACCTAGCACCAAATTGCATTGGCCATCTGATCTAACTTCTGGAGGCAGTCAAAGGGATCCTTAGAATTCTTCAATACCTCTTTCCTCTGCAGAGATACAGGGTGGTCCGCCCTGCTGTAAAATGCTCGTTTTCGAGAGTGAGCGAAACTAATGAAAACATTGTTGGGGTAAAACCTAAAGGGAAAGGACTAGCACCAAATTGCATTGGCCATCTGATCTAACATCTGGAGGCAGACAAAATGAGTATTTCAATTCTTCCCTACCTCTTTCCTCTGCTGAGATACAGGATGGTCCACCCTGCAGTAAAATGCTTCATTTCGAGAGTGATCGAAACTAATGAAAACATTGTTGGGGTAAAACCTAAAGGGAAAGGCCTAGCACCAAATTGCATTGGCCATCTGACCTAACTTCTGAAGGCAGTCAAAATGAGTATTTGAATTCTTCCGTACCTTATTCCGCTGCTCAGATACAAGGTGCTCCAACCTGCTGTAAAATGCTTGATATTGAGAGTGAGCGAAACTAATGAAAACTTTGTTGGGGTAAAACCTAAAGGGAAAGGTCTAGCACCAAATTGCATTGGCCATCTGATCTAACTTCTGGAGGCAGTCAAAATGAGTATTTGAATTCTTCCCAACCTTATTACTCTGCTCAGATAGTAGGTGCTCCAACCTGCTGTAAAATGCTTGATTTCGAGAGTGAGCGAAACTAATGAAAACATAGTTCGGGTAAAACCTAAAGGGAAAGGCCTAGTACCAAATTGCATTGGCCATCTGATCTAACTTCTGGAGGCAGACAAAATGAGTATTTGAATTCTTCCATACCTTATTCCTCTGCTCAGATACAAGGTGCTCCAACCTGCGGTAAAATGCTTGATTTCGAGAGAGAGCGAAACTAATGAAAACATTATTGGGGTAAAACCTAAAGGGAAAGGCCTAGCACCAAATTGCATTGGCCATCTGATCTAACTTCTGGAGGCAGTCAAAATGAGTATTTCAGTTCTTCCCTACCTTATTCCTATGCTGAGATACAAGGTGCTCCAACCTGCTGTAAAATGCTTGATTTCGAGAGTGAGCGAAACTAATGAAAACATAGTTCGGGTAAAACCTAAAGGGAAAGGCCTAGCACCAAATTGCATTGGGCATCTTATCTAACCTCTGGAGGCAGTCAAAGTTGTCCTTAGAATTCTTCCCTACCTCTTTGCTCTGCTGAGATACAGGGTGCTCCAACCTGCTGTAAAATGCTTGATTTCGAGAGTGAGCGAAACTAATGAAAACTTTGTTGGGGTAAAACCTAAAGGGAAAGGCCTAGCACCAAATTGCATTGGCCATCTGATCTAACTTCTGGAGGCAGTCAAAGTGATCCTTAGAATTCTTCAATACCACTTTCCTCTGCTGAGATACAGGGTGGTCTGCCCTGCTGTTAAGTGCTTGATTTCAAGAGTGAGCGAAACTAATGAAAACTTTGTTGGGGTAAAACCTAAAGGGAAAGGCCTAGCACCAAATTGCATTGGCCATCTGATCTAACTTCTGGAGGCAGTCAAAATGAGTATTTCAATTCTTCCCAACCTTATTGCTCTGCTGAGATACAGGGTGCTCCAACCTGCTGTAAAATGCTTGATTTCGAGAGTGAGCGAAACTAATGAAAACATTGTTGGGGTAAAACCTAAAGGGAAAGGCCTAGCACCAAATTGCATTGGCCATCGGATCTAACTTCTGGAGGCAGTCAAAATGAGTATTTCAGTTCTTCCTACCTTATTCCTCTGCTGAGATACATGGTGCTCCAACCTGCTGTAAAATGCTTGATTTCGAGAGTGATTGAAACTAATGAAAACATTGTTGGGGTGTGCCCGGTTGACGCTGTCCCCTTAAGAAAGGGAATATGGTGGACGGAAGTTGGTAAACGGAAGGAATATTCTAAACTAATTTTCATTGGGCGAGTGGGAGGATGCACTATCTGGCCTGAGAGTGAAGTGGGCATTCCCAGCACTTCTCTGTCACTCTTGCTTCCGCCTTTCCACAGTGCAGCAACTCTTTGCTGTGCTGGGCTTTCTGCCAAGGCCTCGGCCTTGAAGATAAGATTAACCAGGCCTGTATTGACTGCTCCCAATTAACACAAACTGCTTTTAACTTCTTTCTTTCTTCTTTCTCCCTCTTTTCCGAAGTATTCTGGGGAAAGGGGGGAAGAGAGGGGAGAGCGGAGGTGGGGATCCCCCTCTGCCGAGGGCGGTTACTCTCATTTCTGTGTTACTCTCTTGTATATCTTTGTATATATTGTAGATATTCTAAATTTGTAAATATTCCCCTGCAAAATCCTACACTGCTTTGTAAATATAGCTCCACTGCTTTGCTAATTCAGCTGGTGAGTTTTTTTTTCCCTTTCCCTTCAAATTTTCTTTCCCTTTTACCTTACAGGGGGGAGGGAAGAGGCTTCTTAGGCTTACCCCTTCCAACCCACCACATGGGGTAAAACCTAAAGGGAAAGGCCTAGCACCAAATTGCATTGGCCATCTGATCTAACTTCTGGAGACAGTCAAAATGATCCCTAGAATTCTTCCCTACCTCTTTCCTCTGTTGAGATGCAAGGTACTCCAACCTGCTGTACAATGCTTGATTTTGAGAATGAGCGAAACTAATGAAAACATTGTTGGTTTAAAACCTAAAGGGAAAGGCCTAGCACCAAATTGCATTGGCCATCTGATCTAACTTCTGGAGGCAGTCAAAGTGATCCTTAGAATTCTTCAATACCTCTTTCCTCTGCAG
Organism: Melanerpes aurifrons; assembly: GCA_011125475.1. Lineage (NCBI taxonomy): Eukaryota > Metazoa > Chordata > Aves > Piciformes > Picidae > Melanerpes > Melanerpes aurifrons. The sequence continues at coordinate 178,863 of WWNC01000209.1, read as the reverse complement.
AGATACAGGGTGGTCCGCCCTGCTGTAAAATGCTCGTTTTCGAGAGTGAGCGAAACAAATTAAAACATTGATGGGGTAAAACCTAAAGGGAAAGGCCTAGCACCAAATTGCATTGGCCATCAGATTTAACTTCTGGAGACAGTCAAAATGATCCTTAGAATTCTTCCCTACCTTATTCCTGTGCTGAGATACAGATGCTCCAACCTGCTGTAAAATGTTTGATTTCGAGAGTGAGCGAAACTAATGCAAAACTTGTTGGGGTAAAACCTAAAGGGAAAGGCCTAGCACCAAATTGCGTTTGCCATCTGATCTAAATTCTGGAGGCAGTCAAAATGAGTATTTCAGTTCTTCCCTACCTTATTCCTCTGCTGAGATACAGGGTGCTCCAACCTGCTGTAAAATGCTTGATTTCGAGTGAGCGAAACTAATGAAAACATAGTTCGGTGAAACCTAAAGGGAAAGGCCTAGCACCAAATTGCATTGGCCATCTGATCTAACTTCTGGAGGCAGTCAAAATGAGTATTTCAATTCTTCCCTACCTTATTCCTCTGCTGAGATACAGGGTGGTCCACCCTGCTGTAAAATGCTTCATTTCGAGAGTGAGCGAAACTAATGAAAACATTGTTGGGGTAAAACCTAAAGGGAAAGGTCAAGCACCAAATTGCATTGGCCATCTGACCTAACTTCTCAAGGCAGTCAAAATGAGTATTTGAATTCTTCCGTACCTTATTCCTCGGCTCAGATACAAGGTGCTCAAACCTGCTGTAAAATGCTTCATTTTGAGAGTGAGCGAAACTAATGAAAACATCGTTGGGGTAAAACCTAAAGGGAAAGGCCTAGCACCAAATTGCATTGGCCATCTGATCTAACTTCTGGAGGCAGTCAAAGTGATCCTTAGAATTCTTCAATACCTCTTTCCTCTGCAGAGATACAGGGTGGTTCGCCCTGCTGTTAAATGCTTGATTTTGGGAGTGAGCGAAACTAATGAAAACTTTGTTGGGGTAAAACCTAAAGGGAAAGGTCTAGCACCAAATTGCATTGGCCATCTGATCTAACTTCTGGAGGCAGTCAAAATGAGTATTTCAGTTCTTCCCTACCTTATTCCTCTGCTGAGATACAGGGTGCTCCAACCTGCTGTAAAATGCTTGATTTTGAGAGTGAGCGAAACTAATGAAAACATAGTTCGGGTGAAACCTAAAGGGAAAGGCCTAGCACCAAATTGCATTGGCCATCTGATCTAACTTCTGGAGGCAGTCAAAATGAGTATTTCAATTCTTCCCTACCTTATTCCTCTGCTGAGATACAGGGTGGTCCACCCTGCTGTAAAATGCTTCATTTCGAGAGTGAGCGAAACTAATGAAAACATTGTTGGGGTAAAACCTAAAGGGAAAGGTCAAGCACCAAATTGCATTGGCCATCTGACCTAACTTCTCAAGGCAGTCAAAATGAGTATTTGAATTCTTCCGTACCTTATTCCTCGGCTCAGATACAAGGTGCTCAAACCTGCTGTAAAATGCTTCATTTTGAGAGTGAGCGAAACTAATGAAAACATTGTTGGGGTAAAACCTAAAGGGAAAGGCCTAGCACCAAATTGCATTGGCCATCTGATCTAACTTCTGGAGGCAGTCAAAGTGATCCTTAGAATTCTTCAATACCTCTTTCCTCTGCAGAGATACAGGGTGGTTCGCCCTGCTGTTAAATGCTTGATTTTGGGAGTGAGCGAAACTAATGAAAACTTTGTTGGGGTAAAACCTAAAGGGAAAGGTCTAGCACCAAATTGCATTGGCCATCTGATCTAACTTCTGGAGGCAGTCAAAATGAGTATTTCAGTTCTTCCCTACCTTATTCCTCTGCTGAGATACAGGGTGGTCCACCCTGCTGTAAAATGCTTGATTTTGAGAGTGAGCGAAACTAATGAAAACATAGTTCGGGTGAAACCTAAAGGGAAAGGCCTAGCACCAAATTGCATTGGCCATCTGATCTAACTTCTGGAGGCAGTCAAAATGAGTATTTCAATTCTTCCCTACCTCTTTCCTCTGCTGAGATACAGGGTGCTCCAACCTGCTGTAAAATGCTTGATTTTGACAGTGAGCGAAACTAATGAAAACATTGTTGGGGTAAAACCTAAAGGGAAAGGCCTAGCACCAAATTGCATTGGCCATCTGTCCTAACTTCTGGTGACAGTCAAAATGAGTATTTGAATTCTTCCGTACCTTATTCCTCGGCTCAGATACAAGGTGCTCAAACCTGCTGCAAAATGCTTGATTTTGAGAGTGAGCGAAACTAATGAAAACATTGTTGGGGTAAAACCTAAAGGGAAAGGCCTAGCACCAAATTGCATTAGCCTTCTGATCTAACTTCTGGAGACAGTCAAAATGATCCTTAGAATTCTTCCCTACCACTTTTCCCTGCTGAGATACAGGGTGCTGCAACCTGCTGTAAAATGCTTGATTTTGAGAGTGAGCGAAACTAATGAAAACATTGTTGGTTTAAAACCTAAAGGGAAAGGCCTAGCACCAAATTGCATTGGCCATCTGATCTATCTTTTGGAGGCAGTCAAAATGAGTATTTGAATTCTTCCCAACCTTATTCCTCTGCTCAGATAGTAGGTGCTCCAACCTGCTGTAAAATGCTTGATTTCGAGAGTGAGCAAAACTAATGAAAACATTGTTGGTTTAAAACCTGAAGGGAAAGGCCTAGCACCAAATTGCATTGGCCATCTGATCTAACTTCTGGAGGGAGTCAAAGTGATCCTTAGAATTCTTCAATACCTCTTTCCTCTGCTGAGATACAGGGTGGTCCGCCCTGCTGTTAAATGCTTGATTTCGAGAGTGAGCAAAACTAATGAAAACTTTGTTGGGGTAAAACCTAAAGGGAAAGGCCTAGCACCAAATTGCATTGGCCATCTGATCTAACATCTGGAGGCAGTCAAAATGAGTATTTCAGTTCTTCCCTACCTTATTCCTCTGCTGAGATACAGGGTGCTCCAACCTGCTGTAAAATGCTTGATTTCGAGAGTGAGAGAAACTAATGAAAACATAGTTCGGGTGAAACCTAAAGGGAAAGGCCTAGCACCAAATTGCATTGGCCATCTGATCTAACTTCTGGAGGCAGTCAAAATGAGTATTTCAATTCTTCCCTACCTTGTTCCTCTGCTGAGATACAGGGTGGTCCACCCTGCTGTAAAATGCTTGATTTCGAGAGTGAGCGAAACTAATGAAAACATAGTTCGGGTAAAACCTAAAGGGAAAGGCCTAGCACCAAATTGCATTGGCCATCTGATCTAACTTCTGGAGGCAGTCAAAATGAGTATTTCAATTCTTCCCTACCTCTTTCCTCTGCTGAGATACAGGGTGCTCCAACCTGCTGTAAAATGCTTGATTTCGAGAGTGGTCGAAACTAATGAAAATATTGTTGGGGTAAAACCTAAAGGGAAAGGCCTAGCACCAAATTGCATTGGCCATCTGATCTAACATCTGGAGGCAGACAAAATGAGTATTTCAATTATTCCCTACCTCTTTCCTCTGCTGAGATACAGGGTGGTCCACCCTGCTGTAAAATGCTTGATTTCGAGAGTGAGCGAAACTAATGAAAACATTGTTGGGGTAAAACCTAAAGGGAAAGGTCAAGCACCAAATTGCATTGGCCATCTGACCTAACTTCTCAAGGCAGTCAAAATGAGTATTTGAATTCTTCCGTACCTTATTCCTCGGCTCAGATACAAGGTGCTCAAACCTGCTGTAAAATGCTTGATTTTGAGAGTGAGCGAAACTAAATGAAAACATTGTTGGGGTAAAACCTAAAGGGAAAGGCCTAGCACCAAATTGCATTGGCCATCTGATCTAACTTCTGGAGGCAGTCAAAATGAGTATTTCAATTCTTCCCTACCTCTTTCCTCTGCTGAGATACAGGGTGCTCCAACCTGCTGTAAAATGCTTGATTTCGAGAGTGAGCGAAACTAATGAAAACATTGTTGGGGTAAAACCTAAAGGGAAAGGCCTAGCACCAAATTGCATTGGCCATCTGTCCTAACTTCTGGTGACAGTCAAAATGAGTATTTGAATTCTTCCGTACCTTATTCCTCGGCTCAGATACAAGGTGCTCAAACCTGCTGCAAAATGCTTGATTTTGAGAGTGAGCGAAACTAATGAAAACATTGTTGGGGTAAAACCTAAAGGGAAAGGCCTAGCACCAAATTGCATTAGCCTTCTGATCTAACTTCTGGAGGCAGTCAAAATGAGTATTTGAATTCTTCCCTACCACTTTTCCCTGCTGAGATACAGGGTGCTGCAACCTGCTGTAAAATGCTTGATTTTGAGAGTGAGCGAAACTAATGAAAACATTGTTGGTTTAAAACCTAAAGGGAAAGGCCTAGCACCAAATTGCATTGGCCATCTGATCTATCTTTTGGAGGCAGTCAAAATGAGTATTTGAATTCTTCCCAACCTTATTCCTCTGCTCAGAATGTAGGTGCTCCAACCTGCTGTAAAATGCTTGATTTCGAGAGTGAGCAAAACTAATGAAAACATTGTTGGTTTAAAACCTGAAGGGAAAGGCCTAGCAACAAATTGCATTGGCCATCTGATCTAACTTCTGGAGGCAGTCAAAGTGATCCTTAGAATTCTTCAATACCTCTTTCCTCTGCTGAGATACAGGGTGGTCCGCCCTGCTGTTAAATGCTTGATTTCGAGTGAGCAAAACTAATGAAAACTTTGTTGGGGTAAAACCTAAAGGGAAAGGCCTAGCACCAAATTGCACTGGCCATCTGATCTAACATCTGGAGGCAGTCAAAATGAGTATTTCAGTTCTTCCCTACCTTATTCCTCTGCTGAGATACAGGGTGCTCCAACCTGCTGTAAAATGCTTGATTTCGAGTGAGCGAAACTAATGAAAACATAGTTCGGGTAAAACCTAAAGGGAAAGGCCTAGAACCAAATTGCATTGGCCATCTGATCTAACTTCTGGAGGCAGTCAAAATGAGTATTTCAATTCTTCCCTACCTCTTTCCTCTGCTGAGATACAGGGTGGTCCACCCTGCTGTAAAATGCTTGATTTTGAGAGTGAGCGAAACTAATGAAAACATTGTTGGTTTAAAACCTAAAGGGAAAGGCCTAGCACCAAATTGTATTGGCCATCTGATCTAACTTCTGGAGGCAGTCAAAGTGATCCTTAGAATTCTTCAATACCTCTTTCCTCTGCAGAGATACAGGGTGGTCCTCCCTGCTCTAAAATGCTTGATTTTGGGAGTGAGCGAAACTAATGAAAACATTGTTAGGGTAAAACCTAAAGGGAAAGGCCTAGCACCAAATTGCATTGGCCATCTGATCTAACTTCTGGAGGCAGTCAAAATGAGTATTTCAATTCTTCCCTACGTCTTTCCTCTGCTGAGATACAGGGTGCTCCAACCTGCTGTAAAATGCTTGATTTCGAGAGTGAGCGAAACTAATGAAAACATAGTTCGGGTAAAACCTAAAGGGAAAGGCCTAGCACCACATTGCATTGGCCATCTGATCTAACTTCTGGAGGCAGTCAAAATGAGTATTTGAATTCTTCCCTACCTCTTTCCTCTGCTGAGATAGAAGGTGCTCCAACCTGCTGTAAAATTCTTGATTTCGAGAGTAATCGAAACTAATGAAAACAGTGTTAGGGTAAAACTTAATGGGAAGGGCCTCGCACCAAATTGCATTGGCCATCTGATCTAACTTCTGGAGGCAGTCAAAATGAGTATTTCAATTCTTCCCTACCTTATTCCTCTGCTCAGATGGAAGGTAATCCAACCTGCTGTAAAATGCTTGATTTCGAGAGGGATCGAAACTAATGAAAACATTGTTGGGGTAAAACCTAAAGGGAAAGGCCTAGCACCAAATTGCATTGGCCATCTGATCTAACATCTGGAGGCAGACAAAATGAGTATTTCAATTCTTCCCTACCTCTTTCCTCTGCTGAGATACAGGGTGGTCCACCCTGCTGTAAAATGCTTCATTTCGAGAGTGATCGAAACTAATGAAAACATTGTTGGGGTAAAACCTAAAGGGAAAGGCCTAGCACCAAATTGCAATGGCCATCTGTCCTAACTTCTGGTGACAGTCAAAATGAGTATTTGAATTCTTCCTACCTCTTTCCTCTGCTGAGATAGAAGGTGCTCAAACCTGCTGCAAAATGCTTGATTTTGAGAGTGAGCGAAACTAATGAAAACATAGTTCGGGTAAAACCTAAAGGGAAAGGCCTAGAACCAAATTCCATTGGCCATCTGATCTAATTTCTGGAGGCAGTCAAAATGAGTATTTCAATTCTTCCCTACCTCTTTCTTCTGCTGAGATACAGGGTGGTCCGCCCTGCTGTAAAATGCTTGATTTTGAGAGTGAGCGAAACTAATGAAAACATTGTTGGGGTAAAACCTAAAGGGAAAGGTCTAGCACCAAATTCCATACGCGTTCGGATCTAACTTCTGGAGGCAGTCAAAATGAGTATTTCAATTCTTCCTAACCTTATTCCTCTGCTGAGATACATGGTTCTCCAACCTGCTAAAAATGCTTGATTTTGAGAGTGAGCGAAACTAATGAAAACATTGTTGGGGTAAAACCTAAAGGGAAAGGTCTGGCACCAAATTGCATAGGCCTTCTGATCTAACTTCTGGAGGCAGTCAAAATGAGTATTTCAGTTCTTCCCTACCTTATTGCTCTGCTGAGATACAGGGTGCTCCAACCTGCCGTAAAATGCTTGATTTCGAGAGTGAGCGAAACTAATGAAAACATAGTTCGGGTAAAACCTAAAGGGAAAGGCCTAGCACCAAATTGCATTGGCCATCTGATCTAACTTCTGGAGGCAGTCAAAATGAGTATTTCAGTTCTTCCCTACCTTATTCCTCTGCTGAGATACATGGTACTCCAACCTGCTGTAAAATGCTTGATTTTGAGAGTGAGCGAAACTAATGAAAACATTGTTGGGGTAAAACCTAAAGGGAAAGGTCTAGCACCAAATTGCACAGGCCTTCTGATCTAACTTCTGGAGGCAGTCAAAATGAGTATTTCAGTTCTTCCCTACCTTATTCCTCTGCTGAGATACAGGGTGCTCCTACCTGCTGTAAAATGCTTGATTTCGAAATTGAGCGAAACTAATGAAAACATTGTTAGGGTAAAACCTAAAGGGAAAGGCCTAGCACCAAATTGCATTGGCCATCTGATCTAACTTCTGGAGGCATTCAAAATGAGTATTTCAATTCTTCCCTACGTCTTTCCTCTGCTGAGATACAGGGTGCTCCAACCTGCTGTAAAATGCTTGATTTCGAGAGTGAGCGAAACTAATGAAAACATAGTTCGGGTAAAACCTAAAGGGAAAGGCCTAGCACCAAATTGCATTGGCCATCTGATCTAACTTCTGGAGGCAGTCAAAATGAGTATTTGAATTCTTCCCTACCTCTTTCCTCTGCTGAGATAGAAGGTGCTCCAACCTGCTGTAAAATTCTTGATTTCGAGAGTAATCGAAACTAATGAAAACAGTGTTAGGGTAAAACTTAATGGGAAGGGCCTCGCACCAAATTGCATTGGCCATCTGATCTAACTTCTGGAGGCAGTCAAAATGAGTATTTGAATTCTTCCCTACCTTATTCCTCTGCTCAGATAGAAGTTAATCCAACCTGCTGTAAAATGCTTGATTTCGAGAGTGATCGAAACTAATGAAAACATTGTTGGGGTAAAACCTAAAGGGAAAGGCCTAGCACCAAATTGCATTGGCCATCTGATCTAACATCTGGAGGCAGACAAAATGAGTATTTCAATTCTTCCTACCTCTTTCCTCTGCTGAGATACAGGGTGGTCCACCCTCCTGTAAAATGCTTCATTTCGAGAGTGATCGAAACTAATGAAAACATTGTTGGGGTAAAACCTAAAGGGAAAGGCCTAGCACCAAATTGCATTGGCCATCTGTCCTAACTTCTGGTGACAGTCAAAATGAGTATTTGAATTCTTCCCTACCTCTTTCCTCTGCTGAGATAGAAGGTGCTCAAACCTGCTGCAAAATGCTTGATTTTGAGAGTGAGCGAAACTAATGAAAACATTGTTGGGGTAAAACCTAAAGGGAAAGGCCTAGCACCAAATTGCATTGGCCATCTGATCTAACTTCTGGACACAGTCAAAATGATCCTTAGAATTCTTCCCTACCACTTTCCCCTGCTGAGATACAGGGTGCTCCAACCTGCTGTAAAATGCTTGATTTTGAGAGTGAGCGAAACTAATGAAAACATTGTTGGTTTAAAACCTAAAGGGAAAGACCTAGCACCAAATTGCATTGGCCATCTGATCTATCTTTTGGAGGCAGTCAAAATGAGTATTTGAATTCTTCCCAACCTTATTCCTCTGCTCAGATAGTAGGTGCTCCAACCTGCTGTAAAATGCTTGATTTCGAGAGTGAGCAAAACTAATGAAAACATTGTTGGTTTAAAACCTAAAGGGAAAGGCCTAGCACCAAATTGCATTGGCCATCTGATCTAACTTCTGAAGGCAGTCAAAGTGTTCCTCAGAATTCTTCAATACCTCTTTCCTCTGCTGAGATACAGGGTGGTCCACCCTGCTGTTAAATGCTTGATTTCGAGAGTGAGCAAAACTAATGAAAACTTTGTTGGGGTAAAACTTAAAGGAAAGGCCTAGCACCAATTTGCATTGGCCATCTGATCTAACTTCTGGAGGCAGTCAAAGTGTTCCTCAGAATTCTTCAATACCTCTTTCCTCTGCTGAGATACAGGGTGGTCCACCCTGCTGTTAAATGCTTGATTTCGAGAGTGAGCAAAACTAATGAAAACTTTGTTGGGGTAAAACTTAAAGGGAAAGGCCTAGCACCAAATTGCATTGGCCATCTGATCTAACATCTGGAGGCAGTCAAAATGAGTATTTCAGTTCTTCCCTACCTTATTCCTCTGCTGAGATACCGGGTGCTCCAACCTGCTGTAAAATGCTTGATTTCGAGAGTGAGCGAAACTAATGAAAACATAGTTCGGGTAAAACCTAATGGGAAAGGCCTAGCACCAAATTGCATTGGCCATCTGATCTAACATCTGGAGGCAGACAAAATGAGTATTTCAATTCTTCCCTACCTCTTTCCTCTGCTGAGATACAGGGTGGTCCACCCTCCTGTAAAATGCTTCATTTCGAGAGTGATCGAAACTAATGAAAACATTGTTGGGGTAAAACCTAAAGGGAAAGGCCTAGCACCAAATTGCATTGGCCATCTGTCCTAACTTCTGGTGACAGTGAAAATGAGTATTTGAATTCTTCCCTACCTCTTTCCTCTGCTGAGATAGAAGGTGCTCAAACCTGCTGCAAAATGCTTGATTTTGAGAGTGAGCGAAACTGATGAAAACATAGTTCGGGTAAAACCTAAAGGGAAAGGCCTAGCACCAAATTGCATTGGCCATCTGATCTAATTTCTGGAGGCAGTCAAAATGAGTATTTCAATTCTTCCCTACCTCTTTCTTCTGCTGAGATACAGGGTGCTCCACCCTGCTGTAAAATGCTTGATTTTGAGAGTGAGCGAAACTAATGAAAACATTGTTGGGGTAAAACCTAAAGGGAAAGGTCTACCACCAAATCGCATACGCGTTCGGATCTAACTTCTGGAGGCAGTCAAAATGAGTATTTCAATTCTTCCTAACCTTATTCCTCTGCTGAGATACATGGTTCTCAACCTGCTAAAAATGCTTGATTTTGAGCGTGAGCGAAACTAATGAAAACATTGTTGGGTAAAACCTAAAGGGAAAGGTCTAGCACCAAATTGCATAGGCCTTCTGATCTAACTTCTGGAGGCAGTCAAAATGAGTATTTCAGTTCTTCCCTACCTTATTGCTCTGCTGAGATACAGGGTGCTCCAACCTGCTGTAAAATGCTTGATTTCGACAGTGAGCGAAACTAATGAAAACATAGTTCGGGTAAAACCTAAAGGGAAAGGCCTAGCACCAATTTGCATTGGCCATCTGATCTAACTTCTGGAGGCAGTCAAAATGAGTATTTCAGTTCTTCCCTACCTTATTCCTCTGCTGAGATACATGGTACTCCGACCTGCTGTAAAATGCTTGATTTTGAGAATGAGCGAAACTAATGAAAACATTATTGGGGTAAAACCTAAAGGGAAAGGTCTAGCACCAAATTGCATAGGCCTTCTGATCTAACTTCTGGAGGCAGTCAAAATGAGTATTTCAATTCTTCCCTAACTCTTTCCTCTGCTGAGATACAGGGTGCTCCAACCTGCTGTAAAATTCTTGATTTCGAGAGTAATCGAAAATAATGAAAACAGTGTTAGGGTAAAACTTAATGGGAAGGGCCTCGCACCAAATTGCATTGGCCATCTGATCTAACTTCTGGAGGCAGTCAAAATGAGTATTTGAATTCTTCCCTACCTTATTCCTCTGCTCAGATAGAAGGTAATCCAACCTGCTGTAAAATGCTTGATTTCGAGAGTGATCGAAACTAATGAAAACATTGTTGGGGTAAAACCTAAAGGGAAAGGCCTAGCACCAAATTGCATTGGCCATCTGATCTAACATCTGGAGGCAGACAAAATGAGTATTTCAATTCTTCCCTACCTCTTTCCTCTGCTGAGATACAGGGTGGTCCACCCTCCTGTAAAATGCTTCATTTCGAGAGTGATCGAAACTAATGAAAACATTGTTGGGGTAAAACCTAAAGGGAAAGGCCTAGCACCAAATTGCATTGGCCATCTGTCCTAACTTCTGGTGACAGTCAAAATGAGTATTTGAATTCTTCCCTACCTCTTTCCTCTGCTGAGATAGAAGGTGCTCAAACCTGCTGCAAAATGCTTGATTTTGAGAGTGAGCGAAACTAATGAAAACATTGTTGGGGTAAAACCTAAAGGGAAAGGCCTAGCACCAAATTGCATTAGCCTTCTGATCTAACTTCTGGACACAGTCAAAATGATCCTTAGAATTCTTCCCTACCACTTTCCCCTGCTGAGATACAGGGTGCTCCAACCTGCTGTAAAATGCTTGATTTTGAGAGTGAGCGAAACTAATGAAAACATTGTTGGTTTAAAACCTAAAGGGAAAGACCTAGCACCAAATTGCATTGGCCATCTGATCTATCTTTTTGGAGGCAGTCAAAATGAGTATTTGAATTCTTCCCAACCTTATTCCTCTGCTCAGATAGTAGGTGCTCCAACCTGCTGTAAAATGCTTGATTTCGAGAGTGAGCAAAACTAATGAAAACATTGTTGGTTTAAAACCTAAAGGGAAAGGCCTAGCACCAAATTGCATTGGCCATCTGATCTAACTTCTGGAGGCAGTCAAAGTGTTCCTCAGAATTCTTCAATACCTCTTTCCTCTGCTGAGATACAGGGTGGTCCACCCTGCTGTTAAATGCTTGATTTCGAGAGTGAGCAAAACTAATGAAAACTTTGTTGGGGTAAAACTTAAAGGGAAAGGCCTAGCACCAAATTGCATTGGCCATCTGATCTAACTTCTGGAGGCAGTCAAAGTGTTCCTCAGAATTCTTCAATACCTCTTTCCTCTGCTGAGATACAGGGTGGTCCACCCTGCTGTTAAATGCTTGATTTCGAGTGAGCAAAACTAATGAAAACTTTGTTGGGGTAAAACTTAAAGGGAAAGGCCTAGCACCAATTTGCATTGGCCATCTGATCTAACATCTGGAGGCAGTCAAAATGAGTATTTCAGTTATTCCCTACCTTATTCCTCTGCTGAGATACCGGGTGGTCCAACCTGCTTTAAAATGCTTGATTTTGAGAGTGAGCGAAACTAATGAAAACATTATTGGGGTAAAACCTAAAGGGAAAGGCCTAGCACCAAATTGCATTGGCCATCTGATCTAACTTCTGGAGGCAGTCAAAACGATCCCTAGAATTCTTCAATACCTCTTTCCTCTGCTGAGATGCAAGGTACTCCAACCTGCTGTACAATGCTTGATTTTGAGAATGAGCGAAACTAATGAAAACATTGTTGGGGTAAAACCTAAAGGGAAAGACCTAGCACCAAATTGCATTGGGCATCTGATCTAACTTCTGGAGGCAGTCAAAGTGATCCTTAGAATTCTTCAATACCTCTTTCCTCTGCAGAGATACAGGGTGCTCCAACCTGCTGTAAAATGCTTGATTTCGAGAGTGAGCGAAACTAACGAAAACATTGATGGGGTAAAACCTAAAGGGAAAGGCCTAGCACCAAATTGCATTGGCCATCAGATTTAACTTCTGGACACAGTCACAATGATCCTTAGAATTCTTCCCTACCTTATTCCTGTGCTGAGATACAGACGCTCCAACCTGCTGTAAAATGCTTGATTTCGAGAGTGAGCGAAACTAATGCAAAACTTGTTGGGGTAAAACCTAAAGGGAAAGGCCTAGCACCAAATTGCATTAGCCATCTGATCTAACTTCTGGAGGCAGACAAAATGAATATTTGAATTCTTCCCTACCTTATTCCTCTGCTGAGATAGTAGGTGCTCCAACCTGCTGTAAAATGTTTGATTTTGAGAGTGATCGAAACTAACGAAAACATTGTTGCGGTAAAACCTAAAGGCAAAGGCCTAGCACCAAATTGCATATGCCTCCTGATCTAACTTCTGGAGGCAGTCAAAATGAGTATTTCAATTCTTCCCAACCTTATTCCTCTACTGAGATACAAGGTGCTCCAACCTGCCGTAAAATGCTTGATTTCGAGAGTGAGCGAAACTAATGAAAACATAGTTCGGGTAAAACCTAAAGGGAAAAACCTAGCACCAAATTGCATTGGCCATCTGATCTAACTTCTGGAGGCAGTCAAAATTATCCTTAGAATTCTTCCCTACCTCTTCCCTCTGCTGAGATACTGGGTCCTCCAACCTGCTGTAAAATGCTTGATTTCGAGAGTGATTGAAACTAATGAAAACATTGTTGGGGTAAAACCTAAAGGGAAAGGCCTACCACCAAATTGCATTGGCCATCTGATCTAACTTCAGGAGGCAGTCAATATGAGTATTTGAATTCTTCCCTACCTCTTTCCTCTGCTGAGATACAGGGTACTCCAACCTGCTGTAAAATACTTGATTTCGAGAGTGCTTGAAACTAATGAAAACATTGCTGGGGTAAAACCTAAAGGGAAAGGCCTAGCGTCAAATTGCATTTGCCATCTGATCTAACTTCTAGAGGCAGTCAAAATGAGTATTTGAATTCTTCCCTACCTTATTCCTCTGCTCAGATAAAAGGTGCTCCAACCTGCTGTAAAATGCTTGATTTTGAGAGTGATTGAAACTAATGAAAATATTGTTGGGGTAAAACCTAAAGGGAAAGGTCTAGCACCAAATTGCATGGCCATCTGATCTAAGTTATGGAGACAGTCAAAATGATCCTTAGTATTCTTCCCTACCTCTTTCTTCTGCTGAGATACAGGGTGGTCTAATCCGCTGTAAAATGCTTGATTTTGAGAGTGATCGAAACTAATGAAAACATTGTTGGTTTAAAATCTTAAGGGAAAGGCCTAACACCAAATTGCATTGGCCATCTGATCTAACTTCTGGAGACAGTCAAAATGATCCTCAGAATTCTTCCCTACCTCTTCCCTCTGCTGATATACAGGGTGCTCCTATCTGCTGTAAAATGCTTGATTTTGAGTGTGCGCGAAACTAATGAAAACATTGTTGGGGTAAAACCTAAAGGGAAAGGCCTAGCAACAAATTGCATTGTCCATCTGATCTAACTTCTGGAGGCAGTCAAAATGAGTATTTCAATTCTTCCCTACCTCTTTCCTCTGCTGAGATACAGGGTGGTCCACCCTGCTGTAAAATGCTTGATTTCGAGAGTGAGCGAAACTAATGAAAACATTGTTGGTTTAAAACCTAAAGGGAAAGGCCTAGTACCAAATTGCATTGGCCATCTGATCTAACTTCTGAAGGCAGTCAAAATGAGTATTTGAATTCTTCCCTACCTCTTTCCTCTGCTGAGATACAGGGTGGTCCACCCTGCTGTAAAATGCTTGATTTTGAGAGTGATCAAAACTAATGAAAACAATGTTGGGGTAAAACCTAAAGGGAAAGGCCTAGCACCAAATTGCATTGGCCATCTGATCTAACTTCTGAAGGCAGTCAAAATGAGTATTTGAATTCTTCCCTACCTCTTTCTTCTGCTGAGATACAGGGTGGTCCAACCTGCTGTAAAATGCTTGATTTTGAGAGTGATCAAAACTAATGAAAACATTGTTGGGGTAAAACCTAAAGGGAAAGGCCTAGCACCAAATTGCATGGCCATCTGATCTAAGTTCTGGAGACAGTCAGAATGATCCTTAGAATTCTTCCCTACCTTATTCCTCGGCTCAGATACAAGGTGCTCCAACCTGCTGTAAAATGCTTGATTTCGAGAGTGATCGAAACTAATGAAAACATTGTTGGGGTAAAACCTAAAGGGAAAGGCCTAGTACCAAATTGCATTGGCCATCTGATCTAACTTCTGGTGACAGACAAAATGAGTATTTGAATTCTTCCGTACCTTATTCCTCTGCTGAGATACAGGGTGGTCCAACCTGCTTTAAAATGCTTGATTTTGAGAGTCATCAAAACTAATGAAAACATTGTTGGGGTAAAACCTAAAGAGAAAGGCCTAGCACCAATTTGCATTGGCCATCTGATCTAAATTCTGGAGGCAGTCAAAACGAGTATTTGAATTCTTCCCTACCTTATTCCTCTGCTCAGATACAAGGTGCTCCAACCTGCTGTAAAATGCTTGATTTCGAGAGTGAGCGAAACTAATGAAAACATTGTTGGGGTAAAACGTCAAGGGAAAGGCCTAGCACCAAACTGCATTGTCCATCTGATCTAACTTCTGGAGGCAGTCAAAATGAGTATTTGAATTCTTCCCTACGTTATTCCTCTGCTCAGATAAAAGGTGCTCCAACCTGCTGTAAAATGCTTGATTTTGAGAGTGAGTGAAACTAATGAAAACATTGTTGGTTTAAAACCTAAAGGGAAAGGCCTAGCACCAAATTGCATTGGCCATCTGATCTAACTTCCGGAGGCAGTCACAATGATCCTTAGAATTCTTCCCTACCTCTTTCTTCCACTGAGATACAGGGTGGTCCAACCTGCTGCAAAATGCTTGATTTCGAGACAGAGCGAAACTAATGAAAACATTGTTGGGGTAAAACCTAAAGGGAAAGCCTAGCACCAAATTGCATTGGCCATCTGATCTAACTTCTGGAGGCAGTCAAAATGAGTATTTGAATTCTTCCGTACCTTATTCCTCGGCTCAGATACAAAATTGCTCCAACCTGCTGTAATTTGCCTGATTT
The DNA here is from genome assembly GCA_011125475.1 of Melanerpes aurifrons. Taxonomy (NCBI): domain Eukaryota; kingdom Metazoa; phylum Chordata; class Aves; order Piciformes; family Picidae; genus Melanerpes; species Melanerpes aurifrons. Next base: position 163,589 of record WWNC01000209.1, on the reverse strand, counting down.
CGAGAGTGAACAAAACTAATGAAAACATTGTTGGGGTAAAACCTAAAGGGAAAGGCCTAGTACCAAATTTTGTTGGCCATCTGATCTAACTTCTGGAGGCAGTCAAAATGAGTATTTGAATTCTTCCCTACCTCTTTCCTCTGCTGATATACAGGGTGCTCCTATCTGCTGTAAAATGCTTGATTTTGAGTGTGCGCGAAACTAATGAAAACATTGTTGGGGTAAAACCTAAAGGGAAAGGCCTAGCAACAAATTGCATTGTCCATCTGATCTAACTTCTGGAGGCAGTCAAAATGAGTATTTGAATTCTTCCCTACCTTATTCCTCTGCTCAGATAAAAGTTGCTCCAACCTGCTGTAAAATGCTTGATTTCGAGTGAGCGAAACCAATGAAAACATTGTTGGTTTAAAACCTAAAGGAAAGGCCTAGCACCAAATTGCATTGGCCATCTGATCTAACTTCTGAAGACAGTCAAAATGAGTATTTGAATTCTTCCCTACCTTATTCCTCTGCTGAGATACAGGGTGGTCCAACCTGCTGTAAAATGCTTGATTTTGAGAGTGATCAAAACTATTGAAAACATTGTTGGGGTAAAACCTAAAGGCTTTAGGTTTTACCCGAACAATGTTTTCATTAGTTTCGATCACTCTCGAAATCAAGCATTTTAAATAGAATGGAATAGAATAGAATAAACCAGGTTGGAAATGACCTTCAAGATCATCACGTCTAACCTATCACCCAACACCACCCAATCAACTAACCCATGTAACCAAGCACCCTGTCAAGTCTCCTCCTGAACACCTCCAGTGACGGCGACTCCACCGCCTCCCCAGGCAGCTCATTCCAATGGGCAATCACTCTCTCCGTGTAAAACTTCCTCCTGACCTCCAGCCTGAACTTCCCCTGGCGCAGCCTGAGACTGTGTCCTCTTGTTCTGGTGCTGGCTGCCTGGGAGAAGAGACCAACCTCTGCCTGTTTACAACCCCCCTTCAGGTAGTTGTAGAGAGTAATGAGGTCACTCCTGAGTCTCCTCCCCTCCAGGCTAAGCAGCTCCAGCTCCCTCAGTCTCTCCTCATAGGGCTTGTGTTCCAAGCCCCTCACTAACTTCGTTGCCCTTCTCTGGACTCGTTCCAGCAAGTCAACATCCTTCCTAAACTGAGGAGCCCAGAACTGGACACAGTACTCGAGGTGTGGCCTAACCAGTGCAGTGTACAGGGGCAGAATGACCTCCCTGCTCCTGCTGGCCACACTGTTCTTAATGCAGGCCAGGATGCCATTGGCCCTCTTGGCTGCCTGGGCACACTGCAGGCTCATGTTCAGCCTACCATCAACCAGCACTCCCAGGTCCCTCTCTGCCTGGCTGCTCTCCAGCCACTCTGACCCCAGCCTGTAGCACTGCATGGGGTTGTTGTGGCCAATGTGCAGAACCCGGCACTTGGATGCATTAAATTTCATGCCGTTGGACTCTGCCCATCTGTCCAGCCTGTCGAGGTCTCTCTGCAAAGCCTCTCCACCCTCTAGCAGATCAACTCCTGTCCCCAGCTTGGTGTCATCAGCAAATTTACTGATGATAGACTCAATGCCCTCATCCAGATCATCAACAAAGATGTTAAAGAGGATGGGGCCCAGCACTGATCCCTGGGGACTCCACTACTGACTGGCCGCCAGCCGGATGTGACACCATTCACCACCACTCTCTGGGTTCGCCATCCAGCCAGTTCCTAACCCAGCTCAGAGTGCTGCTGTCCAAGCCATGGGCTGACAGCTTGGCCAGGAGTTTGCTATGGGGGACGGTGTCAAAGGCCTTGCTGAGGTCCAGGTAAACTACATCCACAGGCCTCCCCCACATCCACCAGGCGGGTCACCTGATCATAGAAGGAGATCAGGTTGGTCAGGCAGGACCTGCCCTTCCTAAATCCATGTTGGCTGAGCCTGATCCCTTGGCCATCCTCTAAGTGCTGTGTTAATGCACTCAGGATGACCTGTTCCATGATCTTGCCTGGCACTGAGGTCAGGCTGACAGGCCTGTAATTCCCTGGCTCATCCAACCGGCCCTTCTTGTGGATGGGCACCACGTTGGCCAGCTTCCAGTCCTCTGGGACCTCGCCAGTGAGCCAGGACTGCTGAAAAATGATGGAGAGCGGTTTGGCCAGCTCCTCTGACAGCTCCCTCAGCACCCAAGGATGGATCCCATCTGGTCCCATGGACTTGTGGGGATCCAGGCGGCTGAGCAGATCACCAACTACCCCATTTTGGAACAGTGGAAAACTATGCTGCTCCTGGCTCCTTCTGCCAGCTCTGGAGGCCAGCTGTCTGGAAGACATTCTGTCCTGCTAGTAAAAATTGAGGCAAAGAAGGTGTTAAGTATCTCTGCCTTTTCCTCATCCCTTGATACAATGTTCCCCTCCGTGTCCACCAAGGAGTGGAGGTTGTCCTTTCCCTTCCTCTTACTATTAATGTATTTACAGAAGGACTTTTTGTTGTCCTTCACAACAGAGGCCAGACTAAGCTCCAAATGCGCTTTTGCCTCCCTAATTTTCTTCCTGCAAGACCTAGCAACATCCTTAAATTTTTCACGGGTTGTCTCCCCTCTCTTCCGAAGGTGATACACCCTCTTTTTTTCCCTAAGTTCCATTAAAAGTTCTTTAACCATCCAGGCTGGCCGTCTGCCCCGGCGGCTCATCTTCCGGCACATTGGCACAGCCTGTCCCTGAGCCTTCAACAGTTCTTCCTTGAAGTAGGACCAGCTCTCCTGGACCCCTTTGTTTTTAAGGGCTTTATCCCAAGGAAACCTCTGAATTAGTTCCTTGAGTATTTCAATTCTTCCCTACCTCTTTCCTCTGCTGAGATACAGGGTGCTCCAACCTGTTTTAAAATGCTTGATTTCGAGAGTGATCGAAACTAATGAAAACTTTGTTGGGGTAAAACCTGAAGGGAAAGGCCTAGCACCAAATTGCACTGGCCATCTGATCTAACTTCTGGAGGCAGTCAAAATGAGTATTTGAATTCTTCCCTACCTCTTTCTTCTGCTGAGATACAGAGTGGTCAGACCTGCTGTAATTTGCCTGATTTCGAGAGTGAGTGAAACTAATGAAAACATTGTTGGTTTAAAACCTAAAGGGAAAGGCCTAGCACCAAATAGCATTGGCCATCTGATCTAACTTCTGGAGGCAGTCAAAATGAGTATTTGAATTCTTATGTACCTTATTCCTCTGCTGAGATAAAAAGTGCTCCAACCTGCTGTAAAATGCTTGATTTCGAGAGTGATCGAAACTAATGAAAACATTGTTGGGGTAAAACCTAAAGGGAAAGGCCTAGTACCAAATTGCATTGGCCATCTGATCTAACTTCTGGTGACAGACAAAATGAGTATTTGAATTCTTCCGTACCTTATTCCTCTGCTGAGATACAGGGTGGTCCAACCTGCTTTAAAATGCTTGATTTTGAGAGTGATCAAAACTAATGAAAACATTGTTGGGGTAAAACCTAAAGGGAAAGGCCTAGCACCAAATTGCATTGGCCATCTGATCTAAATTCTGGAGGCAGTCAAAACGAGTATTTGAATTCTTCCCTACCTTATTCCTCTGCTCAGATACAAGGTGCTCCAACCTGCTGTAAAATGCTTGATTTCGAGAGTGAGCGAAAGTAATGAAAACATTGTTGGGGTAAAACGTCAAGGGAAAGGCCTAGCACCAAATTGCATTGGCCATCTGATCTAACTTCTGGAGGCAGTCAAAATGAGTATTTGAATTCTTCCCTACGTTATTCCTCTGCTCAGATAAAAGGTGCTCCAACCTGCTGTAAAATGCTTGATTTTGAGAGTGAGTGAAACTAATGAAAACATTGTTGGGGTAAAACCTAAAGGGAAAGGCCTAGCACCAAATTGCATTTGCCATCTGATCTAACTTCTGGAGGCAGCCAAAATGAGTATTTGAATTCTTCCGTACCTCTTTCCTCTGCTGAGATACAGGGTGCTCCAACCTGCTTTAAAATGCTTGATTTTGAGAGTGATCAAAACTAATGAAAACATTGTTGGGGTAAAACCTAAAGGGAAAGCCTAGCACCAAATTGCATTGGCCATCTGATCTAACTTCTGGAGGCAGTCAAAATGAGTATTTGAATTCTTCCGTACCTTATTCCTCGGCTCAGATACAAGGTGCTCCAACCTGCTGTAATTTGCCTGATTTCGAGAGTGAACAAAACTAATGAAAACATTGTTGGGGTAAAACCTAAAGGGAAAGGCCTAGTACCAAATTTTGTTGGCCATCTGATCTAACTTCTGGAGGCAGTCAAAATGAGTATTTGAATTCTTCCTACCTCTTTCCTCTGCTGATATACAGGGTGCTCCTATCTGCTGTAAAATGCTTGATTTTGAGTGTGCGCGAAACTAATGAAAACATTGTTGGGGTAAAACCTAAAGGGAAAGGCCTAGCAACAAATTGCATTGTCCATCTGATCTAACTTCTGGAGGCAGTCAAAATGAGTATTTGAATTCTTCCCTACCTTATTCCTCTGCTCAGATAAAAGTTGCTCCAACCTGCTGTAAAATGCTTGATTTCGAGAGTGAGCGAAACCAATGAAAACATTGTTGGTTTAAAACCTAAAGGGAAAGGCCTAGCACCAAATTGCATTGGCCATCTGATCTAACTTCTGAAGGCAGTCAAAATGAGTATTTGAATTCTTCCCTACCTTATTCCTCTGCTGAGATACAGGGTGGTCCAACCTGCTGTAAAATGCTTGATTTTGAGAGTGATCAAAACTAATGAAAACATTGTTGGGGTAAAACCTAAAGGCTTTAGGTTTTACCCAACAATGTTTTCATTAGTTTCGATCACTCTCGAAATCAAGCATTTTAGAATAGAATGGAATAGAATAGAATAAACCAGGTTGGAAATGACCTTCAAGATCATCACGTCTAACCTATCACCCAACACCACCCAATCAACTAACCCATGTAACCAAGCACCCTGTCAAGTCTCCTCCTGAACACCTCCAGTGACGGCGACTCCACCGCCTCCCCAGGCAGCTCATTCCAATGGGCAATCACTCTCTCCGTGTAAAACTTCCTCCTGACCTCCAGCCTGAACTTCCCCTGGCGCAGCCTGAGACTGTGTCCTCTTGTTCTGGTGCTGGCTGCCTGGGAGAAGAGACCAACCTCTGCCTGTTTACAACCCCCCTTCAGGTAGTTGTAGAGAGTAATGAGGTCACTCCTGAGTCTCCTCCCCTCCAGGCTAAGCAGCTCCAGCTCCCTCAGTCTCTCCTCATAGGGCTTGTGTTCCAAGCCCCTCACTAACTTCGTTGCCCTTCTCTGGACTCGTTCCAGCAAGTCAACATCCTTCCTAAACTGAGGAGCCCAGAACTGGACACAGTACTCGAGGTGTGGCCTAACCAGTGCAGTGTACAGGGGCAGAATGACCTCCCTGCTCCTGCTGGCCACACTGTTCTTAATGCAGGCCAGGATGCCATTGGCCCTCTTGGCTGCCTGGGCACACTGCAGGCTCATGTTCAGCCTACCATCAACCAGCACTCCCAGGTCCCTCTCTGCCTGGCTGCTCTCCAGCCACTCTGACCCCAGCCTGTAGCACTGCATGGGGTTGTTGTGGCCAATGTGCAGAACCCGGCACTTGGATGCATTAAATTTCATGCCGTTGGACTCTGCCCATCTGTCCAGCCTGTCGAGGTCTCTCTGCAAAGCCTCTCTACCCTCTAGCAGATCAACTCCTGTTCCCAGCTTGGTGTCATCAGCAAATTTACTGATGATAGACTCAATGCCCTCATCCAGATCATCAACAAAGATGTTAAAGAGGATGGGGCCCAGCACTGATCCCTGGGGGACTCCACTACTGACTGGCCGCCAGCCGGATGTGACACCATTCACCACCACTCTCTGGGTTCGGCCATCCAGCCAGTTCCTAACCCAGCTCAGAGTGCTGCTGTCCAAGCCATGGGCTGACAGCTTGGCCAGGAGTTTGCTATGGGGGACGGTGTCAAAGGCCTTGCTGAGGTCCAGGTAAACTACATCCACAGGCCTCCCCACATCCACCAGGCGGGTCACCTGATCATAGAAGGAGATCAGGTTGGTCAGGCAGGACCTGCCCTTCCTAAATCCATGTTGGCTGAGCCTGATCCCTTGGTGTGCCCGGTTGACGGTGTCCCTTTAAGAAAGGGAATATGGTGGACGGAAGTTGGTAAACGGAAGGAAGAGTCTAAACTAATTTTCATTGGTCAAGTGGGAGGAAGCACCATCTGAACTGAGACTGAAATGGGCATTCCCAGCACTTCTCTGTCACTCTTGCTTCCGCATCTCCTTCGGTGCAGCAGCTCCCCTGTGCTGGGCTTTCTGCCAAGGCTCCGGCCTTGAAAAACTGATAAGGCCTGTATTAACTCCCTTCCAACTAACACAAACTGCTTCTAACATTTTTTTTTCTCTCTCTTTTCTTCCTCTTTCTATCCCATTCTGGGGAAAGGGGGGAAGAGAGGGGAGAGCGGAGGTGAGGATCCCCCTCGGCCGAGGGGGGTTACTCTCATTTCTGTGTTACACTGCTGTATATCTTTGTATATATTGTAGATATTGTAAATTTGTAAATATTCCCCTGCACAATCCTACACTGCTTTGTAAATATAGCTCCACTGCTTTGCTAATTCGGCTGGTGAGGTTTTTTTTTCCTTTCCCTTCAATTTTTTATTCCCTTTTACCTTACAAGGGGGAAGGGAAGAGGCTTCTCGGCCTTACCCTTTCACCCACCACATTTTTTTTTTATTGGCGTACCCAACGTGCGGCAGATAATTAGTTTAATTTATTACCTGATTGATTTAGTGTTTTCTAGCTGAATTAGCAAACATGAAGGTATTGTGGTTTGTGGAGCGATTGTTCTTTTCAATTTTTGGGGCTCTGGTTTACAGATATTGTTTGGGTTTGCTTTTGGATTACCTGGGTAAATATTTGGTGCGGACAATTTATATGTGGGTTATGTATAGAGTTAAATTATGGTATGGAAAATGTATTAATTTATTATGGCCAGTGAGATACAGGAATGTTACCTCCACCACTCTCCCAATTGAGATAAAGGGTTTTAAGATTCCGCCTGAGGAGAGAGTAACTTTAGGTGATGCCTGGGATCCAAAAGTGATTTATTTCATGTCTATAATTCTGCTGCTGGTGATAATTATCGTGTATCTCCTGATTTCTTTGCGGCGAGAGAGAAAGGTGTCCAGAGCTTGTTTTGTTATTAAAACTAGACCAAAAAGAAAACGCCGTAGCTCGAGATCAGTCCCAGAGTCATCTAGTGATGAGGACTGTGGAGAACCCGTGTCAGTTAAAAAGAAGGCTAAAAAGTCAATTGGTAAAGCAGCTCTAAATGACTTTGCTGATTCTAGCAAGCTGCCAAGGGCGGCAGCTGGTATCAACATGGCTCCTACTCCTTCTCTTTCTTCTTCTTCTCCGTCGGCCATTAATGGAGCAACGTCACTTCCACCTACTCCCTCAGTGGGACCGGAAGTCACTGCCCCAGCAGCTGATTTATCTCAGGACCTGTCAGCTTCCATTAAGGTGGCTGTAAATTCAAACACAGCTCCAGTTAAGGTGGCTCCTTTAAAGACTAGAAGTGGAAAGGCCAAAGATGGAGAAGAAGAGGAGCTGGAGACTGATCCTGGTGAGGGGCCCTCTACTCTAAGAGATCCTGCTCAGGAGGAAGAGGTGGTTTGTTTTAAAGATCTAGCTAACCTAGTGAGATCAAAGCAGGATACAGATGAAGCTAGGAAAGCAGCTGGCAAAGGTGGTTCTCAGCTTAAAGAGATCCTTAGGAGAATGACAGCAGGATTATATGGACAAAAAATTCAGGGAGATGAAGAGCAAGATGATATTTTGGAATGTTCTTCTCCACGGGAGGAATGCGTAATGTCCGTAAAGATTTCACCAGGGCGGATAAGGAACCAGTTCTAGCTTGGCTTAGTAGGTGTTATGATACAGGTGCTCCAGCTCTAACAGTTGGAGACAAGTCAGCAGCTCAGTTAGGAACTCTCTCAAGGGACAATGGAATAGATAGACATCTAGGCAGAGCTCTCGGTAAGGTTAGCCTCTGGATACGCCTTTTAATGGCGGTTGCCCTGAGATATCCTTCCCGAGATGATCTTCCATGGAATCCTAAACCCTGGACTACCATAGATGAGGGAATTAAGCGCTTGAGAGAATTTGCTGTTAGAGAGCTACTCTATGGTGAACATGAAACTCTGAATCCTGATGACATTCCTGTGGGTATTGGTCTTGCTAAAAAGATCATCAAACTTGCTCCTTCCAATTATGCAAACATTCTGGCAAGCAGAATTGTGTCAAGAAGTTATGGTGGAGCTTCTCCCACGGTTGGCCAATTCAGTGATCAAATGAGACAATTGGAGGATAGCATGACACGTGGTTCTTTGGTTTCAGCCATTGAAACTCTGTCTGGAAAAATTGAGAATTGCATGAAGGATCTGAAAATTCCATATCCCAATTGGCACAAAGGGATAATTTCAATTCTCCTCCAGGTGGATACAAGTTTCATCTGTGAGGAATACACGTCCTCCAAGGAGGTCATTCCAAAACAGGTCATTCCAAAACAGGTCATTCCAAAACAGACCGCCAAGGCAATCACGTAGAACTATTTGGATAACTCTGCGTGATCAGTTTGGTGAGAACATGAACCGCTGGGATGGCCAACCAACTTCTAATCTTTTCAGGAGACTGAGGGAATTGCAAAGTGGCAGAACCCGAGGTAGCAATACCAGAAGGGTAGCTGTTACTTCCACAGTTCCCCAGAACGACTCTTATGGCTCCAACAGTGGCTCCAGTTATAACATGCAAAGTTATAACCCTGCGAACTATGTGCAATGCACATGTGCGCATGTTCCCCATAACTAGGGGTGCCTGCCTCCCGCCAGGGGAGGAGAGGGATAACAGAGACAATAGAATCTATTGGGATGTGTACATCCAGTGGCCTGGCACTTCACAATTTCGAAGTACAGGGCCTTGGTTGACACAGGAGCTCAGTGCACCATAATACCATCAAATTATCAGGGATCAGAATCTATAACTATTCTGGGAGTCACTGGTGGATCTCAAGAGTTAAGTAAGGTAGAGGTTAATATAAGTTTAACTGGTAAGCAATGGAGGAAGCATACAGTTGTGACCGGACCTGATGCACCTTGTATTTTGGGAATTGATTTTCTGAGAGAAGGGCGTTTCAAAGACCCTAGAGGTTACAAATGGGCTTTTGGAGTAGCTTCAATAGAAATTGATGGACAGAGATTGAAGCTGTCTGCCAGACCTGAACTTTCTGATGAATCTGCAGTTGTGGGACAACATAAGATACAGGACATTAAATTGCCGGTTGCTTCTCAGACTGTGCATCACAGACAATACAGAACCAACCGTGACTCTTTTTTGTTGCCCATTCAGAATCTGATTCGTCAGTTGGAGAGTCAGAAAGTCGTCAGCAAAACTCATTCACCTTTCAACAGTCCAGTGTGGCCTGTGCGGAAGCAGAATGGAGACTGGCGTCTGACAGTAGACTACCAAGCCCTGAATGAAGTGACACCACCTATGAGTGCAGCAGTACCAGACATGATGGAACTACAGTATGAGCTGGAATCCAAAGAGGCCAAATGGTATGCTACCATAGACATTGCTAATGCATTTTTCTCTATTCCCATAGCAGAGGAATGCAGGCCTCAGTTTGCTTTCACCTGGAGAGGAATCCAGTACACTTTCAACAGGCTGCCAATGGGCTGGATCCACAGCTCAAGCATCTGTCATGCAGTGATCCACGATGCTCTGGAGAAAGGCGGTGCTCCAGAACACATCCAGTTCATCGATGATATCATCGTCTGGGGTAAAACTGCTGAGGAAGTCTTCGAGAAAGGTAACAAAATCATTGACATTCTTCTGAATGCAGGTTTTGCCATCAAGCGAGACAAGGTGAAAGGACCTACCACAGAGATTCAGTTTCTGGGAGTGCGATGGCAGGATGGACGCTTGACACATTCCAGTGGATGTGGTAAATAGAGTCTCTACCATGGCAAATCCCACAAACAAGCAAGAGACCCTACGTTTCTTGGGGATAGTGGGATTTTGGAGACTGCACATTCCTGGATACAGTCAGATTGTGAAACCTCTGTATGATGTGACTCGAAAGAGAAACCATTTCCACTGGGGACCTGAACAACAAGCAGCCTTTGACCAGATAAAGCAAGAGGTAATTCAAGCAATGGGTCTGGGACCTGTCCGAGATGGTCCAGACATTAAGAACATTTTGTATACGGCTGCAAGTGACAATGGTCCAACCTGGTGCTTGTGGCAAAAAGCTCCAGGTGAGACACGTGGACGACCTCTTGGTTTCTGGAGTCGAGGTTACAGAGGTTCAGAGGCTAATTATACTCCAACAGAGAAAGAAATTCTAGCTGCCTATGAAGGAGTAAAAGCATCTTCTGAAGTGATTGGAACTGAATCACAACTTCTTCTAGCTCCCAGATTACCAGTTTTGAATTGGATGTTCAAAGGCAAAGGTTCCACACCACATCATGCCACAGACTCCACATGGTCTAAGTGGATGGCTCTGATAACACAGAGAGCTCGAATGGGAAATCTTGAAAGACCTGGTCTAGTGGAGGTGATCTCCAGTTGGCCTGAAGGTATCAACTGTGCTAAACCTCCAGAGGAGAAAGTAACTCGTGCTGAAGAAGCTCCTCCTTACAATGACCTTTCTGATGATGAGAAGAAATATGCTTTGTTCACAGACGGTTCCTGTCGTATTGTCGGAAACAAGCGAAGGTGGAAGTCTGCAGTGTGGAGTCCAACACGCCGAGTTGCAGAGGCGAAAGATGGAGAAGGAGAATCCAGTCAGTTCGCAGAGGTAAAGCTGTCCAGCTAGCTCTCGACGTAGCTGAACGTGAGAGATGGCCAAAGCTTTATCTCTACACCGACTCATGGATGGTAGCCAATGCTCTATGGGGTTGGCTAAAGAACTGGAAGAAGAGTGGCTGGCAGAGGAAAGGAAAACCCATTTGGGCAGCCAACCTGTGGCAGGACATTGCTGATCGAATCGAGAGAATTCCAGTGAAAGTGAGACACATCGATGCTCACATTCCTAAGAGCAAAGCTACTGAGGAACAGCAACACAACCATCAGGCAGATCTAGCTGCAAGAGTTTCTCAAGTAGACATGGACTCTAATCTTGATCTCGACTGGAAACACCGAGGTGAGATATTCTTAGCTCGGTGGGCTCACGATTCGTCAGGACATCAAGGCAGAGATGCAACATACCAATGGGCTCGTGACAGATCCATAGACATTTCCATGGATGCTATCACACAAGTCATCCATGACTGTGACATTTGTGCTGCTATTAAGCAGGCAAAACGACTTAAGCCCTTGTGGTATGGTGACAGATGGTCCAAGTACAAGTATGGTGAAGCTTGGCAGATTGACTACATCACTCTACCACGTTCTCGTTCTGGTAAGCAATACGTGCTTACTATGGTAGAGGCAAACACTGGATGGTTGGAAACTTATCCAGTTCCACATGCAACTGCACGCAACACCATTCTCGGTCTGGAGAGACAGATCCTGTGGAGACACGGAACTCCAGAGAGGATTGAGTCAGACAACGGAACTCATTTCAAGAACAACCTTGTAAAGAACTGGGCCAAAGAGCACGGTATTGAGTGGATATTCCACATTCCCTACTATGCACCAGCTTCAGGGAAGATAGAACGCTACAACGGTTTGTTGAAGACCACTCTTAAAGCCATGGGGGGTGGATCTTTGAAAAACTGGGAAAAACATTTAGCACAAGCAACCTGGCTGGTAAATAGTAGAGGTTCAGTAAACCGAGCTGGACCTGCACATTCAGATTTGCTACGGAAAGTGGAAGGTGATAGAGTTCCTGTTGTTAGAGAAAAGAATCTGTTAGGTAAAACTGTTTGGGTATTTTCACCCTCAGGAGAGGCTAAACCTGTCCGAGGGTGGTTTCAGCTGAAGGTCCGGTCACACTTATTGGGTAATGCAAGAGAATGGTGAAATTCAGTGTATTCCACAAAGAAATTTAACTTTAGCTGAAAGAGGTTAACTTCGAACTGCTGTACAGTTACATTGCGCCCAAAGAAGAATCAACGAGGAATCTACGGTGCATGAACCCTGAGATCCCTGAGAGCCCTGAGTCAACTAAGAGACCCTGAGATTTCCCTGTTTCCCTTTTCTTCGGCTTAAGTCGGTGAAGAAATGAACTGTTTCCATTTTTCTCACTTTCTGATTTTCTTGGACTTTTGAATCATCTACATCTGAGCATAGCCGAATGGACTATGAACTATATTCACGAACTGTAAATATCATTTTGGATTGAATGGACAGTATAAACAGCCAATGAAAATTGTTTAGAAGGGGTGGATTGTGCCCGGTTGACGGTGTCCCTTTAAGAAAGGGAATATGGTGGACGGAAGTTGGTAAACGGAAGGAAGAGTCTAAACTAATTTTCATTGGTCAAGTGGGAGGAAGCACCATCTGAACTGAGACTGAAATGGGCATTCCCAGCACTTCTCTGTCACTCTTGCTTCCGCATCTCCTTCGGTGCAGCAGCTCCCCTGTGCTGGGCTTTCTGCCAAGGCTCCGGCCTTGAAAAACTGATAAGGCCTGTATTAACTCCCTTCCAACTAACACAAACTGCTTCTAACATTTTTTTTTTTTCTCTCTTTTCTTCCTCTTTCTATCCCATTCTGGGGAAAGGGGGGAAGAGAGGGGAGAGCGGAGGTGAGGATCCCCTCGGCCGAGGGGGTTACTCTCATTTCTGTGTTACACTGCTGTATATCTTTGTATATATTGTAGATATTGTAAATTTGTAAATATTCCCCTGCACAATCCTACACTGCTTTGTAAATATAGCTCCACTGCTTTGCTAATTCGGCTGGTGAGGTTTTTTTTTCCTTTCCCTTCAATTTTTTATTCCCTTTTACCTTACAAGGGGGAAGGGAAGAGGCTTCTCGGCCTTACCCTTTCACCCACCACACTTGGCCATCCTCTAAGTGCTGTGTTAATGCACTCAGGATGACCTGTTCCATGATCTTGCCTGGCACTGAGGTCAGGCTGACAGGCCTGTAATTCCCTGGCTCATCCAACCGGCCCTTCTTGTGGATGGGCACCACGTTGGCCAGCTTCCAGTCCTCTGGGACCTCGCCAGTGAGCCAGGACTGCTGAAAAATGATGGAGAGCGGTTTGGCCAGCTCCTCTGACAGCTCCCTCAGCACCCAAGGATGGATCCCATCTGGTCCCATGGACTTGTGGGGATCCAGGCGGCTGAGCAGATCACCAACTACCCCATTTTGGAACAGTGGAAAACTATGCTGCTCCCTGGCTCCTTCTGCCAGCTCTGGAGGCCAGCTGTCTGGAAGACATTCTGTCCTGCTAGTAAAAATTGAGGCAAAGAAGGTGTTAAGTATCTCTGCCTTTTCCTCATCCCTTGATACAATGTTCCCCTCCGTGTCCACCAAGGAGTGGAGGTTGTCCTTTCCCTTCCTCTTACTATTAATGTATTTACAGAAGGACTTTTTGTTGTCCTTCACAACAGAGGCCAGACTAAGCTCCAAATGCGCTTTTGCCTCCCTAATTTTCTTCCTGCAAGACCTAGCAACATCCTTAAATTTTCACGGGTTGTCTCCCTCTCTTCCGAAGGTGATACACCCTCTTTTTTCCCTAAGTTCCATTAAAAGTTGTTTAACCATCCAGGCTGGCCGTCTGCCCCGGCGGCTCATCTTCCGGCACATTGGCACAGCCTGTCCCTGAGCCTTCAACAGTTCTTCCTTGAAGTAGGACCAGCTCTCCTGGACCCCTTTGTTTTTAAGGGCTTTATCCCAAGGAAACCTCTGAATTAGTTCCTTGAGTATTTCAATTCTTCCCTACCTCTTTCCTCTGCTGAGATACAGGGTGCTCCAACCTGTTTTAAAATGCTTGATTTCGAGAGTGATCGAAACTAATGAAAACTTTGTTGGGGTAAAACCTGAAGGGAAAGGCCTAGCACCAAATTGCATTGGCCATCTGATCTAACTTCTGGAGACAGTCAAAATGATCCTTAGAATTCTTCCCTACCTCTTTCTTCTGTTGAGATACAGGGTGGTCCACCCTGCTGTAAAATGCTTGATTTTGAGAGTGATCGAAACTAATGAAAACATTGTTGGGGTAAAACCTAAAGGGAAAGGCCTAGCACCAAATTGCACTGGCCATCTGATCTAACTTCTGGAGGCAGTCAAAATGAGTATTTGAATTCTTCCCTACCTCTTTCTTCTGCTGAGATACAGAGTGGTCAGACCTGCTGTAATTTGCCTGATTTCGAGAGTGAGTGAAACTAATGAAAACATTGTTGGTTTAAAACCCTAAAGGAAAGGCCTAGCACCAAATAGCATTGGCCATCTGATCTAACTTCTGGAGGCAGTCAAAATGAGTATTTGAATTCTTATGTACCTTATTCCTCTGCTGAGATAAAAAGTGCTCCAACCTGCTGTAAAATGCTTGATTTCGAGAGTGAGCGAAAGCAATGAAAACATTGTTGGGGTAAAACCTAAAGGGAAAGGCCTAGTACCAAATTGCATTGGCCATCTGATCTAACTTCTGGAGGCAGTCAAAATGAGTATCTGAATTCTTCCCTACCTTATGCCTCTGCTGAGATACAGGGTGGTCCAACCTGCTGTAAAATGCTTGATTTTGAGAGTGATCAGAACTAATGAAAACATTATTGGGGTAAAACCTAAAGGGAAAGACCTAGCACCAAATTGCATTGGCCATCTGATCTAACTTCTGAAGACAGCGAAAATGATCCTCAGAATTCTTCCCTACCTCTTTCTTGTGCTGAGATACAGGGTGGTCCAACCTGCTGTAAAATGCTTGATTTTGAGAGTGATCAAAACTAATGAAAATATTGTTGGGGTAAAACCTAAAGGGAAAGGCCTAGCACCAAATTGCGTTTGCCATCTGATCTAACTTCTGGAGGCAGTCAAAATGAGTATTTCAATTCTTCCCTACCTCTTTCCCCTGCTGAGATACAGGGTGCTCCAACCTGGTGTAATTTGCCTGATTTCGAGAGTGAGCGAATCTAATGAAAACATTGTTGGGGTAAAACCTAAAGGGAAAGGCCTAGCACCAAATTGCATTTGCCATCTGATCTAACTTCTGGAGGCAGCCAAAATGAGTATTTGAATTCTTCCGTACCTCTTTCCTCTGCTGAGATACAGGGTGCTCCAACCTGCTTTAAAATGCTTGATTTTGAGAGTGATCAAAACTAATGAAAACATTGTTGGGGTAAAACCTAAAGGGAAAGACCTAGCACCAAATTGCATTGGCCATCTGATCTAACTTCTGAAGACAGCGAAAATGATCCTTAGAATTCTTCCCTACCTTTTTCTTCTGCTGAGATACAGGGTGCTCCAACCTGCTGTAAAATGCTTGATTTCGAGAGTGATCGAAACTAATGAAAACTTTATTGGGGAAAAACCTAAAGGGGAAGGCCTAGCACCAAATTGCATTGGCCATCTGATCTAACTTCTGGAGACAGTCAAAATGAGTATTTCACTTATTCCATACCTTATTCCTCTGCTAAGATACAAGGTGCTCCAGCCTGCTGTAAAATGCTTGATTTCGAGAGTGATCGAAACTAATGAAAACATTGTTGGTTTAAAACCTAAAGGGAAAGACCTAGCACCAAATTGCATTGGCCATCTGATCTAACTTCTGGAGGCAGTCAAAATGATCCTTAGAATTCTTCAATACCTCTTTCCTCTGCTCAGATATAAGGTGCTCCAACCTGCTGTAAAATGCTTGATTTTGAGAGTGATCGAAACTAATGAATACACTGTTGGGGTAAAACCTAAAGGGAAAGGCCTATCACCAAATTGCATTGGCCATCTGATCTAACTTCTGGAGGTAGTCAAAATGAGTATTTCAATTCTTCCCAACCTTGTTCCTCTGCTGAGATACATGGTGCTCCAACCTGCCGTAGAATGCTTGATTTCGAGAGTGAGCGAAACTAATGAAAACATTGTTCGGGTAAAACCTAAAGGGAAAGACCTAGCACCAAATTGCATTGGCCAGCTCATCTAACCTCTGGAGGCAGACAAAATTATCCTTAGAATTCTTCCCTACCTCTTCCCTCTGCTGAGATACTGGGTCCTCCAACCTGCTGTAAAATGCTTGATTTCGAGAGTGATTGAAACTAATGAAAACATTGTTAGGGTAAAACCTAAACGGAAAGGCCTAGCACCAAATTGCATTGGCCATCTGATCTAACTTCTGGAGGCAGTCAAAATGATCCTTAGAATTCTTCCCCACCTCTTTCCTCTGCTGATATGCAGGGTGCTCCAACCTGCTGTAAAATGCTTGATTTTGAGTGTGAGCAAAACTAATGAAAACATTGTTGGGGTAAAACCTAAAGGGAAAGGCCTAGCACCAAATTGCATTGGCCATCTGATCTAACTTCTGGAGACAGTCAAAATGAGTATTTCATTTCTTGCCTACCTCTTTCCTCTGCTGAGATAGAAGGTGCTCCAACCTTCTGTAAAATGCTTGATTTCGAGAGGAGCGAAACTAATGAAAACATTGTTGGGTAAAACCTAAAGGAAAGGCCTAGCACCAAATTGCATTGGTCATCTGATCTAACTTCAGGAGGCAGTCAAAATGAGTATTTGAATTCTTCCCAACCTCTTTCCTCTGCTCAGATAGAAGGTGCTCCAACCTGCTGTAAAATGCTCGATTTCGAGAGTGATCAAAACTAATGAAAACATTGTTGGTTTAAAACCTGAAGGGAAAGGCCTAGCACCAAATTGCATTGGCCATCTAATCTAACTTCTGGAGGCAGTCAAAATGAGTATTTCAATTCTTCCCTACCTTATTCCTCCGCTCAGATACAGGGTGCTCCAACCTGCTGTAAAATGCTTGATTTCGAGAGCGAGCGAAACTAATGAAAACATTGTTGGGGTAAAACCTAAAGGGAAAGGCCTAGCACCAAATTGCATTGGCCATCTGATCTAACTTCTGGAGGCAGTCAAAATGAGTATTTGAATTCTTCCCTACCTCTTTCCTCTCCTCAGATAGAAGGTGCTCCAACCTGCTGTAAAATGCTTGATTTCGAGAGTGAGCGAAAATAATGAAAACATTGTTGGGGTAAAACGTAAAGGGAAAGGCCTAGCACCAAATTGCATTGGTCATCTGATCTAACTTCAGGAGGCAGTCAAAATGAGTATTTGAATTCTTCCCAACCTCTTTCCTCTGCTCAGATAGAAGGTGCTCCAACCTGCTGTAAAATGCTCGATTTCGAGAGTGATCAAAACTAATGAAAACATTGTTGGTTTAAAACCTGAAGGGAAAGGCCTAGCACCAAATTGCATTGGCCATCTAATCTAACTTCTGGAGGCAGTCAAAATGAGTATTTCAATTCTTCCCTACCTTATTCCTCTGCTAGATACATGGTTCTCCAACCTGCTGTAAAATGCTTGATTTCGAGAGCGAGCGAAACTAATGAAAACATTGTTGGGGTAAAACCTAAAGGGAAAGGCCTAGCACCAAATTGCATTGGCCATCTGATCTAACTTCTGGAGGCAGTCAAAATGAGTATTTGAATTCTTCCCTACCTCTTTCCTCTCCTCAGATAGAAGGTGCTCCAACCTGCTGTAAAATGCTTGATTTCGAGAGTGAGCGAAACTAATGAAAACACTGTTGGGGTAAAACCTAAAGGGAAAGGCCTAGCACCAAATTGCATTGGCCATCTGATCTAACCTCTGGAGGCAGACAAAATTATGCTTAGAATTCTTCCCTACCTCTTCCCTCTGCTGAGATACTGGGTCCTCCAACCTGCTGTAAAATGCTTGATTTTGAGTGTGAGCAAAACTAATGAAAACATTGTTGGGGTAAAACCTAAAGGGAAAGGCCTAGCACCAAATTGCATTGGCCATCTGATCTAACTTCTGGAGGCAGTCAAAATGAGTATTTCAATTCTTCCCTACCTCTTTCCTCTGCTGAGATACAGGGTGCTCCAACCTGCTGTAAAATGCTTGATTTCGAGAGGAGCGAAACTAATGAAAACATTGTTGGGGTAAAACCTAAAGGGAAAGGCCTAGCACCAAATTGCATTTGCCATCTGATCTAACTTTTTGGAGGCAGTCAAAATGAGTATTTGAATTCTTCCCTACCTCTTTCCTCTGCTGAGATACAGGGTGCTCCAACCTGCTGTAAAATGCTTGATTTCGAGAGTGATCAAAACTAATGAAAATATTGTTGGGGCAAAACCTAAAGGGAAAGGCCTAGCACCAAATTGCATTCGCCATCTAATCTAACTTCTGGAGGCAGTCAAAATGAGTGTTTCACTTCTTCCCTACCTCTTTCCTCTGCTGAGATACAGGGTGCTCCAACCTGCTGTAAAATGCTTGATTGAGAGAGTGAGCGAAACTAATGAAAACATTGTTGGGGTAAAACCTAAAGGGAAAGGCCTAGCACCAAATTGCATTGGCCATCTGATCTAACTTCTGGAGGCAGTCAAAATGAGTATTTGAATTCTCCCCTACCTCTTTCCTCTGCTGAGATACAGGGTGCTCCACCCTGCTGCAAAATGCTTGATTTCGAGAGTGAGCGAAAATAATGAAAACATTGTTGGGGTAAAACCTAAAGGGAAAGGCCTAGCACCAAATTGCATTGGCCATCTGATCTAACTTCTGGAGGCAGTCAAAATGAGTATTTCAATTCTTCTGTTCCTCTTTCCTCTGCTGAGATACAGGGTGCTCCAACCTGCTTTAAAATGTTTGATTTTGAGAGTGATCGAAACTAATGAAAACATTGTTGGGGCAAAACCTAAAGGGAAAGGCCTAGCACCAAATTGCATTGGCCATCTGATCTAACTTCTGGAGGCAGTCAAAATGAGTATTTCAATTCTTCTGTTCCTCTTTCCTCTGCTGAGATACAGGGTGCTCCAACCTGCTTTAAAATGCTTGATTTTGAGAGTGATCGAAACTAATGAAAACATTGTTGGGGCAAAACCTAAAGGGAAAGGCCTAGCACCAAATTGCATTGGTCATCTGATCTAACTTCTGGAGGCAGTCAAAATGAGTATTTGAATTCTTCCCAACCTTATTCCTCTGCTGAGATACATGGTGCTCCAACCTGCCGTAGAATGCTTGATTTCGAGAGTGAGCGAAACTAATGAAAACATTGTTCGGTAAAACCTAAAGGGAAAGACCTAGCACCAAATTGCATTGGCCATCTGATCTAACCTCTGGAGGCAGACAAAATTATCCTTAGAATTCTTCCCTACCTCTTCCCTCTGCTGAGATACTGGGTCCTCCAACCTGCTGTAAAATGCTTGATTTCGAGAGTGATTGAAACTAATGAAAACATTGTTAGGGTAAAACCTAAAGGAAAGGCCTAGCACCAAATTGCATTGGCCATCTGATCTAACCTCTGGAGGCAGTCAAAATGATCCTTAGAATTCTTCCCCACCTCTTTCCTCTGCTGATATGCAGGGTGCTCCATCCGGCTGTTAAATGCTTGATTTTGAGTGTGAGCAAAACTAATGAAAACATTGTTAGGGTAAAACCTAAAGGGAAAGGCCTAGCACCAAATTGCATTGGTCATCTGATCTAACTTCAGGAGGCAGTCAAAATGAGTATTTGAATTCTTCCCTACCTCTTTCCTCTGCTGAGATAGAAGGTGCTCCAACCTTCTGTAAAATGCTTGATTTCGAGAGTGAGCGAAACTAATGAAAACATTGTTGGGGTAAAACCTAAAGGAAAGGCCTAGCACCAAATTGCATTTGCCATCTGATCTAACTTTTGGAGGCAGTCAAATTGAGTATTTGAATTCTTCCCTACCTTATTCCTCTGCTGAGATACAGGGTGCTCCAACCTGCTGTAAAATGCTTGATTTCGAGAGTGAGTGAAACTAATGAAAACATTGTTGGGGTAAAACCTAAAGGGAAAGGCCTAGCACCAAATTGCATTGGTCATCTGATCTAACTTCAGGAGGCAGTCAAAATGAGTATTTGAATTCTTCCCAACCTCTTTCCTCTGCTGAGATAGAAGGTGCTCCAACCTGCTGTAAAATGCTTGATTTCGAGAGTGATCAAAACTAATGAAAATATTGTTGGGGCAAAACCTAAAGGGAAAGGCCTAGCACCAAATTGCATTGGCCATCTGATTTAACTTCTGGAGGCAGTCAAAATGAGTATTTCAATTCTTCCCTACCTTATTCCTCCGCTCAGATACAGGGTTCTCCAACCTGCTGTAAAATGCTTGATTTCGAGAGTGAGCGAAACTAATGAAAACATTGTTAGGGTAAAACCTAAAGGGAAAGGCCTAGTACCAAATTGCATTGGCCATCTGATCTAACTTCTGAAGGCAGTCAAAATGTGTATTTGAATTCTTCCCTACCTTATTCCTCTGCTGAGATACAGGGTGCTCCAACCTGCTGAAAAATGCTTGATTTCGAGAGTGAGCGAAACTAATGAAATCATTGTTGGGGTAAAACCTAAAGGGAAAGGCCTAGCACCAAATTGCATTGGCCATCTGACCTAACTTCTGGAGGCAGTCAAAAAGATCCTTAGAATTCTTCCCTACCTCCTTCTTCTGCTGAGATACAGGGTGGTCCAACCTGCTGTAAAATGCTTGATTTTGAGAGTGATCGAAACTAATGAAAACTTTGCAGGGGTAAAACCTAAAGGGAAAGGCCTAGCACCAAATTGCATTGGCCATCTGATCTATCTTCTGGAGGCAGTCAAAATGAGTATTTGAATTCTTCTGTACCTTATTCCTCTGCTAGATACAAGGTGCTCCAACCTGCTGTAAAATGCTTGATTTCGAGAGTGAGCGAAACTAATGAAAACATTGTTGGGGTAAAACCTAAAGGGAAAGGCCTAGCACCAAATTGCATTGGCCATCTGATCTGACTTCTAGAGGCAGTCAAAATGAGTATTTGAATTCTTCCCTACCTCTTTCCTCTGCTCAGATATAAGGTGCTCCAACCTGCTGTAAAATGCTTGATTTCGAGAGTGAGCGAAAATAATGAAAACATTGTTGGGGTAAAACCTAAAGGGAAAGGCCTAGCACCAAATTGCATTGGCCATCTGATCTAACTTCTGGAGGCAGTCAAAATGAGTATTTGAATTCTCCCCTACCTCTTTCCTCTGCTGAGATACAGGGTGCTCAATCCTGCTGTAAAATGCTTGATTTCGAGAGTGAGTGAAACTAATGAAAACATTGTTGGGGTAAAACCAAAGGGAAAGGCCTAGCACCAAATTGCATTGGTCATCTGATCTAACTTCTGGAGGCAGTCAAAATGGGTATTTGAATTCTTCCCTACCTCATTCCTCTGCTCAGATAGAAGTTGCTCCAACAAGCTGTAAAATGCTTGATTTCGAGGGTGAGCGAAACTAATGAAAACATTGTTGGGGTAAAACCTAAAGGGAAAGGCCTAGCACCAAATTGCATTGGCCATCTGACCTAACTTCTGGAGGCAGTCAAAAAGATCCTTAGAATTCTTCCCTACCTCCTTCTTCTGCTGAGATACAGGGTGGTCCAACCTGCTGTAAAATGCTTGATTTTGAGAGTGATCGAAACTAATGAAAACTTTGCAGGGGTAAAACCTAAAGGGAAAGGCCTAGCACCAAATTGCATTGGCCATCTGATCTAACTTCTGGAGGCAGTCAAAATGAGTATTTCAATTCTTCTGTACCTCTTTCCTCTGCTGAGATACAGGGTGCTCCAACCTGCTTTAAAATGCTTGATTTTGAGAGTGATCGAAACTAATGAAAACATTGTTGGGGCAAAACCTAAAGGGAAAGGCCTAGCACCAAATTGCATTGGCCATCTGATCTAACTTCTGGAGGCAGTCAAAATGAGTATTTCAATTCTTCCCTACCTTATTCCTCCGCTCAGATACAGGGTGCTCCAACCTGCTGTAAAATGCTTGATTTCGAGAGTGAGCGAAACTAATGAAATCATTGTTGGGGTAAAACCTAAAGGGAAAGGCCTAGCACCAAATTGCATTGGCCATCTGATCAAACATCTGGAGGCAGTCAAAATGAGTATTTGAATTCTTCCTCTGATGAGATACAGGTGCTCCAACCTGCTGTAAAATGCTTGATTTCGAGAGTGAGCGAAACTAGTGAAAACGTAGTTCGGTAAAACCTAAAGGGAAAGGCCTAGCACCAAATTGCATTGGCCATCTGATCTAACTTCTGGAGGCAGTCAAAATGAGTATTTCAATTCTTCCCTACCTTATTCCTCTGCTGAGATAGAAGGTGGTCCACCCGGCTGTAATATACCTGATTTCGCGATTGAGCGAAACTAATGAAAACATTGTTGGGGTAAAACCTAAAGGGAAAGACCTAGCACCAAATTGCATTGGCCATCTGATCTAACTTCTGAAGGCAGTCAAAATGAGTATTTGAATTCTTCCCTACCTCTTTCCTCTGCTCAGATAGAAGGTGCTCCAACCTGCTGTAAAATGTTTGATTTCGAGAGTGAGCGAAACTAATGAAAACATTGTTGGGGTAAAACCCAAAGGAAAGGCCTAGCACCAAATTGCATTGGCCATCTGATCTAAATTCTGGAGGCAGTCAAAATGAGTATTTGAATTCGTCCCTACGTCTTTCCTCTGCTGAGATACAGGGTGGTCCAACCTGCTGTAAAATGCTTGATTTCGAGAGTGAGCGAAACTAATGAAAACATTGTTGGGGTAAAACCTAAAGGGAAAGGTCTAGCACCAAATTGCATTGGCCATCTGATCTAAGTTCTGGAGGCAGTCAAAATGAGTATTTCAATTCTTCCCTACCTTATTCCTCTGCTCAGATACAAGGTGCTCCAACCTGCTGTAATATGCCTGATTTCGAGAGTGAGCGAAAATAATGAAAACATTGTTCGGTAAAACCTAAAGGGAAAGGCCTAGCACCAAATTGCATTGGCCATCTGATCTAACTTCTGGAGGCAGTCAAAATGAGTATTTCAATTCTTCCCTACCTTATTCCTCCGCTCAGATACAGGGTGCTCCAACCTGCTGTAAAATGCTTGATTTCGAGAGTGAGCGAAACTAATGAAATCATTGTTGGGGTAAAACCTAAAGGGAAAGGCCTAGCACCAAATTGCATTGGCCATCTGATCAAACATCTGGAGGCAGTCAAAATGAGTATTTGAATTCTTCCCTCTGATGAGATACAGGGTGCTCCAACCTGCTGTAAAATGCTTGATTTCGAGAGTGAGCGAAACTAGTGAAAACGTAGTTCGGGTAAAACCTAAAGGGAAAGGCCTAGCACCAAACTGCATTGGCCATCTGATCTAACTTCTGGAGGCAGTCAAAATGAGTATTTCAATTCTTCCCTACCTTATTCCTCTGCTCAGATACAAGGTTCTCCAACCTGCTGTAATATGCCTGATTTCGAGAGTGAGCGAAGCTAATGAAAACATTATTGGGGTAAAACCTAAAGGGAAAGACCTAGCACCAAATTGCATTGGCTATCTGATCTAACTTCTGGAGGCAGTCAAAATGAGTATTTGAATTTTTCCCTACCTCATTCCTCTTCTCAGATACAAGGTGCTCCAACCTGCTGTAAAATGTTTGATTTTGAGAGTGATTGAAACTAATGAAAACATTGTTGGGGTAAAACCTAAAGGGAAAGGCCTCGCACCAAATTTCATTGGCCATCTGATCTAACTTCTGGAGGCAGTCAAAATGAGTATTTGAATTCTTCCCTACCTCTTTCCTCTGCTGAGATAAAGGGTGCTCCAACCTGCTGTAAAATGCTTGATTTCGAGAGTGAGCGAAACTAATGAAAACATTGTTGGGGTAAAACCTAAAGGGAAAGGCCTAGAACCAAATTGCATTGGCCATCTGACCTAACTTCTGGAGACAGTCAAAAAGATCCTTACAATTCTTCCCTACCTCTTTCTTCTGCTGAGATACAGGGTGGTCCAACCTGCTGTAAAATGCTTGATTTTGAGAGTGATCGAAACTAATGAAAACTTTGTAGGGGAAAAACTTAAAGGGAAAGGCCTAGCACCAAATTGCGTTTGCCATCTGATCTAACTTCTGGAGGCAGTCAAAATGAGTATTTGAATTCTTCTGTACCTTATTCCTCTGCTAGATGCAAGGTGCTCCAACCTGCTGTAAAATGCTTGATTTCGAGAGTGAGCGAAACTAATGAAAACATTGTTGGGGTAAAACCTAAAGGGAAAGGCCTAGCACCAAATTGCATTGGTCATCTGATCTAACTTCTGGAGGCAGTCAAAATGAGTATTTCAATTCTTCCCTACCTCTTTCCTCTGCTCAGATAGAAGGTGCTCCAACCTGCTGTAAAATGCTTTATTTCGAGAGTGAGCGAAACTAATGAAAACATTGTTGGGGTAAAACCTAAAGGGAAAGGCCTAGCACCAAATTGCATTGGCCATCTGATCTAACTTCTGGAGGCAGTCAAAATGAGTATTTGAATTCTCCCCTACCTCTTTCCTCTGCTGAGATACAGGGTGCTCCACCCTGCTGCAAAATGCTTGATTGAGAGAGTGAGCGAAACTAATGAAAACATTGTTGGGGTAAAACCTAAAGGGAAAGGCCTAGAACCAAATTGCATTGGCCATCTGATCTAACTTCTGGAGGCAGTCAAAATGAGTATTTCAATTCTTCTGTTCCTCTTTCCTCTGCTGAGATACAGGGTGCTCCAACCTGCTGTAAAATGCTTGATTTTGAGAGTGATCGAAACTAATGAAAACATTGTTGGGGCAAAACCTAAAGGGAAAGGCCTAGCACCAAATTGCATTGGCCATCTGATCTAACTTCTGGAGGCAGTCAAAATGAGTATTTCAATTCTTCTGTTCCTCTTTCCTCTGCTGAGATACAGGGTGCTCCAACCTGCTTTAAAATGCTTGATTTTGAGAGTGATCGAAACTAATGAAAACATTGTTGGGGCAAAACCTAAAGGGAAAGGCCTAGCACCAAATTGCATTGGTCATCTGATCTAACTTCTGGAGGCAGTCAAAATGAGTATTTGAATTCTTCCCAACCTTATTCCTCTGCTGAGATACATGGTGCTCCAACCTGCCGTAGAATGCTTGATTTCGAGAGTGAGCGAAACTAATGAAAACATTGTTCGGGTAAAACCTAAAGGGAAAGACCTAGCACCAAATTGCATTGGCCATCTGATCGAACCTCTGGAGGCAGACAAAATTATCCTTAGAATTCTTCCCTACCTCTTCCCTCTGCTGAGATACTGGGTCCTCCAACCTGCTGTAAAATGCTTGATTTCGAGAGTGATTGAAACTAATGAAAACATTGTTAGGGTAAAACCTAAAGGGAAAGGCCTAGCACCAAATTGCATTGGCCATCTGATCTAACCTCTGGAGGCAGTCAAAATGATCCTTAGAATTCTTCCCCACCTCTTTCCTCTGCTGATATGCAGGGTGCTCCATCCGGCTGTTAAATGCTTGATTTTGAGTGTGAGCAAAACTAATGAAAACATTGTTAGGGTAAAACCTAAAGGGAAAGGCCTAGCACCAAATTGCATTGGTCATCTGATCTAACTTCAGGAGGCAGTCAAAATGAGTATTTGAATACTTCCTACCTCTTTCCTCTGCTGAGATAGAAGGTGCTCCAACCTTCTGTAAAATGCTTGATTTCGAGAGTGAGCGAAACTAATGAAAACATTGTTGGGGTAAAACCTAAAGGGAAAGGCCTAGCACCAAATTGCATTTGCCATCTGATCTAACTTTTGGAGGCAGTCAAATTGAGTATTTGAATTCTTCCCTACCTTATTCCTCTGCTGAGATACAGGGTGCTCCAACCTGCTGTAAAATGCTTGATTTCGAGAGTGAGTGAAACTAATGAAAACATTGTTGGGGTAAAACCTAAAGGGAAAGGCCTAGCACCAAATTGCATTGGTCATCTGATCTAACTTCAGGAGGCAGTCAAAATGAGTATTTGAATTCTTCCCAACCTCTTTCCTCTGCTCAGATAGAAGGTGCTCCAACCTGCTGTAAAATGCTTGATTTCGAGAGTGATCAAAACTAATGAAAATATTGTTGGGGCAAAACCTAAAGGGAAAGGCCTAGCACCAAATTGCATTGGCCATCTGATTTAACTTCTGGAGGCAGTCAAAATGAGTATTTCAATTCTTCCCTACCTTATTCCTCCGCTCAGATACAGGGTTCTCCAACCTGCTGTAAAATGCTTGATTTCGAGAGTGAGCGAAACTAATGAAAACATTGTTAGGGTAAAACCTAAAGGGAAAGGCCTAGTACCAAATTGCATTGGCCATCTGATCTAACTTCTGGAGGCAGTCAAAATGAGTATTTCAATTCTTCCCTACCTCTTTCCTCTGCTCAGATAGAAGGTGCTCCAACCTGCTGTAAAATGCTTTATTTCGAGAGTGAGCGAAACTAATGAAAACATTGTTGGGGTAAAACCTAAAGGGAAAGGCCTAGCACCAAATTGCATTGGCCATCTGATCTAACTTCTGGAGGCAGTCAAAATGAGTATTTGAATTCTCCCCTACCTCTTTCCTCTGCTGAGATACAGGGTGCTCCACCCTGCTGCAAAATGCTTGATTGAGAGAGTGAGCGAAACTAATGAAAACATTGTTGGGGTAAAACCTAAAGGGAAAGGCCTAGAACCAAATTGCATTGGCCATCTGATCTAACTTCTGGAGGCAGTCAAAATGAGTATTTCAATTCTTCTGTTCCTCTTTCCTCTGCTGAGATACAGGGTGCTCCAACCTGCTGTAAAATGCTTGATTTTGAGAGTGATCGAAACTAATGAAAACATTGTTGGGGCAAAACCTAAAGGGAAAGGCCTAGCACCAAATTGCATTGGCCATCTGATCTAACTTCTGGAGGCAGTCAAAATGAGTATTTCAATTCTTCTGTTCCTCTTTCCTCTGCTGAGATACAGGGTGCTCCAACCTGCTTTAAAATGCTTGATTTTGAGAGTGATCGAAACTAATGAAAACATTGTTGGGGCAAAACCTAAAGGGAAAGGCCTAGCACCAAATTGCATTGGTCATCTGATCTAACTTCTGGAGGCAGTCAAAATGAGTATTTGAATTCTTCCCAACCTTATTCCTCTGCTGAGATACATGGTGCTCCAACCTGCCGTAGAATGCTTGATTTCGAGAGTGAGCGAAACTAATGAAAACATTGTTCGGGTAAAACCTAAAGGGAAAGACCTAGCACCAAATTGCATTGGCCATCTGATCGAACCTCTGGAGGCAGACAAAATTATCCTTAGAATTCTTCCCTACCTCTTCCCTCTGCTGAGATACTGGGTCCTCCAACCTGCTGTAAAATGCTTGATTTCGAGAGTGATTGAAACTAATGAAAACATTGTTAGGGTAAAACCTAAAGGGAAAGGCCTAGCACCAAATTGCATTGGCCATCTGATCTAACCTCTGGAGGCAGTCAAAATGATCCTTAGAATTCTTCCCCACCTCTTTCCTCTGCTGATATGCAGGGTGCTCCATCCGGCTGTTAAATGCTTGATTTTGAGTGTGAGCAAAACTAATGAAAACATTGTTAGGGTAAAACCTAAAGGGAAAGGCCTAGCACCAAATTGCATTGGTCATCTGATCTAACTTCAGGAGGCAGTCAAAATGAGTATTTGAATACTTCCCTACCTCTTTCCTCTGCTGAGATAGAAGGTGCTCCAACCTTCTGTAAAATGCTTGATTTCGAGAGTGAGCGAAACTAATGAAAACATTGTTGGGGTAAAACCTAAAGGGAAAGGCCTAGCACCAAATTGCATTTGCCATCTGATCTAACTTTTGGAGGCAGTCAAATTGAGTATTTGAATTCTTCCCTACCTTATTCCTCTGCTGAGATACAGGGTGCTCCAACCTGCTGTAAAATGCTTGATTTCGAGAGTGAGTGAAACTAATGAAAACATTGTTGGGGTAAAACCTAAAGGGAAAGGCCTAGCACCAAATTGCATTGGTCATCTGATCTAACTTCAGGAGGCAGTCAAAATGAGTATTTGAATTCTTCCCAACCTCTTTCCTCTGCTCAGATAGAAGGTGCTCCAACCTGCTGTAAAATGCTTGATTTCGAGAGTGATCAAAACTAATGAAAATATTGTTGGGGCAAAACCTAAAGGGAAAGGCCTAGCACCAAATTGCATTGGCCATCTGATTTAACTTCTGGAGGCAGTCAAAATGAGTATTTCAATTCTTCCCTACCTTATTCCTCCGCTCAGATACAGGGTTCTCCAACCTGCTGTAAAATGCTTGATTTCGAGAGTGAGCGAAACTAATGAAAACATTGTTAGGGTAAAACCTAAAGGGAAAGGCCTAGTACCAAATTGCATTGGCCATCTGATCTAACTTCTGAAGGCAGTCAAAATGTGTATTTGAATTCTTCCCTACCTTATTCCTCTGCTGAGATACAGGGTGCTCCAACCTGCTGAAAAATGCTTGATTTCGAGAGTGAGCGAAACTAATGAAATCATTGTTGGGGTAAAACCTAAAGGGAAAGGCCTAGCACCAAATTGCATTGGCCATCTGACCTAACTTCTGGAGGCAGTCAAAAGATCCTTAGAATTCTTCCTACCTCCTTCTTCTGCTGAGATACAGGGTGGTCCAACCTGCTGTAAAATGCTTGATTTTGAGAGTGATCGAAACTAATGAAAACTTTGCAGGGGTAAAACCTAAAGGGAAAGGCCTAGCACCAAATTGCATTGGCCATCTGATCTAACTTCTGGAGGCAGTCAAAATGAGTATTTGAATTCTTCTGTACCTTATTCCTCTGCTAGATACAAGGTGCTCCAACCTGCTGTAAAATGCTTGATTTCGAGAGTGAGCGAAACTAATGAAAACATTGTTGGGGTAAAACCTAAAGGGAAAGGCCTAGCACCAAATTGCATTGGCCATCTGATCTGACTTCTAGAGGCAGTCAAAATGAGTATTTGAATTCTTCCCTACCTCTTTCCTCTGCTCAGATATAAGGTGCTCCAACCTGCTGTAAAATGCTTGATTTCGAGAGTGAGCGAAAATAATGAAAACATTGTTGGGGTAAAACCTAAAGGGAAAGGCCTAGCACCAAATTGCATTGGCCATCTGATCTAACTTCTGGAGGCAGTCAAAATGAGTATTTGAATTCTCCCCTACCTCTTTCCTCTGCTGAGATACAGGGTGCTCAATCCTGCTGTAAAATGCTTGATTTCGAGAGTGAGTGAAACTAATGAAAACATTGTTGGGGTAAAACCAAAGGGAAAGGCCTAGCACCAAATTGCACTGGTCATCTGATCTAACTTCTGGAGGCAGTCAAAATGGGTATTTGAATTCTTCCCTACCTCATTCCTCTGCTCAGATAGAAGTTGCTCCAACCTGCTGTAAAGTGCTTGATTTCGAGGGTGAGCGAAACTAATGAAAACATTGTTGGGGTAAAACCTAAAGGGAAAGGCCTAGCACCAAATTGCATTGGCCATCTGATCTAACTTCTGGAGGCAGTCAAAATGAGTATTTGAATTCTTCACTACCTTATTCCTCTGCTCAGATGCAAGGTGCTCCAAACTGCTGCAAAAATGCTTGATTTTGAGAGTGAGCGAAACTAATGAAAACTTTGTTGGGGTAAAACCTAAAGGGAAAGGCCTAGCACCAAATTGCATTGGCCATCTGATCTAACTTCTGGAGGCAGTCAAAATGAGTATTTCAATTCTTCTGTACCTCTTTCCTCTGCTGAGATACAGGGTGCTCCAACCTGCTTTAAAATGCTTGATTTTGAGAGTGATCGAAACTAATGAAAACATTGTTGGGGCAAAACCTAAAAGGAAAGGCCTAGCACCAAATTGCATTGGCCATCTGATCTAACTTCTGGAGGCAGTCAAAATGAGTATTTCAATTCTTCCCTACCTTATTCCTCCGCTCAGATACAGGGTGCTCCAACCTGCTGTAAAATGCTTGATTTCGAGAGTGAGCGAAACTAATGAAATCATTGTTGGGGTAAAACCTAAAGGGAAAGGCCTAGCACCAAATTGCATTGGCCATCTGATCAAACATCTGGAGGCAGTCAAAATGAGTATTTGAATTCTTCCCTCTGATGAGATACAGGGTGCTCCAACCTGCTGTAAAATGCTTGATTTCGAGAGTGAGCGAAACTAGTGAAAACGTAGTTCGGGTAAAACCTAAAGGGAAAGGCCTAGCACCAAATTGCATTGGCCATCTGATCTAACTTCTGGAGGCAGTCAAAATGAGTATTTCAATTCTTCCCTACCTTATTCCTCTGCTGAGATAGAAGGTGGTCCACCCGGCTGTAATATACCTGATTTCGCGATTGAGCGAAACTAATGAAAACATTGTTGGGGTAAAACCTAAAGGGAAAGACCTAGCACCAAATTGCATTGGCCATCTGATCTAACTTCTGAAGGCAGTCAAAATGAGTATTTGAATTCTTCCCTACCTCTTTCCTCTGCTCAGATAGAAGGTGCTCCAACCTGCTGTAAAATGTTTGATTTCGAGAGTGAGCGAAACTAATGAAAACATTGTTGGGGTAAAACCCAAAGGGAAAGGCCTAGCACCAAATTGCATTGGCCATCTGATCTAAATTCTGGAGGCAGTCAAAATGAGTATTTGAATTCGTCCCTACGTCTTTCCTCTGCTGAGATACAGGGTGGTCCAACCTGCTGTAAAATGCTTGATTTCGAGAGTGAGCGAAACTAATGAAAACATTATTGGGGTAAAACCTAAAGGGAAAGGTCTAGCACCAAATTGCATTGGCCATCTGATCTAACTTCTGGAGGCAGTCAAAATGAGTATTTCAATTCTTCCCTACCTTATTCCTCTGCTCAGATACAAGGTGCTCCAACCTGCTGTAATATGCCTGATTTCGAGAGTGAGCGAAAATAATGAAAACATTGTTCGGGTAAAACCTAAAGGGAAAGGCCTAGCACCAAATTGCATTGGCCATCTGATCTAACTTCTGGAGGCAGTCAAAATGAGTATTTCAATTCTTCCCTACCTTATTCCTCCGCTCAGATACAGGGTGCTCCAACCTGCTGTAAAATGCTTGATTTCGAGAGTGAGCGAAACTAATGAAATCATTGTTGGGGTAAAACCTAAAGGGAAAGGCCTAGCACCAAATTGCATTGGCCATCTGATCAAACATCTGGAGGCAGTCAAAATGAGTATTTGAATTCTTCCCTCTGATGAGATACAGGGTGCTCCAACCTGCTGTAAAATGCTTGATTTCGAGAGTGAGCGAAACTAGTGAAAACGTAGTTCGGGTAAAACCTAAAGGGAAAGGCCTAGCACCAAATTGCATTGGCCATCTGATCTAACTTCTGGAGGCAGTCAAAATGAGTATTTCAATTCTTCCCTATCTTATTCCTCTGCTCAGATACAAGGTTCTCCAACCTGCTGTAATATGCCTGATTTCGAGAGTGAGCGAAGCTAATGAAAACATTATTGGGGTAAAACCTAAAGGGAAAGACCTAGCACCAAATTGCATTGGCTATCTGATCTAACTTCTGGAGGCAGTCAAAATGAGTATTTGAATTTTTCCCTACCTCATTCCTCTTCTCAGATACAAGGTGCTCCAACCTGCTGTAAAATGTTTGATTTTGAGAGTGATTGAAACTAATGAAAACATTGTTGGGGTAAAACCTAAAGGGAAAGGCCTAGCACCAAATTGCATTGGCCATCTGATCTAACTTCTGGAGGCAGTCAAAATGAGTATTTGAATTCTTCCCTACCTCTTTCCTCTGCTGAGATAAAGGGTGCTCCAACCTGCTGTAAAATGCTTG
Source organism: Melanerpes aurifrons (assembly GCA_011125475.1). Taxonomy (NCBI): domain Eukaryota; kingdom Metazoa; phylum Chordata; class Aves; order Piciformes; family Picidae; genus Melanerpes; species Melanerpes aurifrons. The sequence goes on along the minus strand of WWNC01000209.1, from coordinate 131,821 downwards.
ATTTCGAGAGTGAGCGAAACTAATGAAAACATTGTTGGGGTAAAACCTAAAGGGAAAGGCCTAGAACCAAATTGCGTTTGCCATCTGATCTAACTTCTGGAGGCAGTCAAAATGAGTATTTGAATTCTTCCCTACCTTATTCCTCTGCTGAGATACAGGGTGCTCCAACCTGCTGCAAAATGCTTGATTTCGAGAGTGAGCGAAACTAATGAAAACATTGTTGGGGTAAAACCTAAAGGGAAAGGCCTAGAACCAAATTGCATTTGCCATCTGATCTAACTTCTGGAGGCAGTCAAAATGAGTATTTGAATTCTTCCCTACCTCTTTCCTCTGCTGAGATACAGGGTGGTCCACCCTGCTCTAAAATGCTTGATTTTGAGAGTGATTGAAACTAATGATAACATTGTTGGGGTAAAACCTAAAGGGAAAGGCCTAGCACCAAATTGCATTGGCCATCTGATCTAACTTCTGGAGACAGTCAAAATGAGTATTTGAATTCTTCCGTACCTTATTCCTCGGCTCAGATACAAGGTGCTCCAACCTACTGTAAAATGTTTGATTTCGAGAGTGAGCGAAACTAATGAAAACATTGTTGGGGTAAAACCTAAAGGGAAAGACCTAGCACCAAATTGCATTGGCCATCTGATCTAACTTCTGAAGGCAGTCAAAATGAGTATTTGAATTCTTCCCTACCTCTTTCCTCTGCTCAGATAGAAGGTGCTCCAACCTGCTGTAAAATGCTTGATTTCGAGAGTGAGCGAAACTAATGAAAACATTGTTGGGGTAAAACCCAAAGGGAAAGGCCTAGCACCAAATTGCATTGGCCATCTGATCAAACTTCTGGAGGCAGTCAAAATGAGTATTTGAATTCTTCCCAACCTTATTCCTCTGCTGAGATACATGGTGCTCCAACCTGCCGTACAATGCTTGATTTCGAGAGTGAGCGAAACTAATGAAAACATTGTTCGGGTAAAACCTAAAGGAAAGACCTAGCACCAAATTGCATTGGCCATCTGATCTAACCTCTGAGGCAGACAAAATTATCCTTAGAATTCTTCCCTACCTCTTCCCTCTGCTGAGATACTGGGTCCTCCAACCTGCTGTAAAATGCTTGATTTCGAGAGTGATTGAAACTAATGAAAACATTGTTAGGGTAAAACCTAAAGGGAAAGGCCTAGCACCAAATTGCATTGGCCATCTGATCTAACTTCTGCAGGCAGTCAAAATGATCCTTAGAATTCTTCCCCACCTCTTTCCTCTGCTGATATGGAGGGTGCTCCATCCGGCTGTTAAATGCTTGATTTTGAGTGTGAGCAAAACTAATGAAAACATTGTTAGGGTAAAACCTAAAGGGAAAGGCCTAGCACCAAATTGCATTGGTCATCTGATCTAACTTCAGGAGGCAGTCAAAATGAGTATTTGAATTCTTCCCTACCTCTTTCCTCTGCTGAGATAGAAGGTGCTCCAACCTTCTGTAAAATGCTTGATTTCGAGAGTGAGCGAAACTAATGAAAACATTGTTGGGGTAAAACCTAAAGGGAAAGGCCTAGCACCAAATTGCATTGGCCATCTGATCTAACTTTTGGAGGCAGTCAAATTGAGTATTTGAATTCTTCCCTACCTTATTCCTCTGCTGAGATACAGGGTGCTCCAACCTGCTGTAAAATGCTTGATTTCGAGAGTGAGTGAAACTAATGAAAACATTGTTGGGGTAAAACCTAAAGGGAAAGGCCTAGCACCAAATTGCATTGGTCATCTGATCTAACTTCAGGAGGCAGTCAAAATGAGTATTTGAATTCTTCCCAACCTCTTTCCTCTGCTCAGATAGAAGGTGCTCCAACCTGCTGTAAAATGCTTGATTTGAGAGTGATCAAAACTAATGAAAATATTGTTGGGGCAAAACCTAAAGGGAAAGGCCTAGCACCAAATTGCATTGGCCATCTAATCTAACTTCTGGAGGCAGTCAAAATGAGTATTTCAATTCTTCCCTACCTTATTCCTCCGCTCAGATACAGGGTTCTCCAACCTGCTGTAAAATGCTTGATTTCGAGAGTGAGCGAAACTAATGAAAACATTGTTGGGGTAAAACCTAAAGGGAAAGGCCTAGCACCAAATTGCATTGGCCATCTGATCTGACTTCTAGAGGCAGTCAAAATGAGTATTTGAATTCTTCCCTACCTCTTTCCTCTGCTCAGATATAAGGTGCTCCAACCTGCTGTAAAATGCTTGATTTCGAGAGTGAGCGAAAATAATGAAAACATTGTTGGGGTAAAACCTAAAGGGAAAGGCCTAGCACCAAATTGCATTGGCCATCTGATCTAACTTCTGGAGGCAGTCAAAATGAGTATTTGAATTCTCCCCTACCTCTTTCCTCTGCTGAGATACAGGGTGCTCAATCCTGCTGTAAAATGCTTGATTTCGAGAGTGAGTGAAACTAATGAAAACATTGTTGGGGTAAAACCAAAGGGAAAGGCCTAGCACCAAATTGCATTGGTCATCTGATCTAACTTCTGGAGGCAGTCAAAATGGGTATTTGAATTCTTCCCTACCTCATTCCTCTGCTCAGATAGAAGTTGCTCCAACCTGCTGTAAAGTGCTTGATTTCGAGGGTGAGCGAAACTAATGAAAACATTGTTGGGGTAAAACCTAAAGGGAAAGGCCTAGCACCAAATTGCATTGGCCATCTGATCTAACTTCTGGAGGCAGTCAAAATGAGTATTTGAATTCTTCACTACCTTATTCCTCTGCTCAGATGCAAGGTGCTCCAAACTGCTGCAAAAATGCTTGATTTTGAGAGTGAGCGAAACTAATGAAAACTTTGTTGGGGTAAAACCTAAAGGGAAAGGCCTAGCACCAAATTGCATTGGCCATCTGATCTAACTTCTGGAGGCAGTCAAAATGAGTATTTCAATTCTTCTGTACCTCTTTCCTCTGCTGAGATACAGGGTGCTCCAACCTGCTTTAAAATGCTTGATTTTGAGAGTGATCGAAACTAATGAAAACATTGTTGGGGCAAAACCTAAAAGGAAAGGCCTAGCACCAAATTGCATTGGCCATCTGATCTAACTTCTGGAGGCAGTCAAAATGAGTATTTCAATTCTTCCCTACCTTATTCCTCCGCTCAGATACAGGGTGCTCCAACCTGCTGTAAAATGCTTGATTTCGAGAGTGAGCGAAACTAATGAAATCATTGTTGGGGTAAAAACCTAAAGGGAAAGGCCTAGCACCAAATTGCATTGGCCATCTGATCAAACATCTGGAGGCAGTCAAAATGAGTATTTGAATTCTTCCTCTGATGAGATACAGGGTGCTCCAACCTGCTGTAAAATGCTTGATTTCGAGAGTGAGCGAAACTAGTGAAAACGTAGTTCGGGTAAAACCTAAAGGGAAAGGCCTAGCACCAAATTGCATTGGCCATCTGATCTAACTTCTGGAGGCAGTCAAAATGAGTATTTCAATTCTTCCCTACCTTATTCCTCTGCTGAGATAGAAGGTGGTCCACCCGGCTGTAATATACCTGATTTCGATTGAGCGAAACTAATGAAAACATTGTTGGGGTAAAACCTAAAGGGAAAGACCTAGCACCAAATTGCATTGGCCATCTGATCTAACTTCTGAAGGCAGTCAAAATGAGTATTTGAATTCTTCCTACCTCTTTCCTCTGCTCAGATAGAAGGTGCTCCAACCTGCTGTAAAATGTTTGATTTCGAGAGTGAGCGAAACTAATGAAAACATTGTTGGGGTAAAACCCAAAGGAAAGGCCTAGCACCAAATTGCATTGGCCATCTGATCTAAATTCTGGAGGCAGTCAAAATGAGTATTTGAATTCGTCCCTACGTCTTTCCTCTGCTGAGATACAGGGTGGTCCAACCTGCTGTAAAATGCTTGATTTCGAGAGTGAGCGAAACTAATGAAAACATTATTGGGGTAAAACCTAAAGGAAAGGTCTAGCACCAAATTGCATTGGCCATCTGATCTAACTTCTGGAGGCAGTCAAAATGAGTATTTCAATTCTTCCTACCTTATTCCTCTGCTCAGATACAAGGTGCTCCAACCTGCTGTAATATGCCTGATTTCGAGAGTGAGCGAAAATAATGAAAACATTGTTCGGGTAAAACCTAAAGGGAAAGGCCTAGCACCAAATTGCATTGGCCATCTGATCTAACTTCTGGAGGCAGTCAAAATGAGTATTTCAATTCTTCCTACCTTATTCCTCCGCTCAGATACAGGGTGCTCCAACCTGCTGTAAAATGCTTGATTTCGAGAGTGAGCGAAACTAATGAAATCATTGTTGGGGTAAAACCTAAAGGGAAAGGCCTAGCACCAAATTGCATTGGCCATCTGATCAAACATCTGGAGGCAGTCAAAATGAGTATTTGAATTCTTCCCTCTGATGAGATACAGGGTGCTCCAACCTGCTGTAAAATGCTTGATTTCGAGAGTGAGCGAAACTAGTGAAAACGTAGTTCGGGTAAAACCTAAAGGAAAGGCCTAGCACCAAATTGCATTGGCCATCTGATCTAACTTCTGGAGGCAGTCAAAATGAGTATTTCAATTCTTCCCTATCTTATTCCTCTGCTCAGATACAAGGTTCTCCAACCTGCTGTAATATGCCTGATTTCGAGAGTGAGCGAAGCTAATGAAAACATTATTGGGGTAAAACCTAAAGGAAAGACCTAGCACCAAATTGCATTGGCTATCTGATCTAACTTCTGGAGGCAGTCAAAATGAGTATTTGAATTTTTCCCTACCTCATTCCTCTTCTCAGATACAAGGTGCTCCAACCTGCTGTAAAATGTTTGATTTTGAGAGTGATTGAAACTAATGAAAACATTGTTGGGGTAAAACCTAAAGGGAAAGGCCTCGCACCAAATTTCATTGGCCATCTGATCTAACTTCTGGAGGCAGTCAAAATGAGTATTTGAATTCTTCCCTACCTCTTTCCTCTGCTGAGATAAAGGGTGCTCCAACCTGCTGTAAAATGCTTGATTTCGAGAGTGAGCGAAACTAATGAAAACATTGTTGGGGTAAAACCTAAAGGGAAAGGCCTAGAACCAAATTGCGTTTGCCATCTGATCTAACTTCTGGAGGCAGTCAAAATGAGTATTTGAATTCTTCCCTACCTTATTCCTCAGCTGAGATACAGGGTGCTCCAACCTGCTGCAAAATGCTTGATTTCGAGAGTGAGCGAAACTAATGAAAACATTGTTGGGGTAAAACCTAAAGGGAAAGGCCTAGAACCAAATTGCATTTGCCATCTGATCTAACTTCTGGAGGCAGTCAAAATGAGTATTTGAATTCTTCCCTACCTCTTTCCTCTGCTCAGATAGAAGGTGCTCCAACCTGCTGTAAAATGCTTGATTTCGAGAGTGAGCGAAACTAATGAAAACATTGTTGGGGTAAAACCCAAAGGGAAAGGCCTAGCACCAAATTGCATTGGCCATCTGATCAAACTTCTGGAGGCAGTCAAAATGAGTATTTGAATTCTTCCCAACCTTATTCCTCTGCTGAGATACATGGTGCTCCAACCTGCCGTACAATGCTTGATTTCGAGAGTGAGCGAAACTAATGAAAACATTGTTCGGGTAAAACCTAAAGGGAAAGACCTAGCACCAAATTGCATTGGCCATCTGATCTAACCTCTGGAGGCAGACAAAATTATCCTTAGAATTCTTCCCTACCTCTTCCCTCTGCTGAGATACTGGGTCCTCCAACCTGCTGTAAAATGCTTGATTTCGAGAGTGATTGAAACTAATGAAAACATTGTTAGGGTAAAACCTAAAGGGAAAGGCCTAGCACCAAATTGCATTGGCCATCTGATCTAACTTCTGCAGGCAGTCAAAATGATCCTTAGAATTCTTCCCCACCTCTTTCCTCTGCTGATATGGAGGGTGCTCCATCCGGCTGTTAAATGCTTGATTTTGAGTGTGAGCAAAACTAATGAAAACATTGTTAGGGTAAAACCTAAAGGGAAAGGCCTAGCACCAAATTGCATTGGTCATCTGATCTAACTTCAGGAGGCAGTCAAAATGAGTATTTGAATTCTTCCCTACCTCTTTCCTCTGCTGAGATAGAAGGTGCTCCAACCTTCTGTAAAATGCTTGATTTCGAGAGTGAGCGAAACTAATGAAAACATTGTTGGGGTAAAACCTAAAGGGAAAGGCCTAGCACCAAATTGCATTGGCCATCTGATCTAACTTTTGGAGGCAGTCAAATTGAGTATTTGAATTCTTCCCTACCTTATTCCTCTGCTGAGATACAGGGTGCTCCAACCTGCTGTAAAATGCTTGATTTCGAGAGTGAGTGAAACTAATGAAAACATTGTTGGGGTAAAACCTAAAGGGAAAGGCCTAGCACCAAATTGCATTGGTCATCTGATCTAACTTCAGGAGGCAGTCAAAATGAGTATTTGAATTCTTCCCAACCTCTTTCCTCTGCTCAGATAGAAGGTGCTCCAACCAGCTGTAAAATGCTTGATTTCGAGAGTGATCAAAACTAATGAAAATATTGTTGGGGCAAAACCTAAAGGGAAAGGCCTAGCACCAAATTGCATTGGCCATCTAATCTAACTTCTGGAGGCAGTCAAAATGAGTATTTCAATTCTTCCCTACCTTATTCCTCCGCTCAGATACAGGGTTCTCCAACCTGCTGTAAAATGCTTGATTTCGAGAGTGAGCGAAACTAATGAAAACATTGTTGGGGTAAAACCTATAGGGAAAGGCCTAGTACCAAATTGCATTGGCCATCTGATCTAACTTCTGAAGGCAGTCAAAATGTGTATTTGAATTCTTCCCTACCTTATTCCTCTGCTGAGATACAGGGTGCTCCAACCTGCTGAAAAATGCTTGATTTCGAGAGTGAGCGAAACTAATGAAATCATTGTTGGGGTAAAACCTAAAGGGAAAGGCCTAGCACCAAATTGCATTGGCCATCTGACCTAACTTCTGGAGGCAGTCAAAAAGATCCTTAGAATTCTTCCCTACCTCCTTCTTCTGCTGAGATACAGGGTGGTCCAACCTGCTGTAAAATGCTTGATTTTGAGAGTGATCGAAACTAATGAAAACTTTGCAGGGGTAAAACCTAAAGGGAAAGGCCTAGCACCAAATTGCATTGGCCATCTGATCTAACTTCTGGAGGCAGTCAAAATGAGTATTTGAATTCTTCTGTACCTTATTCCTCTGCTAGATACAAGGTGCTCCAACCTGCTGTAAAATGCTTGATTTCGAGAGTGAGCGAAACTAATGAAAACATTGTGGGGGTAAAACCTAAAGGGAAAGGCCTAGCACCAAATTGCATTGGCCATCTGATCTGACTTCTAGAGGCAGTCAAAATGAGTATTTGAATTCTTCCCTACCTCTTTCCTCTGCTCAGATATAAGGTGCTCCAATCTGCTGTAAAATGCTTGATTTCGAGAGTGAGCGAAAATAATGAAAACATTGTTGGGGTAAAACCTAAAGGGAAAGGCCTAGCACCAAATTGCATTGGCCATCTGATCTAACTTCTGGAGGCAGTCAAAATGAGTATTTGAATTCTCCCCTACCTCTTTCCTCTGCTGAGATACAGGGTGCTCAATCCTGCTGTAAAATGCTTGATTTCGAGAGTGAGTGAAACTAATGAAAACATTGTTGGGGTAAAACCAAAGGGAAAGGCCTAGCACCAAATTGCATTGGTCATCTGATCTAACTTCTGGAGGCAGTCAAAATGGGTATTTGAATTCTTCCCTACCTCATTCCTCTGCTCAGATAGAAGTTGCTCCAACAAGCTGTAAAATGCTTGATTTCGAGGGTGAGCGAAACTAATGAAAACATTGTTGGGGTAAAACCTAAAGGGAAAGGCCTAGCACCAAATTGCATTGGCCATCTGATCTAACTTCTGGAGGCAGTCAAAATGAGTATTTGAATTCTTCACTACCTTATTCCTCTGCTCAGATGCAAGGTGCTCCAAACTGCTGCAAAAATGCTTGATTTTGAGAGTGAGCGAAACTAATGAAAACTTTGTTGGGGTAAAACCTAAAGGGAAAGGCCTAGCACCAAATTGCATTGGCCATCTGATCTAACTTCTGGAGGCAGTCAAAATGAGTATTTCAATTCTTCTGTACCTCTTTCCTCTGCTGAGATACAGGGTGCTCCAACCTGCTTTAAAATGCTTGATTTTGAGAGTGATCAAACTAATGAAAACATTGTTGGGCAAAACCTAAAGGGAAAGGCCTAGCACCAAATTGCATTGGCCATCTGATCTAACTTCTGGAGGCAGTCAAAATGAGTATTTCAATTCTTCCTACCTTATTCCTCCGCTCAGATACAGGGTGCTCCAACCTGCTGTAAAATGCTTGATTTCGAGAGTGAGCGAAACTAATGAAATCATTGTTGGGGTAAAACCTAAAGGGAAAGGCCTAGCACCAAATTGCATTGGCCATCTGATCAAACATCTGGAGGCAGTCAAAATGAGTATTTGAATTCTTCCCTCTGATGAGATACAGGGTGCTCCAACCTGCTGTAAAATGCTTGATTTCGAGAGTGAGCGAAACTAGTGAAAACGTAGTTCGGGTAAAACCTAAAGGGAAAGGCCTAGCACCAAATTGCATTGGCCATCTGATCTAACTTCTGGAGGCAGTCAAAATGAGTATTTCAATTCTTCCCTACCTTATTCCTCTGCTGAGATAGAAGGTGGTCCACCCGGCTGTAATATACCTGATTTCGCGAGTGAGCGAAACTAATGAAAACATTGTTGGGGTAAAACCTAAAGGGAAAGACCTAGCACCAAATTGCATTGGCCATCTGATCTAACTTCTGAAGGCAGTCAAAATGAGTATTTGAATTCTTCCCTACCTCTTTCCTCTGCTCAGATAGAAGGTGCTCCAACCTGCTGTAAAATGCTTGATTTCGAGAGTGAGCGAAACTAATGAAAACATTGTTGGGGTAAAACCCAAAGGGAAAGGCCTAGCACCAAATTGCATTGGCCATCTGATCTAAATTCTGGAGGCAGTCAAAATGAGTATTTGAATTCTTCCCTACGTCTTTCCTCTGCTGAGATACAGGGTGGTCCAACCTGCTGTAAAATGCTTGATTTCGAGAGTGAGCGAAACTAATGAAAACATTATTGGGGTAAAACCTAAAGGGAAAAGTCTAGCACCAAATTGCATTGGCCATCTGATCTAACTTCTGGAGGCAGTCAAAATGAGTATTTCAATTCTTCCCTACCTTATTCCTCTGCTCAGATACAAGGTGCTCCAACCTGCTGTAATATGCCTGATTTCGAGAGTGAGCGAAGCTAATGAAAACATTGTTCGGGTAAAACCTAAAGGGAAAGGCCTAGCACCAAATTGCATTGGCCATCTGATCTAACTTCTGGAGGCAGTCAAAATGAGTATTTGAATTCTTCCCTCTGATGAGATACAGGGTGCTCCAACCTGCTGTAAAATGCTTGATTTCGAGAGTGAGCGAAACTAGTGAAAACGTAGTTCGGGTAAAACCTAAAGGGAAAGGCCTAGCACCAAATTGCATTGGCCATCTGATCTAACTTCTGGAGGCAGTCAAAATGAGTATTTCAATTCTTCCCTACCTTATTCCTCTGCTCAGATACAAGGTTCTCTAACCTGCTGTAATATGCCTGATTTCGAGAGTGAGCGAAGCTAATGAAAACATTATTGGGGTAAAACCTAAAGGGAAAGACCTAGCACGAAATTGCATTGGCTATCTGATCTAACTTCTGGAGGCAGTCAAAATGAGTATTTGAATTTTTCCCTACCTTATTCCTCTTCTCAGATACAAGGTGCTCCAACCTGCTGTAAAATGTTTGATTTTGAGAGTGATTGAAACTAATGAAAACATTGTTGGGGTAAAACCTAAAGGGAAAGGCCTCGCACCAAATTTCATTGGCCATCTGATCTAACTTCTGGAGGCAGTCAAAATGAGTATTTGAATTCTTCCCTACCTCTTTCCTCTGCTGAGATAAAGGGTGCTCCAACCTGCTGTAAAATGCTTGATTTCGAGAGTGAGCGAAACTAATGAAAACATTGTTGGGGTAAAACCTAAAGGGAAAGGCCTAGAACCAAATTGCATTGGCCATCTGATCTAACTTCTGGAGGCAGTCAAAATGAGTATTTGAATTCTTCCCTACCTCTTTCCTCTGCTGAGATACAGGGTGGTCCACCCTGCTCTAAAATGCTTGATTTTGAGAGTGATTGAAACTAATGATAACATTGTTGGGGTAAAACCTAAAGGGAAAGGCCTAGCACCAAATTGCATTGGCCATCTGATCTAACTTCTGGAGACAGTCAAAATGAGTATTTGAATTCTTCCGTACCTTATTCCTCGGCTCAGATACAAGGTGCTCCAACCTACTGTAAAATGTTTGATTTCGAGAGTGAGCGAAACTAATGAAAACATTGTTGGGGTAAAACCTAAAGGGAAAGACCTAGCACCAAATTGCATTGGCCATCTGATCTAACTTCTGAAGGCAGTCAAAATGAGTATTTGAATTCTTCCCTACCTCTTTCCTCTGCTCAGATAGAAGGTGCTCCAACCTGCTGTAAAATGCTTGATTTCGAGAGTGAGCGAAACTAATGAAAACATTGTTGGGGTAAAACCCAAAGGGAAAGGCCTAGCACCAAATTGCATTGGCCATCTGATCTAAATTCTGCAGGCTGTCAAAATGAGTATTTGAATTCGTCCCTACGTCTTTCCTCTGCTGAGATACAGGGTGGTCCAACCTGCTGTAAAATGCTTGATTTCGAGAGTGAGCGAAACTAATGAAAACATTATTGGGGTAAAACCTAAAGGGAAAGGTCTAGCACCAAATTGCATTGGCCATCTGATCTAACTTCTGGAGGCAGTCAAAATGAGTATTTCAATTCTTCCCTACCTTATTCCTCTGCTCAGATACAAGGTGCTCCAACCTGCTGTAATATGCCTGATTTCGAGAGTGAGCGAAGCTAATGAAAACATTGTTCGGGCAAAACCTAAAAGGGAAAGGCCTAGCACCAAATTGCATTGGCCATCTGATCTAACTTCTGGAGACAGTCAAAAAGATCCTTAGAATTCTTCCCTACCTCTTTCTTCTGCTGAGATACAGGGTGCTCCAACCTGCTGTAAAATGCTTGATTTGGAGAGTGATCGAAACTTATGAAAACATTGTTGCGGTAAAACCTAAAGGGAAAGGCCTGGCACCAAATTGCGTTTGCCATATGATCTAACTTCTGGAGGCAGTCAAAATGAGTATTTGAATTCTTCCCTACGTTATTCCTCTGCTCAGATACAAGGTGCTCCAACCTGCTGTAAAATGCTTGATTTCGAGAGTGAGCGATACTAATGAAAACATTGTTGGGGTAAAACCCAAAGGGAAAGACCTAGCACCAAATTGCATTGGCCATCTGATCTAACTTCTGGAGACAGTCAAAATGATCCTTAGAATTCTTCCGTACCTTATTCCTCTGCTCAGATGCAAGGTGCTCCAACCTGCTGTAAAATGCTTGATTTCGAGAGTGGGCAAAACTAATGAAAACATTGTTGGGGTAAAACCTAAAGGGAAAGGCCAAGCACCAAATTACTTTGGCCATCTGATCTAACTTCCGGAGACAGTCAAAAAGATCCTTAGAATTCTTTCCTACCTCTTTCTTCTGCTGAGATACAGGGTGCTCCAACCTGCAGTAAAATGCTTGAGTTTGAGAGTGATCGAAACTAATGAAAACTTTATTGGGGTAAAACCTAAAGGGAAAGGCCTAGCACCAAATTGCATTGGCCATCTGATCTAATTTCTGCAGGCAGTCAAAATGAGTATTTCAATTCTTCCCTACCTCTTTCCTCGGCTGAAATACAGGGTGGTCCACCCTGCTGTAAAATGCTTGATTTTGAGAGTGAGCGAAACTAATGAAAACATTGTTGGGGTAAAACCAAAAGGGAAAGGCCTAGTACCAAATTGCATTGGCCATCTGATCTAACTTCTGAAGGCAGTCAAAATGAGTATTTGAATTCTTCCCTACCTTATTCCTCTGCTCAGACACAGGGTGCTCCAACCTGCTGTAAAATGTTTGATTTCGAGAGTGAGCGAAACTAATGAAAACATTGTTGGTTTAAAACCTATAGGGAAAGGCCTAGCACCAAATTGCATTGGCTATCTGATCTAACTTCTGGAGGCAGTCAAAATGAGTATTTGAATTCTTCCCTACCTTATTCTTCTCTTCTCAGATACAAGGTGCTCCAACCTGCTGTAAAATGTTTGATTTTGAGAGCGATTGAAACTAATGAAAACATTGTTGGGGTAAAACCTAAAGGAAAGGCCTCGCACCAAATTTCATTGGCCATCTGATCTAACTTCTGGAGGCAGACAAAATGAGTATTTGAATCCTTCCTACCTCTTTCCTCTGCTGAGATAAAGGGTGCTCCAACCTGCTGTAAAATTCTTGATTTCGAGAGTGAGCGAAACTAATGAAAACATTGTTGGGGTAAAACCTAAAGGGAAAGGCCTAGAACCAAATTGCGTTTGCCATCTGATCTAACTTCTGGAGGCAGTCAAAATGAGTATTTGAATTCTTCCCTACCTTATTCCTCTGCTGAGATACAGGGTGCTCCAACCTGCTTTAAAATGCTTGATTTCGAGAGTGAGCGAAACTAATGAAAACATTGTTGGGGTAAAACCTAAAGGGAAAGGCCTAGCACCAAATTGCATTGGCCATCTGATCTAACTTCTGGAGGCAGTCAAAATGAGTATTTGAATTCTTCCCTACCTTATTCCTCCGCTCAGATACAAGGTGCTCAAACCCTCTGTAATATGCCTGATTTCGAGAGTGAGCGAAACTAATGAAAACTTTGTTGGGGTAAAACCTAAAGGGAAAGGTCTAGCACCAAATTCCATTGGCCATCTGATCTAACTTCTGGAGGCAGTCAAAATGAGTATTTGAATTCTTCCCTACCTCTTTCCTCTGCTGAGATACAGGGTGGTCCAACCTGCTGTAAAATGCTTGATTTCGAGAGTGAGCGAAACTAATGAAAACATTATTGGGGTAAAACCTAAAGGGAAAGGCCTAGCACCAAATTGCATTGGCCATCTGATCTAACTTCTGGAGACAGTCAAAAAGATCCTTAGAATTCTTCCCTACCTCTTTCTTCTGCTGAGATACAGGGTGCTCCAACCTGCTGTAAAATGGTTGATTTGGAGAGTGATCGAAACTTATGAAAACTTTGTTGGGGAAAAACCTAAAGGGAAAGGCCTAGCACCAAATTGCATTGGCCATCTGATCTAACTTCTGGAGACAGTAAAAATGAGTATTTGAATTCTTCCGTACCTTATTCCTCTGCTGAGATGCAAGGTGCTCCAACCTGCTGTAATATTCTTGATTTCGAGAGTGATTGAAATTAATGAAAACATTGTTGGGGTAAAACCTAAAGGGAAAGGCCTAGCACCAAATTGCATTGGCCATCTGATCTAACTACTGAAGGCAGTCAAAATGAGTATTTGAATTCCTACCTACCTCTTTCCTCTGCTGAGATACAGGGTGCTCCAACCGGCTGTAAAATGCTTGATTTCGAGAGTGAGCGAAACTAATTAAAACATTATTGGGGTAAAACCTAAAGGGAAAGGCCCAGCACCAAATTGCATTAGCCATCTGATCTAACTTCTGGAGGCAGTCAAAATGAGTATTTGAATTCTTCCCTACCTTATTCCTCTGCTCAGATAGAAGGAGCCCCAACCTGCCGTAAAATGTTTGATTTCAGAGTGATCGAAACTAATGAAAACATAGTTCGGTAAAACCTAAAGGGAAAGGCCTAGCACCAAATTGCATTGGCCATCTGATCCAACTTCTGGAGACAGTCAAAAAGATCCTTAGAATTCTTCCCTACCTCTTTCTTCTGCTGAGATGCAGGGTGCTCCAACCTGCTGTAAAATGCTTGAGTTTGAGAGTGATCAAACTAATGAAAACTTTGTTGGGGTAAAACCTAAAGGAAAGGCCTAGAACCAAATTGCGTTTGCCATCTGATCTAACTTCTGGAGGCAGTCAAAATGAGTATTTGAATTCTTCCCTACCTTATTCCTCGGCTCAGATACAAGGTGCTCCAACCTGCTGTAAAATGCTTGATTTTTGAGAGTGAGCGAAACTAATGAAAACATTGTTGGGGTAAAACCTCAAGGGAAACGCCCAGTACAAAATTGCATTGACCATCTGATCTAACTTCTGGAGACAGTCAAAATGAGTATTTGAATTTTTCCCTACCTTATTCCTCTGCTGAGATACAGGGTGTTCCAACCTGCTGTAAAATGTTTGATTTCGAGAGTGAGCAAAACTAATGAAAACATTATTGGTTTAAAACCTAAAGGGAAAGGCCTAGCACCAAATTGCATTGGCCATCTGATCTAACTTCTGGAGGCAGTCAAAATGAGTATTTGAACTCTTCCCTACCTCTTTCTTCTGCTGAGATACAGGGTGCTCCAACCTGCTGTAAAATGCTTGAGTTTGAGAGTGATCGAAACAAATGAAAACTTTGTTGGGGTAACACCCAAAGGGAAAGGCCTAGCACCAAATTACTTTGGCCATCTGATCTAACTTCTGGAGACAGTCAAAAGATCCTTAGAATTCTTCCCTACCTCTTTTTCTGCTGAGATACAGGGTGCTCCAACCTGCTGTAAAATGCTTGAGTTTGAGAGAGATCGAAACTAATGAAAACTTTGTTGGGGTAAAACCTAAAGGGAAAGGCCTAGCACCAAATTACTTTGGCCATCAGATCTAACTTCTGGAGGCAGTCAAAATGATCCTTGAATTCTTCCCTACCACTTTCCTCTGCTGAGATACAGGATGCTCCAACCTGCTGTAAAATGCTTGATTTTGAGAGTTAGCGAAACTAATGAAAACATTGTTGGGGTAAAACCTATAGGGAAAGGCCTAGCACCAAATTGCATTGGCCATCTGATCTAGCTTCTGGAGGCAGTCAAAATGAGTATTTGAATTCTTCCGTACCTTAATCCTCTGCTCTGATGCAAGGTGCTCCAACCTGCTGGAAAAATGCTTGATTTCGAGAGTGATCGAAACTAATGAAAACATTGTTGGGGTAAAACCTAAAGGGAAAGGCCTAGCACCAAATTGCATTGGCCATCTGATCTAACTTCTGGAGACAGTCAAAATGAGTATTTGAATTCTTCCGTACCTTATTCCTCGGCTCAGATACAAGGCGTTCCAACCTGCTGTAAAATGCTTGATTTCAAGAGTGATCGAAACTAATGAAAACATTGTTGGGGTAAAACCTAAAGGGAAAGGCC
Organism: Melanerpes aurifrons; assembly: GCA_011125475.1. Taxonomy (NCBI): domain Eukaryota; kingdom Metazoa; phylum Chordata; class Aves; order Piciformes; family Picidae; genus Melanerpes; species Melanerpes aurifrons. The sequence continues at coordinate 116,572 of WWNC01000209.1, read as the reverse complement.
TAGCACCAAATTGCATTTGCCATCTCATCTAACTTCTGGAGACAGCCAAAATGAGTATTTGAACTCTTCCCTACCTCTTTCTTCTGCTGAGATACAGGGTGCTCCAACCTGCTGTAAAATGCTTGAGTTTGAGCGTGATCGAAACAAATGAAAACTTTGTTGGGGTAACAACTAAAGGGAAAGGCCTAGCACCAAATTACTTTGGCCATCTGATCTAACTTCTGGAGACAGTCAAAAAGATCCTTAGAATTCTTCCCTACCTCTTTCTTCTGCTGAGATACAGGGTGCTCCAACCTGCTGTAAAATGCTTGAGTTTGAGAGTGATCGAAACTAATGAAAACATTGTTGGGGTAAAACCTAAAGGGAAAGGCCTAGAACCAAATTGCATTGGCCATCTGATCTAACTTCTGGAGGCAGTCAAAATGAGTATTTCAATTCTTCCCTACCTTATTCCTCTGCTCAGATAGAAGGTGCCCCAACCTGCTGTAAAATGCTTGATTTCGAGAGTGAGCGAAACTAATGAAAACATTGTTGGGGTAAAACCAGAAGGGAAAGGCCTAGCACCAAATTGCATTGGCCATCTGATCTAACTTCTGGAGGCAGTCAAAATGAGTATTTCAATTCTTCCTACCTTATTCCTCTGCTCAGATAGAAGGTGCCCCAACCTGCCGTAAAATGTTTGATTTCGAGAGTGATCAAACTAATGAAAACATAGTTCAGGTAAAACCTAAAGGAAAGGCCTAGCACCAAATTGCATTGGCCATCTGATCTAACTTCTGGAGACAGTCAAAAAGATCCTTAGAATTCTTCCCTACCTCTTTCTTCTGCTGTGATGCAGGGTGCTCCAACCTGCTGTAAAATGCTTGAGTTTGAGAGTGATCGAAACTAATGAAAACTTTGTTGGGGTAAAACCTAAAGGAAAGGCCTAGAACCAAATTGCTTTTGCCATCTGATCTAACTTCTAGAGGCAGTCAAAATGAGTATTTCAATTCTTCCCTACCTTATTCCTCTGCTCACATAGAAGGTGCTCCAACCATCTTTAAAATGCTTGATTTCGAGAGTGAGCGAAACTAATGAAAACATTGTTGGATAGAACCTAAAGGGAAAGGCCTAGCACCAAATTGCATTGGCCATCTGATCTAACTTCTGGAGGCAGTCAAAATGAGTATTTCAATTCTTCCCTACCTTATTCCTCTGCTCACATAGAAGGTGCTCCAACCATCTTTAAAATGCTTGATTTCGAGAGTGAGCGAAACTAATGAAAACATTGTTGGATAGAACCTAAAGGGAAAGGCCTAGCACCAAATTGCATTGGCCATCTGATCTAACTTCTGGAGACAGTCAAAATGAGTATTTGAATTCTTCCCTACCTTATTCCTCGGCTCAGATAAAAGGTGCTCCAACCTGCTGTAAAATGCTTGATTTCGAGAGTGAGCGAAACTAATGAAAACATTGTTGGGGTAAAACCAGAAGGGAAAGGCCTAGCACCAAATTGCATTGGCCATCTGATCTAACTTATGGAGGCAGTCAAAATGAGTATTTCAATTCTTCCCTACCTTATTCCTCTGCTCAGATAGAAGGTGCCCCAACCTGCCGTAAAATGTTTGATTTCAAGAGTGATCGAAACTAATGAAAACATAGTTCAGGTAAAACCTAAAGGGAAAGGCCTAGCACCAAATTGCATTGGCCATCTGATCTAACTTCTGGAGACAGTCAAAAAGATCCTTAGAATTCTTCCCTACCTCTTTCTTCTGCTGTGATGCAGGGTGCTCCAACCTGCTATAAAATGCTTGAGTTTGAGAGTGATCGAAACTAATGAAAACTTTGTTGGGGTAAAACCTAAAGGGAAAGGCCTAGAACCAAATTGCTTTTGCCATCTGATCTAACTTCTAGAGGCAGTCAAAATGAGTATTTCAATTCTTCCCTACCTTATTCCTCTGCTCAGATACAAGGTGCTCCAACCTGCTGTAAAATGCTTGATTTCGAGAGTGAGCGAAACTAATGAAAACATTGTTGGATAGAACCTAAAGGGAAAGGCCTAGCACCAAATTGCATTGGCCATCTGATCTAACTTCTGGAGGCAGTCAAAATGAGTATTTCAATTCTTCCCTACCTTATTCCTCTGCTCACATAGAAGGTGCTCCAACCATCTTTAAAATGCTTGATTTCGAGAGTGAGCGAAACTAATGAAAACATTGTTGGATAGAACCTAAAGGAAAGGCCTAGCACCAAATTGCATTGGCCATCTGATCTAACTTCTGGAGACAGTCAAAATGAGTATTTGAATTCTTCCCTACCTTATTCCTCGGCTCAGATAAAAGGTGCTCCAACCTGCTGTAAAATGCTTGATTTCGAGTGAGCGAAACTAATGAAAACATTGTTGGGGTAAAACCAGAAGGAAAGGCCTAGCACCAAATTGCATTGGCCATCTGATCTAACTTATGGAGGCAGTCAAAATGAGTATTTCAATTCTTCCCTACCTTATTCCTCTGCTCAGATAGAAGGTGCCCCAACCTGCCGTAAAATGTTTGATTTCAAGAGTGATCGAAACTAATGAAAACATAGTTCAGGTAAAACCTAAAGGGAAAGGCCTAGCACCAAATTGCATTGGCCATCTGATCTAACTTCTGGAGACAGTCAAAAAGATCCTTAGAATTCTTCCCTACCTCTTTCTTCTGCTGTGATGCAGGGTGCTCCAACCTGCTATAAAATGCTTGAGTTTGAGAGTGATCGAAACTAATGAAAACTTTGTTGGGGTAAAACCTAAAGGGAAAGGCCTAGAACCAAATTGCTTTTGCCATCTGATCTAACTTCTAGAGGCAGTCAAAATGAGTATTTCAATTCTTCCCTACCTTATTCCTCTGCTCAGATACAAGGTGCTCCAACCTGCTGTAAAATGCTTGATTTCGAGAGTGAGCGAAACTAATGAAAACATTGTTGGATAGAACCTAAAGGGAAAGGCCTAGCACCAAATTGCATTGGCCATCTGATCTAACTTCGGGAAACAGTGAAAATGAGTATTTGAATTCTTCCCCACCTTATTCCTCTGCTCAGATACAAGGTGCTCCAACCTGCTGTAAAATGCTTGATTTCGAGAGTGATCGAAACTAATGAAAACATTGTTGGGGTAAAACCTAAAGGGAAAGGCCCAGCACCAAATTGCATTGGCCATCTGATCTAACTTCTGGAGACAGTCAAAATGAGTATTTGAATTCTTCCGTACCTTATTCCTCGGCTCAGATACAAGGCGTTCCAACCTGCTGTAAAATGCTAGATTTCGAGAGTGATCGAAACTAATGAAAACATTGTTGGGGTAAAACCTAAAGGGATAGGCCTAGCACCAAATTGCATTTGCCATCTGATCTAACTTCTGGAGACAGCCAAAATGAGTATTTGAACTCTTCCCTACCTCTTTATTCTGCTGAGATAAAGGGTGCTCCAACCTGCTGTAAAATGCTTGAGTTTGAGGGTGATCGAAACTAATGAAAACTTTGTTGGGGTAACACCTAAAGGGAAAGGCCTAACACCAAATTACTTTGGCCATCTGATCTAACTTCTGGAGACAGTCAAAAAGATCCTTAGAATTCTTCCCTACCTCTTTCTTCTGCTGAGATACAGGGTGCTCCAACCTGCTGTAAAATGCTTGAGTTTGAGAGTGATCAAACAAATGAAAACTTTGTTGGGGTAACACCTAAAGGGAAAGGCCTAGCACCAAATTACTTTGGCCATCTGATCTAACTTCTGGAGACAGTCAAAAGATCCTTAGAATTCTTCCCTACCTCTTTCTTCTGCTGAGATACAGGATGCTCCAACCTGCTGTAAAATGCTTGATTTTGAGAGTTAGCGAAACTAATGAAAACATTGTTGGGGTAAAACCTATAGGGAAAGGCCTAGCACCAAATTGCATTGGCCATCTGATCTAACTTCTGGAGGCAGTCAAAATGAGTATTTGAATTCTTCCCTGCCTCTTTCCTCTGCTCAGATAGAAGGTGCTCCAACCTGCTGTAAAATGCTTGATTTCGAGAGTGATCGAAACTAATGAAAACATTGTTGGGGTAAAACCTATAGGGAAAGGCCTAGCACCAAATTGCATTGGCCCTCTGATCTAACTTCTGGAGGCAGTCAAAATGATCCTTAGAATTCTTCCCTACCTCTTTCCTCTCTTGAGATACAGGGTGCTCCAACCTGCTGGAAAAATGCTTGATTTCGAGAGTGATCGAAACTAATGAAAACATTGTTGGTTTAAAACCTAAAGGGAAAGGCCTAGCACCAAATTGCATTGGCCATCTGATCTAACTTCTGGAGACAGTCAAAATGAGTATTTGAATTCTTCCGTACCTTATTCCTCGGCTCAGATACAAGGCGTTCCAACCTGCTGTAAAATGTTTGATTTCAAGAGTGATCGAAACTAATGAAAACATTGTTGGGGTAAAACCTAAAGGGAAAGGCCTAGTACGAAATTGCATTGGCCATCTGATCTAACTTCTGAAGGCAGTCAAAATGATTATTTGAATTCCTACCTACCTCTTTCCTCTGCTGAGATACAGGGTGCTCCAACCGGCTGTAAAATGTTTGATTTCGAGAGTGAGCGAAACTAATTAAAACATTATTGGGGTAAAACCTAAAGGGAAAGGCCTAGAACCAAATTGCGTTTGCCATCTGATCTAACTCCTGGAGGCAGTCAAAATGAGTATTTGAATTCATCCCTACCTCTTTGCTCTGCTGAGATGCAGGGTGCTCCAACCAGCTTTAAAATGCTTGATTTCGAGTGTGGGCGAAACTAATGAAAACATTGTTGGATAGAACCTAAAGGGAAAGGCCTAGCACCAAATTGCATTGGCCATCTGATCTAACTTCTGGAGACAGTCAAAATGAGTATTTGAATTCTTCCCTACCTTATTCCTCGGCTCAGATAAAAGGTGCTCCAACCTGCTGTAAAATGCTTGATTTCGAGAGTGAGCGAAACTAATGAAAACATTGTTGGGGTAAAACCAGAAGGGAAAGGCCTAGCACCAAATTGCATTGGCCATCTGATCTAACTTCTGGAGGCAGTCAAAATGAGTATTTCAATTCTTCCCTACCTTATTCCTCTGCTCAGATAGAAGGTGCCCCAACCTGCCGTAAAATGTTTGATTTCGAGAGTAATCGAAACTAATGAAAACATAGTTCGGGTAAAACCTAAAGGGAAAGGCCTAGCACCAAATTCCATTGGCCATCTGATCTAACTTCTGGAGACAGTCAAAAAGATCCTTAGAATTCTTCCCTACCTATTTCCTCTGCTGAGATGCAGGGTGCTCCAACCTGCTGTAAAATGCTTGAGTTTGAGAGTGATCGAAACTAATGAAATCTTTGTTGGGGTAAAACCTAAAGGGAAAGGCCTAGAACCAAATTGCTTTTGCCATCTGATCTAACTTCTAGGGGCAGTAAAAATGAGTATTTGAATTCATCCCTACCTCTTTCTTCTGCTGAGATGCAGGGTGCTCCAACCATCTTTAAAATGCTTGATTTCGAGAGTGAGCGAAACTAATGAAAACATTGTTGGATAGAACCTAAAGGGAAAGGCCTAGCACCAAATTGCATTGGCCATCTGATCTAACTTAGGGAAACAGTGAAAATGAGTATTTGAATTCTTCCCTACCTTATTCCTCGGCTCAGATACAAGGTGCTCCAACCTGCTGTAAAATGCTTTATTTCGAGAGTGATCGAAACTAATGAAAACATTGTTGGGGTAAAACCTAAAGGGAAAGGCCTAGCACCAAATTGCATTGGCCATCTGATCTAACTTCTGGAGGCAGTCAAAATGATCCTTAGAATTCTTCCCTGCCTTATTCCTCGGCTCAGATACAAGGTGCTCCACCCTGCTGTAAAATGCTTGATTTCGAGAGTGAGCGAAACTAATGAAAACATTGTTGGGGTAAAACCTAAAGTGAAAGGCCTAGCACCAAATTGCATTAGCCTTCTGATCTAACTTCTGAAGGCAGTCAAAATGAGTATTTGAATACTTCCCTACCTTATTCCTCTGCTGAGATACAGGGTGCTCCAACCTGCTTTAAAATGCTTGATTTCGAGAGTGAACGAAACTAATGAAAACATTGTTGGGGTAAAACCCAAAGGGAAAGGCCTAGCACCAAATTGCATTGGCCAACTGATCTAACTTCTGGAGACAGTCAAAACGAGTATTTGAATTCTTCCGTACCTTATTCCTCTGCTCTGATGCAAGGTGCTCCAACCTGCTGCAAAAATGCTTGATTTCGAGAGTGAGCGAAACTAATGAAAACATTGTTGGGGTAAAACCTAAAGGGAAAGGCCTAGCACCAAATTGCATTGGCCATCTGATCTAACTTCTGGAGACAGTCAAAAAGATCCTTAGAATTCTTCCCTACCTCTTTCTTCTGCTGAGATACAGGGTGCTCCAACCTGCCGTAAAATGCTTGAGTTTGAGAGTGATCGAAACTAATGAAAACTTTGTTGGGGTAAAACCTAAAGGGAAAGGCCTAGCACCAAATTGCATTGGCCATCTGATCTAACTTCTGGAGGCAGTCAAAATGAGTATTTGAATTCTTCCCTACCTCTTTCCTCTGCTCAGATAGAAGGTGCTCCAACCTGCTGTAAAATGCTTGATTTCGAGAGTGAGCGAAACTAATGAAAACATTGTTGGGGTAAAACCTAAAGGGAAAGGCCTAGCACCAAATTGCATTGGCCCTCTGATCTAACTTCTGGAGGCAGTCAAAATGATCCTTAGAATTCTTCCCTACCTCTTTCCTATGTTGAGATACAGGGTGCTCCAACCTGCAGTAAAATGCTTGATTTTGAGAGTGAGCGAAACTAATGAAAACATTGTTGGTTTAAAACCTAAAGGGAAAGGCCTAGCACCAAATTGCATTGGCCATCTGATCTAACTTCTGGAGGCAGTGAAAATGAGTATTTCATTTCTTCCCTACCTCTTTCCTCTGCTGTGATTCAGGGTGCTCCAACCTGCTATAATATATTTGATTTCGAGAGTGATCGAAACTAATGAAAACTTTGTTGGTGTAAAACCTAAAGGGAAAGGCCTAGCACCAAATTGCATTGGCCATCTGATCTAACTTCTGGAGGCAGTCAAAATGAGTATTTGAATTCCTACCTACCTCTTTCCTCTGCTGAGATACAGGGTGCTCCAACCTGCTGTAAAATGATTGATTTCGAGAGTGAGCGAAACTACTTAACACATTATTGGGGTAAAACCTAAAGGGAAAGGCCTAGAACCAAATTGCGTTTGCCATCTGATCTAACTTCTGGAGGCAGTCAAAATGAGTATCTGAATTCTTCCCTACCTTATTCCTCTGCTGAGATGCAGGGTGCTCCAACCAGCTTTAAAATGCTTGATTTTGAGAGTGAGCGAAACTAATGAAAACATTGTTGGATAGAACCTAAAGGGAAAGGCCTAGCACCAAATTGCATTGGCCATCTGATCTAACTTCTGGAGACAGTCAAAATGAGTATTTGAATTCTTCCCTACCTTATTCCTCTGCTCAGATACAAGGTGCTCCAACCTGCTGTAAAATGCTTGATTTCGAGAGTGAGCGAAACTAATGAAAATATTGTTGGGGTAAAACCTGAAGGGAAAGGCCTAGCACCAAATTGCATTGGCCATCTGATCTAACTTCTGGAGGCAGTCAAAATGAGTATTTCAATTCTTCCCTACCTTATTCCTCTGCTGAGATACAGGGTGCTCCAACCTGCTGTAAAATCTTTGATTTTGAGAGTGAGCGAAACTAATGAAAGCATTGTTGGGGTAAATCCTAAAGGGAAAGACCTAGCACCAAATTTCATTGGCCATCCGATCTGACTTCTGGAGGCATTCAAAGTGATCCTTAGAATTCTTCAATACCTCTTTCCTCTGGAGAGATACAGGGTGCTCCAACCTGCTGTAAAATGTTTGATTTCGAGAGTGATCGAAACTAATGAAAACTTTGTTGGGGTAAATCCTAAAGGGAAAGACCTAGCACCAAATTTCATTGGCCATCCGATCTGACTTCTGGAGGCATTCAAAGTGATCCTTAGAATTCTTCAATACCTCTTTCCTCTGGAGAGATACAGGGTGCTCCAACCTGCTGTAAAATGTTTGATTTCGAGAGTGATCGAAACTAATGAAAACTTTGTTGGGGTAAAACCTAAAGGGAAAGGCCTAGCACCAAATTGCATTGGCTATCTGATCTAACTTCTGGAGGCAGTCAAAATGAGTATTTGAATTCTTCCCTACCTTATTCCTCTGCTCAGATACAAGGTGGTCAAACCTCCTGTAATATGCCTGATTTCGAGAGTGAGCGAAACTAATGAAAACATAGTTAGGGTAAAACCTAAAGGGAAAGGCCTTGCACCAAATTGCATTAGCCTTCTGATCTAACTTCTGGAGGCAGACAAAATGAGTATTTGAATTCTTCCCTACCTTATTCCTCTGCTGAGATAGAAGGTACTCCAACCTGCTGTAAAATGCTTGATTTCGAGAGTCAGTGAAACTAATGAAAACGTTGTTGGGGTAAAACCTAAAGGCAAAGACCTAGCACCAAATTGCATTGGCCATCTGATCTAACTTCTGGAGGCAGTCAAAATGAATATTTCAATTCTTCCCTACCTCTTTCCTCTGCTGAGATAGAAGGTGCTCCAACCTGCTGTAAAATGCTTTATTTCGAGAATGAGCGAAACTAATGAAAACATTGTTGGGGTAAAACCTAAAGGGAAAGGCCTAGCACCAAATTGCATTGGCCATCTGATCTAACATCTGGAGGCAGTCAAAATGAGTATTTCAATTCTTCCCTACCTTATTCCTCTGCTCAGATACAAGGTGCTCCAACCTGCTGGAAAATCTTTAATTTTGAGAGTGATTGAAACTAATGAAAACATTGTTGGGGTAAAACCTAAAGGAAAAGGCCTAGCACCAGATTTCGTTGGCCATCTGATCAAACATCTGGAGGCAGTCAAAATGAGTATTTCAATTCTTCCCTACCTTATTCCTCTGCTCAGATACAAGGTGCTCCAACCTGCTGTAAAATCTTTGATTTTGAGAGTGATTGAAACTAATGAAAACATTGTTGGGGTAAAACCTAAAGGAAAAGGCCTAGCACCAGATTTCGTTGGCCATCTGATCAAACATCTGGAGGCAGTCAAAATGAGTATTTCATTTCTTCCCTACCTCTTTCCTCTGCTGAGATAGAAGGTGCTCCAACCTGCTTTAAAATGCTTGATTTTGAGAGTGAGCGCAACTAATGAAAACATTGTTCGGGTAAAACCTAAAGGGAAAGGCCTAGCACCAAATTGCATTGGCCATCTGATCTAACTTCTGGAGGCAGTCAAAATGAGTATTTGAATTCTTCCGTACCTTATTCCTCGGCTCAGATACAAGGTGCTCCAACCTGCTGTAATATGCCTGATTTTGAGAGTGAGCGAAACTACTGAAAACATTGTTGGGGTTAAAACCTAAAGGGAAAGGCCTAGCACCAAATTGCATTGGCCATCTGATCTAACTTCTGGAGACAGTCAAAATGATCCTTAGAATTCTTCCCTACCTCGTTCCTCTGCTCAGATGCAAGGTGCTCCAAACTGCTGCAAAAATGCTTGATTTCGAGAGTGAGCGAAACTAATGAAAACATTGTTGGGGTAAAACCTAAAGGGAAAGGCCTAGCACCAAATTACATTGGCCATCTGATCTAACTTCTGGAGGCAGTCAAAATGAGTATTTCAATTCTTCCCTACCTCTTTCCTCTGCAGAGATACAGGGTGGTCCACCCTGCTGCAAAATGCTTGATTTTGTGAGTGAGCGAAACTAATGAAAACATTGTTGGGGTAAAACCTAAAGGGAAAGGCCTAGCACCAAATTTCATTGGCCATCTGATCAAACTTCTGGAGGCAGTCAAAATGAGTATTTCATTTCTTCCCCACCTCTTTCCTCTGCTGAGATAGAAGGTGCTCCAACCTGCTTTAAAATGCTTGATTTCGAGAGTGAGCGAAACTAATGAAAACATTATTGGGGTAAAACCTAAAGGGAAAGGCCTAGCACCAAATTGCATTGGCCATCTGATCTAACTTCTGGAGGCAGTCAAAATGAGTATTTGAATTATTCCCTACCTTATTCCTCTGCTCAGATACAAGGTGCTCAAACCTGCTGTAATATGCCTGATTTCGAGAGTGAGCGAAACTAATGAAAACATTGTTGGGGTAAAACCGAAAGGGAAAGGCCTAGCATCAAACTGCATTGGCCATCTGAACTAACTTCTGGAGGCAGTCAAAATGATCCTTAGAATTGTTCCCTACCACTTCCCTCTGCTGAGATACAGCGTGCTCCAACCTGCTTTAAAATGCTTGATTTTGTGAGTGAGCGAAACTAATGAAAACATTGCTAGGGTAAAACCTAAAGGGAAAGGCCTAGCACCAAATTGCATTGGCCATCTGATCTAACTTCTGGAGGCAGTCAAAATGAGTATTTGAATTATTCCCTACCTTATTCCTCTGCTCAGATACATGGTGCTCAAACCTGCTGTAATATGCCTGATTTCGAGAGTGAGCGAAACTAATGAAAACATTGTTGGGGTAAAACCGAAAGGGAAAGGCCTAGCATCAAACTGCATTGGCCATCTGAACTAACTTCTGGAGGCAGTCAAAATGATCCTTAGAATTGTTCCCTACCACTTCCCTCTGCTGAGATACAGCGTGCTCCAACCTGCTTTAAAATGCTTGATTTTGTGAGTGAGCGAAACTAATGAAAACATTGTTCGGGTAAAACCTAAAGGGAAAGGCCTAGCATCAAACTGCATTGGCTATCTGATCTAACTTCTGGAGGCAGTCAAAATGAGTATTTGAATTCTTCCCTACCTTATTCCTCTGCTCAGATACAGGGTGCTCCAACCTGCTGTAAAATGCTTGATTTCGAGAGTGAGCGAAACTAATGAAAACATTGTCGGTTTAAAACCTAAAGGGAAAGGCCTCGCACCAAATTGCATTGGCAATCTGATCTAACTTCTGAAGGCAGTCAAAATGAGTATTTGAATTCTTCCCTACCTTATTCCTCTGCTGAGATACAGGGTGCTCCAACCTGCTGTAAAATGTTTGATTTCGAGAGTGAGCGAAACTAATGAAAACATTATTGGGGTAAAACCTAAAGGGAAAGGCCTAGTACGAAATTCCATTGGCCATCTGATCTAACTTCTGGAGGCAGTCAAAATGAGTATTTGAATTCTTCCTTACCTTATTCCTCTGCTCAGATACAAGGTGCTCAAACCTGCTGTAATATGCCTGATTTCGAGAGTGAGCGAAACTAATGAAAACATTGTTGGGGTAAAACCAAAAGGGAAAGGCCTAGCACAAAATTGCATTGGCCATCTGATCTAACTTCTGGAGACAGTCAAAATGAGTATTTGAATTCTTCCCTACCTTATTCCTCGGCTCAGATACAAGGTGCTCCAACCTGCTGTAAAATGCTTGATTTCGAGAGTGAGCGAAACTAATGAAAGCATTGTTGGGGTAAAACCTAAAGGGAAAGACCTAGCACCAAATTGCATTGGCCATCCGATCTGACTTCTGGAGGCAGTCAAAGTGATCCTTAGAATTCTTCAATACCTCTTTCCTCTGCAGAGATACAGGGTGCTCCAACCTGCTGTAAAATGTTTGATTTCGAGAGTGATCGAAACTAATGAAAACATTGTTGGGGTAAAACCTAAAGGGAAAGGCCTAGCACCAAATTGCATTCTCCATCTGATCTAACTTCTGGAGGCAGTCAAAATGAGTATTTCAATTCTTCCCTACCTCTTTCCTCTGCAGAGATACAGGGTGGTCCACCCTGCTGCAAAATGCTTGATTTTGTGAGTGAGCGAAACTAATGAAAACATTGTTGGGGTAAAACCTAAAGGGAAAGGCCTAGCACCAAATTACATTGGCCATCTGATCTAACTTCTGGAGGCAGTCAAAATGAATGTTTCAATTCTTCCCTACCTCTTTCCTCTGCTGAGATACAGGGTGGTCCACCCTGCTGCAAATTACTTGATTTCGAGAGTGAGCGAAACTAATGAAAACATAGTTCGGGTAAAACCTAAAGGGAAAGGCCTGGCACGAAATTACTTTGGCCATCTGATCTAACTTCTGGAGGCAGTCAAAATGAGTATTTCAATTCTTCCCTACCTTATTCCTCTGCTCAGATACAAGGTGCTCCAACCTGCTGTAAAATGCTTGATTTTGAGAGTGATTGAAACTAATGAAAACATTGTTGGGGTAAAACCTAAAGGAAAAGGCCTAGCACCAAATTGCATTCTCCATCTGATCTAACTTCTGGAGGCAGTCAAAATGAGTATTTCAATTCTTCCCTACCTCTTTCCTCTGCTCAGATACAAGGTGCTCAAACCTGCTGTAATATGCCTGATTTCGAGAGTGAGCGAAACTAATGAAAACATTGTTGGGGTAAAACCAAAAGGGAAAGGCCTAGCACAAAATTGCATTGGCCATCTGATCTAACTTCTGGAGACAGTCAAAATGAGTATTTGAATTCTTCCCTACCTTATTCCTCGGCTCAGATACAAGGTGCTCCAACCTGCTGTAAAATGCTTGATTTCGAGAGTGAGCAAAACTAATGAAAGCATTGTTGGGGTAAAACCTAAAGGGAAAGACCTAGCACCAAATTGCATTGGCCATCCGATCTGACTTCTGGAGGCAGTCAAAGTGATCCTTAGAATTCTTCAATACCTCTTTCCTCTGCAGAGATACAGGGTGCTCCAACCTGCTGTAAAATGTTTGATTTCGAGAGTGATCGAAACTAATGAAAACATTGTTCGGGTAAAACCTAAAGGGAAAGGCCTAGCACCAAATTGCATTGGCCATCTGATCTAACTTCTGGAGGCAGTCAAAATGAGTATTTGAATTCTTCCCTACCTTATTCCTCTGCTCAGATACAGGGTGGTCAAACCTCCTGTAATATGCCTGATTTCGAGAGTGAGCGAAACTAATGAAAACATAGTTAGGGTAAAACCTAAAGGGAAAGGCCTTGCACCAAATTGCATTAGCCTTCTGATCTAACTTCTGGAGACAGTCAAAATGAGTATTTGAATTCTTCCCTACCTTATTCCTCTGCTGAGATAGAAGGTGCTCCAACCTGCTGTAAAATGCTTGATTTCGAGAGTCAGTGAAACTAATGAAAACATTGTTGGGCTAAAACCTAAAGGGAAAGGCCTAGCACCAAATTGCATTGGCCATCTGATCTAACTTCTGGAGGCAGTCAAAATGAGTATTTGAATTCTTCCCTACCTTATTTCTCTGCTCAGATACAAGGTGCTCCAACCTGCTGTAATATGCCTCATTTTGAGAGTGAGCAAAACTAATGAAAACATTGCTAGGATAAAACCTAAAGGGAAAGGCCTAGCACCAAATTGCATTGGTCATCTGATCTAACTTCTGGAGGCAGTCAAAATGATCCTTAGAATTCTTCCCTACCTCTTTCCTCTGCTCAGATGCAAGGTGCTCCAACCTGCTGCAAAAATGCTTGATTTCGAGAGTGATCGAAACTAATGAAAACATTGTTGGGGTAAAACCTAAAGGAAAAGGCCTAACACCAAATTTCATTGGCCATCTGATCAAACTTCTGGAGGCAGTCAAAATGAGTATTTCATTTCTTCCCCACCTCTTTCCTCTGCTGAGATAGAAGGTACTCCAACCTGCTTTAAAATGCTTGATTTCGAGAGTGAGCGAAACTAATGAAAACATTATTGGGGTAAAACCTAAAGGGAAAGGCCTAGCACCAAATTGCATTGGCCATCTGATCTAACTTCTGGAGGCAGTCAAAATGAGTATTTGAATTATTCCCTACCTTATTCCTCTGCTCAGATACAAGGTGCTCAAACCTGCTGTAATATGCCTGATTTCGAGAGTGAGCGAAACTAATGAAAACCTTGTTGGGGTAAAACCTAAAGGGAAAGGCCTAGCACCAAACTGCATTGGCCAACTGAACTAACTTCTGGAGGCAGTCAAAATGATCCTTAGAATTCTTCCCTACCTCTTCCCTCTGTTGAGATACAGCGTGCTCCAACCTGCTGTAAAATGCTTGATTTTGTGAGTGAGCGAAACTAATGAAAACATTGTTCGGGTAAAACCTAAAGGGAAAGGCCTAGCATCAAACTGCATTGGCCATCTGAACTAACTTCTGGAGGCAGTCAAAATGATCCTTAGAATTGTTCCCTACCACTTCCCTCTGCTGAGATACAGGGTGCTCCAACCTGCTGTAAAATGCTTGATTTCGAGAGTGAGCGAAACTAATGAAAACATTGTCGGTTTAAAACCTAAAGGGAAAGGCCTCGCACCAAATTGCATTGACCATCTGATCTAACTTCTGAAGGCAGTCAAAATGAGTATTTGAATTCTTCCCTACCTTATTCCTCTGCTGAGATACAGGGTGCTCCAACCTGCTGTAAAATGTTTGATTTCGAGAGTGAGCGAAACTAATGAAAACATTATTGGGGTAAAACCTAAAGGGAAAGGCCTAGTACGAAATTCCATTGGCCATCTGATCTAACTTCTGGAGGCAGTCAAAATGAGTATTTGAATTCTTCCTTACCTTATTCCTCTGCTCAGATACAAGGTGCTCAAACCTGCTGTAATATGCCTGATTTCGAGAGTGAGCGAAACTAATGAAAACATTGTTGGGGTAAAACCAAAAGGGAAAGGCCTAGCACAAAATTGCATTGGCCATCTGATCTAACTTCTGGAGACAGTCAAAATGAGTATTTGAATTCTTCCCTACCTTATTCCTCGGCTCAGATACAAGGTGCTCCAACCTGCTGTAAAATGCTTGATTTCGAGAGTGAGCGAAACTAATGAAAGCATTGTTGGGGTAAAACCTAAAGGGAAAGACCTAGCACCAAATTGCATTGGCCATCCGATCTGACTTCTGGAGGCAGTCAAAGTGATCCTTAGAATTCTTCAATACCTCTTTCCTCTGCAGAGATACAGGGTGCTCCAACCTGCTGTAAAATGCTTGATTTTGAGAGTGATTGAAACTAATGAAAACATTGTTCGGGTAAAACCTAAAGGGAAAGGCCTAGCACCAAATTGCATTGGCCATCTGATCTAACTTCTGGAGGCAGTCAAAATGAGTATTTGAATTCTTCTCTACCTTATTCCTCTGCTCAGATACAAGGTGGTCAAACCTCCTGTAATATGCCCGATTTCGAGAGTGAGCGAAACTAATGAAAACATAGTTAGGGTAAAACCTAAAGGGAAAGGCCTTGCACCAAATTGCATTAGCCTTCTGATCTAACTTCTGGAGACAGTCAAAATGAGTATTTCAGTTCTTCCCTACCTTATTCCTCTGCTGAGATAGAAGGTGCTCCAACCTGCTGTAAAATGCTTGATTTCGAGAGTCAGTGAAACTAATGAAAACATTGTTGGGGTAAAACCTAAAGGGAAAGGCCTAGCACCAAATTGCATTGGCCATCTGATCTAACTTCTGGAGGCAGTCAAAATGAATATTTCAATTCTTCCCTACCTCTTTCCTCTGCTGAGATAGAAGGTGCTCCAACCTGCTGTAAAATGCTTGATTTTGAGAGTGATTGAAACTAATGAAAACATTGTTGGGGTAAAACCTAAAGGGAAAGGCCTAGCACCAAATTGCATTGGCCATCTGATCTAACATCTGGAGGCAGTCAAAATGAGTATTTCAATTCTTCCCTACCTTATTCCTCTGCTCAGATACAAGGTGCTCCAACCTGCTGTAAAATGCTTGATTTTGAGAGTGATTGAAACTAATGAAAACATTGTTGGGGTAAAACCAAAAGGGAAAGGCCTAGCACAAAATTGCATTGGCCATCTGATCTAACTTCTGGAGACAGTCAAAATGAGTATTTGAATTCTTCCCTACCTTATTCCTCGGCTCAGATACAAGGTGCTCCAACCTGCTGTAAAATGCTTGATTTCGAGAGTGAGCGAAACTAATGAAAGCATTGTTGGGGTAAAACCTAAAGGGAAAGACCTAGCACCAAATTGCATTGGCCATCCGATCTGACTTCTGGAGGCAGTCAAAGTGATCCTTAGAATTCTTCAATACCTCTTTCCTCTGCAGAGATACAGGGTGCTCCAACCTGCTGTAAAATGTTTGATTTCGAGAGTGATCGAAACTAATGAAAACATTGTTCGGGTAAAACCTAAAGGGAAAGGCCTAGCACCAAATTGCATTGGCCATCTGATCTAACTTCTGGAGGCAGTCAAAATGAGTATTTGAATTCTTCCCTACCTCGTTCCTCTGCTCAGATACAAGGTGGTCAAACCTCCTGTAATATGCCCGATTTCGAGAGTGAGCGAAACTAATGAAAACATAGTTAGGGTAAAACCTAAAGGGAAAGGCCTAGCACCAAATTGCATTAGCCTTCTGATCTAACTTCTGGAGGCAGTCAAAATGAGTATTTGAATTCTTCCCTACCTTATTCCTCTGCTGAGATAGAAGGTGCTCCAACCTGCTGTAAAATGCTTGATTTCGAGAGTCAGTGAAACTAATGAAAACATTGTTGGGGTAAAACCTAAAGGGAAAGGCCTAGCACCAAATTGCATTGGCCATCTGATCTAACTTCTGGAGGCAGTCAAAATGAATATTTCAATTCTTCCCTACCTCTTTCCTCTGCTGAGATAGAAGGTGCTCCAACCTGCTGTAAAATGCTTGATTTTGAGAGTGATTGAAACTAATGAAAACATTGTTGGGGTAAAACCTAAAGGGAAAGGCCTAGCACCAAATTGCATTGGCCATCTGATCTAACATCTGGAGGCAGTCAAAATGAGTATTTCAATTCTTCCCTACCTTATTCCTCTGCTCAGATACAAGGTACTCCAACCTGCTGTAAAATGCTTGATTTTGAGAGTGATTGAAACTAATGAAAACATTGTTGGGGTAAAACCTAAAGGGAAAGGCCTAGCACCAAATTGCATTCTCCATCTGATCTAACTTCTGGAGGCAGTCAAAATGAGTATTTCAATTCTTCCCTACCTCTTTCCTCTGCAGAGATACAGGGTGGTCCACCCTGCTGCAAAATGCTTGATTTTGTGAGTGAGCGAAACTAATGAAAACATTGTTGGGGTAAAACCTAAAGGGAAAGGCCTAGCACCAAATTACATTGGCCATCTGATCTAACTTCTGGAGGCAGTCAAAATGAATGTTTCAATTCTTCCCTACCTCTTTCCTCTGCTGAGATACAGGGTGGTCCAACCTGCTGTAAAATGCTTGATTTTGAGAGTGATTGAAACTAATGAAAACATTGTTGGGGTAAAACCTAAAGGGAAAGGCCTAGCACCAAATTGCATTCTCCATCTGATCTAACTTCTGGAGGCAGTCAAAATGAGTATTTCAATTCTTCCCTACCTCTTTCCTCTGCAGAGATACAGGGTGGTCCACCCTGCTGCAAAATGCTTGATTTTGTGAGTGAGCGAAACTAATGAAAACATTGTTGGGGTAAAACCTAAAGGGAAAGGCCTAGCACCAAATTACATTGGCCATCTGATCTAACTTCTGGAGGCAGTCAAAATGAATGTTTCAATTCTTCCCTACCTCTTTCCTCTGCTGAGATACAGGGTGGTCCACCCTGCTGCAAATTACTTGATTTCGAGAGTGAGCGAAACTAATGAAAACATAGTTCGGGTAAAACCTAAAGGAAAGGCCTGGCACGAAATTACTTTGGCCATCTGATCTAACTTTTGGAGGCAGTCAAAATGAGTATTTGAATTCTTCCCTACCTTATTCCTCTGCTCAGATACAAGGTGCTCCAACCTGCTGTAAAATGCTTGATTTTGAGAGTGATTGAAACTAATGAAAACATTGTTGGGGTAAAACCTAAAGGGAAAGGCCTAGCACCAAATTGCATTCTCCATCTGATCTAACTTCTGGAGGCAGTCAAAATGAGTATTTCAATTCTTCCCTACCTCTTTCCTCTGCAGAGATACAGGGTGGTCCACCCTGCTGCAAAATGCTTGATTTTGTGAGTGAGCGAAACTAATGAAAACATTGTTGGGGTAAAACCTAAAGGGAAAGGTCTAGCACCAAATTTCATTGGCCATCTGATCTAACTTCTGGAGGCAGTCAAAATGAGTATTTCATTTCTTCCCCACCTCTTTCCTCTGCTGAGATAGAAGGTGCTCCAACCTGCTGTAAAATGCTTGATTTCGAGAGTGAGCGAAACTAATGAAAACATTATTGGGGTAAAACCTAAAGGGAAAGGCCTAGCACCAAATTGCATTGGCCATCTGATCTAACTTCTGGAGGCAGTCAAAATGAGTATTTGAATTATTCCCTACCTTATTCCTCTGCTCAGATACAAGGTGCTCAAACCTGCTGTAATATGCCTGATTTCGAGAGTGAGCGAAACTAATGAAAACCTTGTTGGGGTAAAACCTAAAGGGAAAGGCCTAGCACCAAACTGCATTGGCCAACTGAACTAACTTCTGGAGGCAGTCAAAATGATCCTTAGAATTCTTCCCTACCTCTTCCCTCTGCTGAGATACAGCGTGCTCCAACCTGCTGTAAAATGCTTGATTTTGTGAGTGAGCGAAACTAATGAAAACATTGTTCGGGTAAAACCTAAAGGGAAAGGCCTAGCATCAAACTGCATTGGCCATCTGAACTAACTTCTGGAGGCAGTCAAAATGATCCTTAGAATTGTTCCCTACCACTTCCCTCTGCTGAGATACAGGGTGCTCCAACCTGCTGTAAAATGCTTGATTTCGAGAGTGAGCGAAACTAATGAAAACATTGTCGGTTTAAAACCTAAAGGGAAAGGCCTCGCACCAAATTGCATTGACCATCTGATCTAACTTCTGAAGGCAGTCAAAATGAGTATTTGAATTCTTCCCTACCTTATTCCTCTGCTGAGATACAGGGTGCTCCAACCTGCTGTAAAATGTTTGATTTCGAGAGTGAGCGAAACTAATGAAAACATTATTGGGGTAAAACCTAAAGGGAAAGGCCTAGTACGAAATTCCATTGGCCATCTGATCTAACTTCTGGAGGCAGTCAAAATGAGTATTTGAATTCTTCCTTACCTTATTCCTCTGCTCAGATACAAGGTGCTCAAACCTGCTGTAATATGCCTGATTTCGAGAGTGAGCGAAACTAATGAAAACATTGTTGGGGTAAAACCAAAAGGGAAAGGCCTAGCACAAAATTGCATTGGCCATCTGATCTAACTTCTGGAGACAGTCAAATGAGTATTTGAATTCTTCCCTACCTTATTCCTCGGCTCAGATACAAGGTGCTCCAACCTGCTGTAAAATGCTTGATTTCGAGAGTGAGCGAAACTAATGAAAGCATTGTTGGGGTAAAACCTAAAGGGAAAGACCTAGCACCAAATTGCATTGGCCATCCGATCTGACTTCTGGAGGCAGTCAAAGTGATCCTTAGAATTCTTCAATACCTCTTTCCTCTGCAGAGATACAGGGTGCTCCAACCTGCTGTAAAATGCTTGATTTTGAGAGTGATTGAAACTAATGAAAACATTGTTCGGGAAAAACCTAAAGGGAAAGGCCTAGCACCAAATTGCATTGGCCATCTGATCTAACTTCTGGAGGCAGTCAAAATGAGTATTTGAATTCTTCTCTACCTTATTCCTCTGCTCAGATACAAGGTGGTCAAACCTCCTGTAATATGCCCGATTTCGAGAGTGAGCGAAACTAATGAAAACATAGTTAGGGTAAAACCTAAAGGGAAAGGCCTTGCACCAAATTGCATTAGCCTTCTGATCTAACTTCTGGAGACAGTCAAAATGAGTATTTCAGTTCTTCCCTACCTTATTCCTCTGCTGAGATAGAAGGTGCTCCAACCTGCTGTAAAATGCTTGATTTCGAGAGTCAGTGAAACTAATGAAAACATTGTTGGGGTAAAACCTAAAGGGAAAGGCCTAGCACCAAATTGCATTGGCCATCTGATCTAACTTCTGGAGGCAGTCAAAATGAATATTTCAATTCTTCCCTACCTCTTTCCTCTGCTGAGATAGAAGGTGCTCCAACCTGCTGTAAAATGCTTGATTTTGAGAGTGATTGAAACTAATGAAAACATTGTTGGGGTAAAACCTAAAGGGAAAGGCCTAGCACCAAATTGCATTGGCCATCTGATCTAACATCTGGAGGCAGTCAAAATGAGTATTTCAATTCTTCCCTACCTTATTCCTCTGCTCAGATACAAGGTGCTCCAACCTGCTGTAAAATGCTTGATTTTGAGAGTGATTGAAACTAATGAAAACATTGTTGGGGTAAAACCAAAAGGGAAAGGCCTAGCACAAAATTGCATTGGCCATCTGATCTAACTTCTGGAGACAGTCAAAATGAGTATTTGAATTCTTCCCTACCTTATTCCTCGGCTCAGATACAAGGTGCTCCAACCTGCTGTAAAATGCTTGATTTCGAGAGTGAGCGAAACTAATGAAAGCATTGTTGGGGTAAAACCTAAAGGGAAAGACCTAGCACCAAATTGCATTGGCCATCCGATCTGACTTCTGGAGGCAGTCAAAGTGATCCTTAGAATTCTTCAATACCTCTTTCCTCTGCAGAGATACAGGGTGCTCCAACCTGCTGTAAAATGTTTGATTTCGAGAGTGATCGAAACTAATGAAAACATTGTTCGGGTAAAACCTAAAGGGAAAGGCCTAGCACCAAATTGCATTGGCCATCTGATCTAACTTCTGGAGGCAGTCAAAATGAGTATTTGAATTCTTCCCTACCTTATTCCTCTGCTCAGATACAAGGTGGTCAAACCTCCTGTAATATGCCCGATTTCGAGAGTGAGCGAAACTAATGAAAACATAGTTAGGTAAAACCTAAAGGGAAAGGCCTTGCACCAAATTGCATTAGCCTTCTGATCTAACTTCTGGAGACAGTCAAAATGAGTATTTGAATTCTTCCCTACCTTATTCCTCTGCTGAGATAGAAGGTGCTCCAACCTGCTGTAAAATGCTTGATTTCGAGAGTCAGTGAAACTAATGAAAACATTGTTGGGGTAAAACCTAAAGGGAAAGGCCTAGCACCAAATTGCATTGGCCATCTGATCTAACTTCTGGAGGCAGTCAAAATGAATATTTCAATTCTTCCCTACCTCTTTCCTCTGCTGAGATAGAAGGTGCTCCAACCTGCTGTAAAATGCTTGATTTTGAGAGTGATTGAAACTAATGAAAACATTGTTGGGGTAAAACCTAAAGGGAAAGGCCTAGCACCAAATTGCATTGGCCATCTGATCTAACATCTGGAGGCAGTCAAAATGAGTATTTCAATTCTTCCCTACCTTATTCCTCTGCTCAGATACAAGGTGCTCCAACCTGCTGTAAAATGCTTGATTTTGAGAGTGATTGAAACTAATGAAAACATTGTTGGGGTAAAACCTAAAGGGAAAGGCCTAGCACCAAATTGCATTCTCCATCTGATCTAACTTCTGGAGGCAGTCAAAATGAGTATTTCAATTCTTCCCTACCTCTTTCCTCTGCAGAGATACAGGGTGGTCCACCCTGCTGCAAAATGCTTGATTTTGTGAGTGAGCGAAACTAATGAAAACATTGTTGGGGTAAAACCTAAAGGGAAAGGCCTAGCACCAAATTACATTGGCCATCTGATCTAACTTCTGGAGGCAGTCAAAATGAATGTTTCAATTCTTCCCTACCTCTTTCCTCTGCTGAGATACAGGGTGGTCCACCCTGCTGCAAATTACTTGATTTCGAGAGTGAGCGAAACTAATGAAAACATAGTTCGGGTAAAACCTAAAGGGAAAGGCCTGGCACGAAATTACTTTGGCCATCTGATCTAACTTCTGGAGGCAGTCAAAATGAGTATTTGAATTCTTCCCTACCTTATTCCTCTGCTCAGATACAAGGTGCTCCAACCTGCTGTAAAATGCTTGATTTTGAGAGTGATTGAAACTAATGAAAACATTGTTGGGGTAAAACCTAAAGGGAAAGGCCTAGCACCAAATTGCATTCTCCATCTGATCTAACTTCTGGAGGCAGTCAAAATGAGTATTTCAATTCTTCCCTACCTCTTTCCTCTGCAGAGATACAGGGTGGTCCACCCTGCTGCAAAATGCTTGATTTTGTGAGTGAGCGAAACTAATGAAAACATTGTTGGGGTAAAACCTAAAGGGAAAGGCCTAGCACCAAATTTCATTGGCCATCTGATCTAACTTCTGGAGGCAGTCAAAATGAGTATTTCATTTCTTCCCACCTCTTTCCTCTGCTGAGATAGAAGGTGCTCCAACCTGCTGTAAAATGCTTGATTTCGAGAGTGAGCGAAACTAATGAAAACATTGTTCGGGTAAAACCTAAAGGGAAAGGCCTAGCACCAAATTGCATTGGCCATCTGATCTAACTTCTGGAGGCAGTCAAAATGAGTATTTGAATTCTTCCCTACCTTATTTCTCTGCTCAGATACAAGGTGCTCCAACCTGCTGTAATATGCCTCATTTTGAGAGCGAGCAAAACTAATGAAAACATTGCTAGGTAAAACCTAAAGGGAAAGGCCTAGCACCAAATTGCATTGGCCATCTGATCTAACTTCTGGAGGCAGTCAAAATGAGTATTTGAATTATTCCCTACCTTATTCCTCTGCTCAGATACAAGGTGCTCAAACCTGCTGTAATATGCCTGATTTCGAGAGTGAGCGAAACTAATGAAAACATTGTTGGGGTAAAACCTAAAGGGAAAGGCCTAGCACCAAATTGCATTGGCCATCTGATCTAACTTCTGGAGGCAGTCAAAATGAGTATTTGAATTCTTCCCTACCTTATTTCTCTGCTCAGATACAAGGTGCTCCAACCTGCTGTAATATGCCTCATTTTGAGAGTGAGCAAAACTAATGAAAACATTGCTAGGGTAAAACCTAAAGGGAAAGGCCTAGCACCAAATTGCATTGGTCATCTGATCTAACTTCTGGAGGCAGTCAAAATGATCCTTAGAATTCTTCCCTACCTCTTTCCTCTGCTCAGATGCAAGGTGCTCCAACCTGCTGCAAAATGCTTGATTTCGAGAGTGATCGAAACTAATGAAAACATTGTTGGGGTAAAACCTAAAGGAAAAGGCCTCGCACCAAATTTCATTGGCCATCTGATCAAACTTCTGGAGGCAGTCAAAATGAGTATTTCATTTCTTCCCTACCTTATTCCTCTGCTGAGATAGAAGGTGCTCCAACCTGCTTTAAAATGCTTGATTTCGAGAGTGAGCGAAACTAATGAAAACATTATTGGGGTAAAACCTAAAGGGAAAGGCCTAGCACCAAATTGCATTGGCCATCTGATCTAACTTCTGGAGGCAGTCAAAATGAGTATTTGAATTATTCCCTACCTTATTCCTCTGCTCAGATACAAGGTGCTCAAACCTGCTGTAATATGCCTGATTTCGAGAGTGAGCGAAACTAATGAAAACCTTTTTGGGGTAAAACCTAAAGGGAAAGGCCTAGCACCAAACTGCATTGGCCAACTGAACTAACTTCTGGAGGCAGTCAAAATGATCCTTAGAATTCTTCCCTACCTCTTCCCTCTGCTGAGATACAGCGTGCTCCAACCTGCTGTAAAATGCTTGATTTTGTGAGTGAGCGAAACTAATGAAAACATTGTTCGGGTAAAACCTAAAGGGAAAGGCCTAGCACCAAATTGCATTGGCCATCTGATCAAACTTCTGGAGGCAGTCAAAATTATCCTTAGAATTCTTCCCTACCTTATTCCTCTGCTGAGATAAAAGGTGCTCCAACCTGCTGTAAAATGCTTGATTTCGAGAGTGAGCGAAACTAATGAAAACATTGTCGGTTTAAAACCTAAAGGGAAAGGCCTCGCACCAAATTGCATTGACCATCTGATCTAACTTCTGAAGGCAGTCAAAATGAGTATTTGAATTCTTCCCTACCTTATTCCTCTGCTGAGATACAGGGTGCTACAACCTGCTGAAAAATGTTTGATTTTGAGAGTGATTGAAACTAATGAAAACATTGTTGGGGTAAAACCTAAAGGGAAAGGCCTAGCACCAAATTGCATTCTCCATCTGATCTAACTTCTGGAGGCAGTCAAAATGAGTATTTCAATTCTTCCCTACCTCTTTCCTCTGCAGAGATACAGGGTGGTCCACCCTGCTGCAAAATGCTTGATTTTGTGAGTGAGCGAAACTAATGAAAACATTGTTGGGGTAAAACCTAAAGGGAAAGGCCTAGCACCAAATTTCATTGGCCATCTGATCTAACTTCTGGAGGCAGTCAAAATGAGTATTTCATTTCTTCCCCACCTCTTTCCTCTGCTGAGATAGAAGGTGCTCCAACCTGCTGTAAAATGCTTGATTTCGAGAGTGAGCGAAACTAATGAAAACATTGTTCGGGTAAAACCTAAAGGGAAAGGCCTAGCACCAAATTGCATTGGCCATCTGATCTAACTTCTGGAGGCAGTCAAAATGAGTATTTGAATTCTTCCCTACCTTATTTCTCTGCTCAGATACAAGGTGCTCCAACCTGCTGTAATATGCCTCATTTTGAGAGCGAGCAAAACTAATGAAAACATTGCTAGGGTAAAACCTAAAGGGAAAGGCCTAGCACCAAATTGCATTGGCCATCTGATCTAACTTCTGGAGGCAGTCAAAATGAGTATTTGAATTATTCCCTACCTTATTCCTCTGCTCAGATACAAGGTGCTCAAACCTGCTGTAATATGCCTGATTTCGAGAGTGAGCGAAACTAATGAAAACATTGTTGGGGTAAAACCTAAAGGGAAAGGCCTAGCACCAAATTGCATTGGCCATCTGATCTAACTTCTGGAGGCAGTCAAAATGAGTATTTGAATTCTTCCCTACCTTATTTCTCTGCTCAGATACAAGGTGCTCCAACCTGCTGTAATATGCCTCATTTTGAGAGTGAGCAAAACTAATGAAAACATTGCTAGGGTAAAACCTAAAGGGAAAGGCCTAGCACCAAATTGCATTGGTCATCTGATCTAACTTCTGGAGGCAGTCAAAATGATCCTTAGAATTCTTCCCTACCTCTTTCCTCTGCTCAGATGCAAGGTGCTCCAACCTGCTGCAAAAATGCTTGATTTCGAGAGTGATCGAAACTAATGAAAACATTGTTGGGGTAAAACCTAAAGGAAAAGGCCTCGCACCAAATTTCATTGGCCATCTGATCAAACTTCTGGAGGCAGTCAAAATGAGTATTTCATTTCTTCCCTACCTTATTCCTCTGCTGAGATAGAAGGTGCTCCAACCTGCTTTAAAATGCTTGATTTCGAGAGTGAGCGAAACTAATGAAAACATTATTGGGGTAAAACCTAAAGGGAAAGGCCTAGCACCAAATTGCATTGGCCATCTGATCTAACTTCTGGAGGCAGTCAAAATGAGTATTTGAATTATTCCCTACCTTATTCCTCTGCTCAGATACAAGGTGCTCAAACCTGCTGTAATATGCCTGATTTCGAGAGTGAGCGAAACTAATGAAAACCTTTTTGGGGTAAAACCTAAAGGGAAAGGCCTAGCACCAAATTGCATTGGCCATCTGATCAAACTTCTGGAGGCAGTCAAAATTATCCTTAGAATTCTTCCCTACCTTATTCCTCTGCTGAGATAAAAGGTGCTCCAACCTGCTGTAAAATGCTTGATTTTGTGAGTGAGCGAAACTAATGAAAACATTGTTCGGGTAAAACCTAAAGGGAAAGGCCTAGCACCAAATTGCATTGGCCATCTGATCAAACTTCTGGAGGCAGTCAAAATTATCCTTAGAATTCTTCCCTACCTTATTCCTCTGCTGAGATAAAAGGTGCTCCAACCTGCTGTAAAATGCTTGATTTCGAGAGTGAGCGAAACTAATGAAAACATTGTCGGTTTAAAACCTAAAGGGAAAGGCCTCGCACCAAATTGCATTGACCATCTGATCTAACTTCTGAAGGCAGTCAAAATGAGTATTTGAATTCTTCCCTACCTTATTCCTCTGCTGAGATACAGGGTGCTACAACCTGCTGAAAAATGTTTGATTTCGAGAGTGAGCGAAACTAATGAAAACATTATTGGGGTAAAACCTAAAGGGAAAGGCCTAGTACGAAATTCCATTGTCCATCTGATCTAACTTCTGGAGGCAGTCAAAATGAGTATTTGAATTCTTCCTTACCTTATTCCTCTGCTCAGATACAAGGTGCTCAAACCTGCTGTAATATGCCTGATTTCGAGAGTGAGCGAAACTAATGAAAACATTGTTGGGGTAAAACCTAAAGGGAAAGGCCTAGCACAAAATTGCATTGGCTATCTGAACTAACTTCTGGAGGCAGTCAAAATGATCCTTAGAATTCTTCCCTACCTCTTTCCTCTGCAGAGATACAGGATGGTCCAACCTGCTGTAAAATGCTTGATTTCGAGAGTGAGCGAAACTAATGAAAACATTATTGGGGTAAAACCTAAAGGGAAAGGTCTAGCACCAAATTGCATTAGCCATCTGATCTAACTTCTGGAGGCAGTCAAAATGAATATTTGAATTCTTCCCTACCTTATTCCTGTGCTGAGATACAGGGTGCTCCAACCTGCTGTAAAATGCTTGATTTCGAGAGTGATCGAGACTAATGAAAACTTTGTTGGGGTAAAACCTAAAGGGAAAGGCCTAGCACCAAATTACATTGGCCACCTGATCGAACTTCTGGAGGCAGTCAAAATGAGTATTTCAATTCGTCCCTACCTTATTCCTCTGCTCAGATACATGGTGCTCCATCCTGCCATAAAATGTTTGATTTCGAGAGTGGGCGAAACTAATGAAAACATAGTTCGGGTAAAACCTAAAGGGAAATGCCTGGCACCAAATTGCATTTGCCATCTGATCGAACTTCTGGAGGCAGTCAAAATGAGTATTTGAATTCTTCTCTACCTCTTCCCTCTGCTGAGATACAGGGTGCTCCAACCTGCTGTAAAATGCTTGATTTCGAGAGTGATTGAAACTAATGAAAACATTGTTAGGGTAAAACCTAAAGGGAAAGGCCTAGAACCAAATTGCATTGGCCATCTGATCTAACTTCTGGAGACAGTCAAAATGATCCTTAGAATTCTTCCCTACGTCTTTCCTCTGGTGAGATGCAAGGTGCTCCACCCTGCTGTAAAATGCTTGATTTTGAGAGTGAGCGAAACTAATGAAAACATTGTTGGGGTAATGATGCCGAATTTTTGCCCCAAAAGGCGAGAATAACTGCCTAAGAGACTCAGTTTAAGTCAGATAGACAGGAGGTATTTTATTGGCAACGCATTGGAGAAATCACTAAATGGATTTCTGCCTGTCCCGTAACAAAAGCATGCCTTTTATACAGTTTTGGATGTAGTATTGCATCAGATCTTATACATAATCATATCTTTGCATACATATTCATGTTGGTGTAGGCTGAGCGTGGCGGGGCATCTCTTTGACGATCTTCTTGGTGGTCATTCCGGTGGCCTTCATCATGGGCAGGGGTTTCCTGATGAGTCTTCCTCCCTAAACTTTTGAACTCCTTTCCTAATTTGGTCAATTCCGGTGTGCCTGGCTTGGTTCTGAGTGTTAGTTTAGCCTTGTTGGCTCTGAATCATGCCTACCCTAACAGTTCTTGTCAGTCCTTATCTTCTTTTTCTGTCACAGTGACCCATGCCTCAGCTAATTTACTGCTTTATCTGCTTCATGCTTTCGAAAGCTCTCTGTTCTGGGGCTTCATTCCCTTTTTCTTATAACTGACGAATTCTTTCACAAATTCTAATATTCCCATCTCTATTTACTCAGTGGCATATTTCCACCCCTGGGGCAAGCCAGTCAGAACAATCAGGCTCTAGCTGCTTCTCCACCCCTCCAGGAAAACAGCACGCTGAGCCTTTCACAACCCTGCACGGACCTATCCCAAGCCCAGTGCTGACCGCTTCCAGCCGCTGCCCGAGGCTCTACAGATTCATGTCACGGTACACCGCCTTCCTGCTAGGCGTTCGCATACCAAAACGTGTCAGCATCCAACAACTTTACCTCCCCTGGCGGAGGGAGGAGCCAGGTGCTCGGCGCCATTTTCAGAACTCGTCCGAAAAAGTTGGGAAGAGACTAGGGCCGCCCGCAGCCCGAGCGTACGGCCGGTCCCGCCGCCACTGCATCTCAAGTGGACGGCCGGGACTGCCGCCGCTGCCCGAGCGCACAGCAGGGCTCCGCCATCTCTTCCGCCGCGGCACAGAATCAAAATCACCTCCACCCTCGGACACTCAAACGGCTTCTCCAGCTGGAGTCCCCTCGGCCCCCGGGGCTTCGGGAGCTGGCTCGCCCGTTCGCAGCGGCTGGCCCTATCCCGCAGCGAGAACGGACCTGACTTTGACCTGCTCGCCGCTGCCTCTCCCCCACTTCACTCCCTGCCGCTGTCGCTGGTACACGGCTGTGAACCAAGGTGGGTTTGCAGATGATAACAAAAAATACCAAGTCCTTATTCAAACTTGAGTCTTACTAAATTGCGAGATTCTTGCAGACAACATAACAATGTTAGACAAAGTGTGACACAAATGTATCTTTTCAGAAACAAAGCAACAACATTAAGATGAAAGAGAATAAACAAAGCAACAACAATAAGATGAAAGAGAATCATACACCCGATTAACAAACACTCCGATTTCCAATGGGGACTCGAACCCCTTATTTTCCAGTGGGGGCTCGTCCCCCAAATTTCCAATGGGGCCTCGAACCCCTATTTGTGGGACTCTGCCAGGGCGTCCCCAGGCTTTCCCGCCAAGTGACCACGTCTGGTCCCTGTTTCCCAGTCAAAGCGCTTTATCCCAAAATCAATAAACAATTAAAAAATACCTCTTGATTGGAGCAGGAGATGCAGGTAACCCTTCGTCCACCAACGAGCACTGGTCCGGGGGGGTCTCTTCTGACAAAAAGTCGTCAGGGGCGCCCAGAGGGTCCCGGACCCGGACCCGGCTCGGGAGGATTCCTTAGGACCTGGGTCTCCTGTCTGGCCCCATCTGGGGTCGCCAGAAAATGATGCCGAATTTTTGCCCCAAAAGGCGAGAATAACTGCCTAAGAGACTCAGTTTAAGTCAGATAGACAGGAGGTATTTTATTGGCAACGCGTTGGAGAAATCACTAAATGGATTTCTGCCTGTCCCGTAACAAAAGCATGCCTTTTATACAGTTTTGGATGTAGTATTGCATCAGATCTTATACATAATCATATCTTTGCATACATATTCATGTTGGTGTAGGCTGAGCGTGGGCGGGGGCATCTCTTTGACGATCTTCTTGGTGGTCATTCCGGTGGCCTTCATCATGGGCAGGGGTTTCCTGATGAGTCTTCCTCCTTAAACTTTTGAACTCCTTTCCTAATTTGGTCAATTCCCGGTGTGCCTGGCTTGGTTCTGAGTGTTAGTTTAGCCTTGTTGGCTCTGAATCATGCCTACCCTAACAGTTCTTGTCAGTCCTTATCTTCTTTTTCTGTCACAGTGACCCATGCCTCAGCTAATTTACTGCTTTATCTGCTTCATGCTTTCGAAAGCTCTCTGTTCTGGGGCTTCAGTAAAACCTAAAGGGAAAGGCCTAGCACCAAATTTGATTGGCCATCTGATCTAACTTCTGGAGACAGTCAAAATGAGTATTTGAATTCTTCCCTACCTTATTCCTGTGCTGAGATACAGGGTGCTCCAACCTGCTGTAAAATGCTTGATTTCGAGAGTGATCGAAACTAATGAAAACATTGTTGGGGTAAAACCTAAAGGGAAAGGCCTAGCACCAAATTGCATTGGCCATCTGATCTAACTTCTGGAGACAGTCAAAATGGTCCTTAGAATTCTTCCCTACCTTATTCCTCTGCTCAGATAAAAGGTGCTCCAACCTGCTGTAAAATGCTTGATTTCGAGAGTGAGCTAAACTAATGAAAACATTGTTGGGGTAAAACCTAAAGGGAAAGGCCTAGCACCAAATTGCATTGACCATCTGATCTAACTTCTGGAGGCAGTCAAAATGAGTATTTGAATTCTTCCCTACCTTATTCCTCTGCTCAGATGCAAGGTGCTCCAACCTGCTGCAAAAATGCTTGATTTCGAGAGTGAGTGAAACTAATGAAAACATTATTGGGGTAAAACCTAAAGGGAAATGCCTGGCACCAAATTGTATTTGCCATCTGATCGAACTTCTGGAGGCAGTCAAAATGAGTATTTCAATTCTTCCCTACCTCTTTCCTCTGCTGAGATACAGGGTGCTATAACCAGTTTTAAAATGCTTGATTTTGAGAGTGATCGAAACTAATGAAAACATTGTTGGGGTAAAACCTAAAGGGAAAGGCCTAGCACCAAATTGCATTGGCCATCTGATCTAACTTCTGGAGACAGTCAAAATGAGTATTTGAATTCTTCCTTACCTCTTTCCTCTGCTGAGATACAGTGTGCTCCAACCTGCTTTAAAATGCTTTATTTTGAGAGTGAGCGAAACTAATGAAAACATTGTTCGGGTAAAACCTAAAGGGAAAGGCCTAGCACCAAATTGCATTGGCCATCTGATCTAACTTCTGGAGGCAGTCAAAATGAGTATTTGAATTCTTCCGTACCTTATTCCTCGGCTCAGATACAAGGTGCTCCAACCTGCTGTAATTTGCCTGTTTTTGAGAGTGAGCGAAACTAATGAGAACATTGTTGGGGTAAAACCTAAAGGGAAAGGCCTAGCACCAAATTGCATTGGCCATCTGATCTAACTTCTGAAGGCAGTCAAAATGAGTATTTCAATTCTTCCCTACCTTATTCCTCTGCTGAGATACATGGTGCTCCAACCTGTCGTAAAATGTTTGATTTCGAGAGTGAGCGAAACTAATGAAAACATAGTTCGGGTAAAACCTAAAGGGAAAGGCCTAGCTCCAAATTGCATTTGCCATCTGATCTAACTTCTGGAGGCAGTCAAAATGAGTATTTCAGTTCTTCCCTACCTTATTCCTCTGCTGAGATACAGGGTGCTCCAACCTGCTGTAAAATGCTTGATTTCGAGAGTGATTGAAACTAATGAAAACAGTGTTAGGGTAAAACCTAAAGGGAAAGGCCTAGCTCCAAATTGCATTGGCCATCTGATCTAACCTCTGGAGACAGTCAAATTGATCCTTAGAATTCTTCCCTACCTCTTTCCTCTGCTGAGATGCAAGGTGCTAAAACCTGCTGTAAAATACTTGATTTTGAGAGTGAGCGAAACTAATCAAAACATTGTTGGAGTATGTGGTGAAGAGGTTATTAAAATTATTAATATGAAATATGAATTATGAAAAATATTATTTTTATTAATTTTCAAACTATTAATAACCGATGAATCACCAACTTATATACATGTTCTAGTGCACGTTCGTGAAATACATTCCACAACTGGCTTAGTGTTATGATTATAACGTAATTGAACTATCTACAAACCCTTTCTGTATTTATATAACGAAGGGTGCAGTTCCGCCGCTTGGCCACTAGATGGAGACTCGGCGGGACGCGGGCGGCTTCTGGCTATACACAGCAATATTACAATCTTTCTATGCGTCAGCGCTTACTCTGCTAGACGCGGATACTTTGAACTGAGTGCTAGTGGGTGGAAAGCACGTGGACGATATTCAGTTCCCTTCAGGCAACAGGGATCGGTCCTGGACAGGGTCGGTCCGTGGGGTCGGCCCTCTAAAGTCGGCTCGCACAGCAGGGCGGGACGACGGTGGCCGGTAGGTGGGCTCGAACGACGGAAGCAGGCAAAGCTACGGGGGTCGGCCCAACCACGGCGGTTCTCGGGGCTGATGCAAACAGCCTCAGGGAGAGAATGCAGCTGCGTTAGGCGGCGGATTCTCGTTTAATGAGGTTAAAGGAGCAACAGGACTCTCGCAGTGGTCCCAGGTCCGGTGCAATACAAGCACGAACAATGCTCTGGGTTTCCCTGGAATTCACAGGGCTCAGAGCGACACTCGGCGGCTCCTCTCCCACACGGCGGGGTTAGGCATACACGGACTCGGTATTAATCAAGTCCCTTCTCCCCGGCAACTGGGCAGACCTTACCCGCGGGGGTTGGTCCAGTCCTCCAGTGGCACGATGGGCTTTTCCGATCGGCACGACTGGTTGTAGCAATGCTGAGCTCCTCAGGCTCAGCGAAGGTCCCCCATCTGGGCTTCTTAACGATGCAGAGGCTTCCAGTATGCATGCATGTATAACAGAAGCTAATAACAATAAGCTCAATGGCAAAGGCTGCAGCTCGAGAGTTATTCTCTCGAGCAAGCACAGAGACAAAGTAAATGAGGGGGCCACGTGTTCACCAACTGGGGTAATACTTATAGATTCCTCGAGGCTGGGCTTTACCAATGGGCACTCTCATAAGCAACTAGCTTCAGCCTATAGAAAGCGTGAAGCTAGAATTATGCCCATACTTGGTGTCTACACGAGCACTGCATGCGCTGGGTGCGTGCAAGCCTGGCTAATGCCTTGGCTTTTGTCTTCCTCCTGGAGGGAGGGGGAACTTGCCCACATGCTGGGACAAGATTCAGTACTGGGGCATAATGTGCCTTCACCACAGGGTAAAACCTAAAGGGAAAGGCCTAGCACCAAATTGCATTGGCCATCTGATCTAACTTCTGGAGGCAGTCAAAATGAGTATTTCAATTCTTCCCTACCTCTTTCCTCTGCTGAGATACAGGGTGCTCCAACCTGCTGTAAAATGCTTGATTTCGAGAGCGAGCGAAACTAATGAAAACATTGTTGGGGTAAAACCTAAAGGGAAAGGCCTAGCACCAAATTGCATTTGCCATCTGATCTAACTTCTGGAGGCAGTCAAAATGATCCTTAGAATTCTTTCCTACCTCTTTCCTCTGCTGAGATACAGGGTGGTCCAACCTGCTGTAAAATGCTTGATTTCGAGAGTGAGCGAAACTAATGAAAACATTGTTGGGGTAAAACCTAAAGGGAAAGGCCTAGCACCAAATTGCATTGGCCATCTGATCTAACTTCTGGAGACAGTCAGAATGATTCTTAGAATTCTTCCCTACCTCTTTCCTCTGCTGAGATGCAAGGTGCTCCAACCTGCTGCAAAAATGCTTGATTTTGGGAGTGAGTGAAACTACTGTTGATGTAGTCTTCCTGGACCTCAGCAAGGCCTTTGACACTGTACCCCATAGCAAACTGCTGGCCAAGCTGTCAGCCCATGGCTTGGACGGGAGCACACTGCGATGGGTTAGCAACTGGGTGGATGGCCGAGCCCTGAGAGTGGTGGTGAATGGTGCCACATCCAGCTGGCGACCAGTCACTAGTGGTGTGCCCCAAGGATCAGTGTTGGGCCCTGTGCTCTTTAACATCTTTATTGATGATCTGGATGAGGGCATTGAGTCCATCATCAGTAAATTTGCTGACGACACCAAGCTGGGGGCAAGAGTTGATCTACTGGAGGGTAGAGAGGCTCTGCAGAGGGACCTCGACAGGCTGGACAGATGGGCAGAATCCAATGGCATGAGATTTAACACATCCAAGTGCCGGGTTCTGCACATTGGCCACAACAACCCCATGCAGTGCTACAGGCTGGGGTCAGAGTGGCTGGAGAGCAGCCAGGCAGAGAGGGACCTGGGGGTACTGGTCGATGGTAGGCTGAACATGAGCCTGCAGTGTGCCCAGGCAGCCAAGAGGGCCAATGGCATCCTGGCCTGCATCAGGAACAGTGTGGCCAGCAGGAGTAGGGAGGTCATACTGCCCTGTATACTGCACTGGTTAGGCCGCACCTCGAGTACTGTGTCCAGTTCTGGGCCCCTCAGTTTAGGAAGGATGTTGACTTGCTGGAACGAGTCCAGAAAAGAGCAACAAAGTTGGTGAGGGGTTTGGAACACAAGCCCTATGAGGAAAGACTGAGGGAGCTGGGGTTGCTCAGCCTGGAGAAGAGGAGACTCAGGGGTGACCTTATCACTCTCTACAACTACCTGAATGGAGGTTGTAGACAGGTGGATGATGGTCTCTTCTCCCAGGCACCCAGTACCAGAACAAGAGGACACAGTCTCAGGCTGCGCCAGGGGAGGTTCAGGTTGGATGTTAGGAAAAAGTTCTATACAGAGAGAGTGATTGCCCATTGGAATGGGCTGCCGAGGGAGGTGGTGGAGTCGCCATCATTGAAGGTGCTCAGGAGGAGACTTGATGGGTTGCTTAGTGCCATGGGTTAGCTGTTGGGTGGGTTGGATTGGTTGATGGGTTGGACACGATGATCTTGAAGGTCTCTTCCAACCTGGTTTGGTTTATTCTAATAAAGGTTTATTCTAATAATGAAAACATTATTGGGGTAAAACCTAAAGGGAAAGGCCTAGCACCAAATTGCATTGTCCATATGATCTAACTTCTGGAGCAGTCAAAATGAGTATTTGAATTCTTCCCTACCTCTTTCCTCTGCTGAGATACAGGGTGCTCCACAATGCTGTAAAATGCTTGATTTTGAGAGTGATCGAAACTAATGAAAACATTGTTGGGGTAAAACCTAAAGGGAAAGGCCTAGCACCAAATTGCATTGGCCATCTGATCTAACTTCTGGAGGCAGTCAAAATGAGTATTTGAATTCTTCCCTACCTTATTCCTGTGCTGAGATAAAGGGTGCTCCAACCTGCTGTATTATGCTTGATTTTGAGAGTGATTGAAACTAATGAAAACATTGTTAGGGTAAAACCTAAAGGGAAAGGTCTAGCACCAAATTGCATTGGCCATCTGATCTAACTTCTGGAGACAGTCAAAATGATCCTTAGAATTCTTCCCTACCTCTTTCCTCTGCTGAGATGCAAGGTGCTCCAACCTGCTGTAAAATGCTTGATTTCCAGAGAGAGCGAAACTAATGAAAACATTGTTGGGGTAAAACCTAAAGGGAAAGGCCTAGCACCAAATTTGATTGGCCATCTGATCTAACTTCTGGAGGCAGTCAAAATGAGTATTTGAATTCTTCCCTACCTCTTTCCTCTGCTGAGATACAGGGTGGTCCAACCTGCTGTAAAATGCTTGATTTTGAGAGAGATCGAAACTAATGAAAACATTGTTGGGGTAAAACCTAAAGGGAAAGGCCTAGCACCAAATTGCGTTTGCCATCTGATCTACCTTCTGGAGGCAGTCAAAATGATCATTAGAATTCTTCCCTACCTTATTCCTCTGTTGAGATACAGGGTGCTCCAACCTGTTGTAAAATGCTTGATTTTGAGAGTGAGCGAAACTAATGAAAACATTGTTGGTTTAAAACCTAAAGGGAAAGGCCTAGCACCAAATTGCATTAGTCATCTGATCTAACTTCTGGAGACAGTCAAAATGATCCTTAGAATTCTTCCCAACCTCTTTCCTCTGCTGAGATACAGGGTGCTCCAACCTGCTTTAAAATGCTTGATTTTGAGAGTGATCGAAACTAATGAAAACATTGTTGGGGTAAAACCTAAAGGGAAAGGCCTAGCACCAAATTGCATTGGCCATCTGATCTAACTTCTGGAGGCATTCAAAATGATCCTTAGAATTCTTCCCTACCTCTTTCCTCTACTGAGATACAGGGTGCTCCAACCTGCTGTAAAATGCTTGATTTTGAGAGTGAGCGAAACTAATGAAAACATTGTTGGGGTAAAACCTAAAGGGAAAGGCCTAGCACCAAATTGCATTGGCCATGTGATCTAACTTCTGGAGGCAGTCAAAATGAGTATTTGAATTCTTCCCTACCTTATTCCTGTGCTGAGATACAGGTGCTCCAACCTGCTGTAAAATATTTGATTTCGAGAGTGAGCGAAACTAATGAAAACATTGTTGGGGAAAACCTAAAGGGAAAGGCCTAGCACCAAATTGCATTGGCCATCTGATCTGACTTCTGGAGACAGTCAAAATGAGTATTTGAATTCTTCCGTACCTTATTCCTCTGCTCAGATAGAAGGTGCTCCAACCAGCTGTAAAATGTTTGATTTCGAGAGTGAGCGAAACTAATGAAAACATTATTGGGGTAAAACCTAAAGGGAAAGGCATAGTACCAAATTGCATTGGCCATCTGATCTAACTTCTGGAGGCAGTCAAAATGAGTGTATGAATTCTTCCCTACCTCTTTCCACTGCTGAGCTACAGGGTGCTCCAACCTGCTGTAAAATGTTTGATTTCCAGAGTGAGCGAAACTAATGAAAACATTATTGGGGTAAAACCTAAAGGAAAGGCCTAGCACCAAATTGCATTGTCCATATGATCTAACTTCTGGAGCAGTCAAAATGAGTATTTGAATTCTTCCTACCTTATTCATCTGCTCAGATACAAGGTGCTCCAACCTGCTGTAAAATGCTTGATTTCGAGAGTGAGCGAAACTAATGAAAACATTGTTGGTTTAAACCTAAAGGGAAAGGCCTAGCACCAAATTGCATTGGCCATCTGATCTAACTTCTGGAGGCAGTCAAAATGAGTATTTGAATTCTTCCGTACCTTATTCGTCTGCTCAGATGCAAGGTGCCCAAACCAGCTTTAAAATGTTTGATTTTGAGAGTGATCGAAACTAATGAAAACATTGTTGGGGTAAAACCTAAAGGGAAAGGCCTAGCACCAAATTGCATTGGCCATCTGATCTAACTTCTGGAGACAGTCAAAAAGATCCTTAGAATTCTTCCCTACCTCTTTCTTCTGCTGAGATACAGGGTGCTCCAACCAGCTGTAAAATGTTTGATTTCGAGAGTGAGCGAAACTAATGAAAACATTATTGGGGTAAAACGTAAAGGGAAAGGCCTAGCACCAAATTGCGTTTGCCATCTGATCAAATTTCTCGAGACAGTCAAAATGAGTATTTGAATTCGTCCCTACCTCTTTCCCCTGCTGAGATACAGGGTGCTCCAACCAGCTTTAAAATGCTTGATTTCGAGAGTGAGCGAAACTAATGAAAACATTGTTGGGTAGAACCTAAAGGGAAAGGCCTAGCACCAAATTGCATTGGCCATGTGATCTAACTTCTGGAGGCAGTCAAAATGAGTATTTCAATTCTTCCGTACCTTATTCCTCGGCTCAGATACAAGGTGCTCCAACCTGCTGTAAAATGCTTGATTTTGAGAGTGAGCGAAACTAATGAAAACATTGTTGGGGTAAAACCTAAAGGGAAAGGCCTAGTACCAAATTGCATTGGCCATCTGATCTAACTTCTGGAGGCAGTCAAAATGAGTATTTGAATTCTTCCCTACCTCTTTCCTCTGCTAAGATACAGGGTGCTCCAACCTGCTGTAAAATGCTTGATTTCGAGAGTGAGCGAAACTAATGAAAACATTGTTGGGGTAAAACCTAAAGGGAAAGGCCTAGCACCAAATTGCATTGGCCATCTGATCTAACTTCTGGAGGCAGTCAAAATGAGTATTTGAATTCTTCCCTACCTTATTCCTGTGCTGAGATACTAGGTGCTCCAACCTGCTGTAAAATGCTTGATTTCGAGTGTGAGCGAAACTAATGAAAACATTGTTGGGGTAAAACCTAAAGGGAAAGGCCTAGTACCAAATTGCATTGTCCATCTGATCTAACTTCTGAAGGCAGTCAAAATGAGTATTTGAATTCTTCCCTACCTTATTCCTGTGCTGAGCTACAGGGTGTTCCAACCTGCTGTAAAATACTTGATTTCGAGATTGAGCGAAACTAATGAAAACATTATTGGGGTAAAACCTAAAGGGAAAGGCCTAGCACCAAATTGCATTGGCCATCTGATCTAACTTCTGGAGACAGCCAAGAAGATCCTTTGAATTCTTCCCTACCTCTTTCTTCTGCTGTGATACAGGGTGGTCCAAACTGCTTTAAAATGCTTGATTTCGAGAGTGATCGAAGCTAAAGAAAACATTGTTGGGGTAAAACCTAAAGGGAAAGGCCTAGCACCAAATTGCATTGGTCATCTGATCTAACTTCTGGAGGCAGTCAAAATGAGTATTTGAATTCTTCCGTACCTTATTCCTCTGCTCAGATGCAATGTGCCCCAACCTGCCGTAAAATGTTTGATTTCGAGAGTAATCAAAACTAACGAAAACATTGTTCGGGTAAAACCTAAAGGGAAAGGCCTAGCACCAAATTTCATTGGCCATCTGATCTAACTTCTGGAGACAGTCAAAAAGATCCTTAGAATTCTTCCCTACCTCTTTCTTCTGCTGAGATACAGGGTGCTCCAACCAGCTTTAAAATGCTTGAGTTTGACAGTGATCGAAACTAATGAAAACTTTGTTGGGGTAAAACCTAAAGGGAAAGGCCTAGCACCAAATTGCGTTTGCCATCTCATCAAATTTCTGGAGGCAGTCAAAATGAGTATTTTGAATTCGTCCCTACCTCTTTCCCCTGCTGAGATACAGGGTGCTCCAAGCAGCTTTAAAATGCTTGATTTCGGGAGTGAGCGAAACTAATGAAAACATTGTTGGGGTAAAACCTAAAGGGAAAGGCCTAGCACCAAATTGCATTGGTCATCTGAT
Organism: Melanerpes aurifrons; assembly: GCA_011125475.1. Lineage (NCBI taxonomy): Eukaryota > Metazoa > Chordata > Aves > Piciformes > Picidae > Melanerpes > Melanerpes aurifrons. The sequence continues at coordinate 78,219 of WWNC01000209.1, read as the reverse complement.
CTAACTTCTGGAGACAGTCAAAATGATCCTTAGAATTCTTCCCTACCTTCCTCCTCTGCTCAGATACAAGGTGCTCCAACCTGTTGCAAAATGCGTGATTTTGAGAGTGATTGAAACTAATGAAAACATTGTTGGGGTAAAACCTAAAGGAAAAGGCCTAGCACCAAATTTGAATGGCCATCTGATCTAACTTCTGGAGACAGTCAAAATTAGTATTTGAATTCTTCCCTACCTCTTTCCTCTGCTGAGATATAAGGTGCTCCAACCTGCTTTAAAATGCTTGATTTTGAGAGTGAGCGAAACTAATGAAAACATTGTTGGGGTAAAACCTAAAGGGAAAGGCCTAGCACCAAATTGCATTGGTCATCTGATCTAACTTCTGGAGGCAGTCAAAATGAGTATTCGAATTCTTCCGTACCTTATTCCTCTGCTCAGATGCAAGGTGCCCCAACCTGCCGTAAAATGTTTGATTTCGAGAGTGATCGAAACTAACGAAAACATTGTTCGGGTAAAACCTAAAGGGAAAGGCCTAGCACCAAATTGCATTGGCCATCTGATCTAACTTCTGGAGGCAGTCAAAATGAGTATTTGAATTCTTCCCTACCTTATGCCTCTGCTCAGATAAAAGGTGCTCCAACCTGCTGTAAAATGCTTGATTTCGAGAGTGAGCGAAACTAATGAAAACATTGTTGGGGTAAAACCTAAAGGGAAAGGCCTAGCACCAAGTTGCATTGGCCATCTGATCTAACTTCTGGAGACAGTCAAAATGAGTATTTGAATTCTTCCCTACCTTATTCCTCGGCTCAGATAAAAGGTGCTCCAACCTGCTTTAAAATGCTTGATTTCGAGAGTGAGCGAAACTAATGAAAACTTTGTTGGGGTAAAACCTAAAGGGAAAGGCCTGGCACCAAATTGCATTGTCCATCTGATCTAACTTCTGGAGGCAGTCAAAATGAGTATTTGAATTCTTCCTTACCTTATTCCTCTGCTCAGATGCAAGGTGCTCCAACCTGCTGCAAAAATGCTTGATTTTGAGAGTGAGCGAAACTAATGAAAACATTGTTGGGGTAAAACCTAAAGGGAAAGGCCTAGCACCAAATTGCATTGGCCATCTGATCTAACTTCTGGAGACAGTCAAAATGAGTATTTGAATTCTTCCCTACCTTATTCCTCTGCTCAGATACAAGGTGCTCCAAACTGCTGTAAAATGCTTGATTTCGACAGTGATCGAAACTAATGAAAACATAGTCCGGGTAAAATCTAAAGGGAAAGGCCTAGCACCAAATTGCATTGGCCATCTGATCTAACTTCTGGAGGCAGTCAAAATGAGTATTTGAATTCTTCCCTATCTTATTTCTCGGCTCAGATAAAAGGTGCTCCAACCTGCTGTAAAATGCTTGATTTTGAGAGTGAGCGAAACTAATGAAAACATTGTTGGGGTAAAACCTAAAGGGAAAGGCCTAGCACCAAATTGCATTGGCCATCTGATCTAACTTCTGGTGACAGTCAAAAAGATCCTTAGAATTCTTCCCTACCTCTTTCTTCTGCTGAGATACAGGGTGCTCCAACCAGCTTTAAAATGCTTGATTTTGAGAGTGATCTAAACTAATGAAAACATTGTTGGGGTAAAACCTAAAGGGAAAGGCCTAGCACCAAATTGCATTGGCCATCTGATCTAACTTCTGGAGGCAGTCAAAATGAGTTTTTCAATTCTTCCGTACCTTATTCCTCGGCTCAGATACAAGGTGCTCCAACCTGCTGTAAAATGCTCGATTTCGAGAGTGAGCGAAACTAATGAAAACTTTGTTGGGGTAAAACCTAAAGAGAAAGGCTTAGCACCAAATTGCGTTTGCCATCTGATCAAATTTCTGGAGGCAGTCAAAATGAGTATTTGAATTCGTCCCTACCTCTTTCCCCTGCAGAGATACCGGGTGCTCCAACCAGCTTTAAAATGCTTGATTTTGAGAGTGATCGAAACTAATGAAAACATTGTGGGGGTAAAACCTAAAGGGAAAGGCCTAGCACCAAATTGCATTGGCCATCTGATCTAACTTCTGGAGGCAGTCAAAATGAGTATTTCAATTCTTCCCTACCTTATTCGTGTGCTCAGATACAAGGTGCTCCAACCTGCTTTAAAATGCTTGATTTCGAGAGTAAGCGAAACTAATGAAAACATTGTTGGGGTAAAACCTAAAGGGAAAGGCCTAGCACCAAATTGCATTGGCCATCTGATCTAACTTCTGGAGGCAGTCAAAATGAGTATTTCAATTCTTCCCTACCTCGTTCCTCTGCTGAGATACAGGGTGCTCCAACCTGCTTTAAAATGCTTGATTTCGAGAGTGATCGAAACTAATGAAAACTTTGTTGGGGTAAAACCTAAAGGGAAAGGCCTAGCACCAAATTGCATTGGCCATCTGATCTAACTTCTGGAGACAGTCAAAATGAGTATTTCAATTCTTCCCTACCTTATTCCTCTGCTCAGATAAAAGGTGCTCCAACCTGCTGTAAAATGCTTGATTTCGAGAGTGAGCGAAACTAATGAAAACATTGTTGGGGCAAAACCTAAAGGGAAAGGCCTAGCACCAAATTGCACTGGCCATCTGATCTAACTTCTGGAGGCAGTCAAAATGAGTATTTGAATTCTTCCGTACCTTATTCCTCTGCTCAGATGCAAGGTGCTCCAACCTGCTGCAAAAATGCTTGATTTCGAGAGTGAGCGAAACTAATGAAAACGTTATTGGGGTAAAACCTAAAGGGAAAGGCCTAGCACCAAATTGCATTGGCCATCTGATCTAACTTCTGGAGGCAGTCAAAATGAGTATTTGAATTCTTCCCTACCTTATTCCTCTGCTCAGATATAAGGTGCTCCAACCTGCTGTAAAATGCTTGATTTCGAGAGTGAGCGAAACTAATGAAAACATTGTTGGGGAAAAACCTAAAGGAAAAGGCCTAGCACCAAATTTCATTGGCCATCTGATCTAACTTCTGGAGGCAGTCAAAATGAGTATGTCAATACTTCCCTACCTCTTTCCTCTGCTGAGATACAGGGTGCTCCAACCTGCTTTCAAATGCTTGATTTCGAGAGTGAGCTAAACTAACGAAAACATTGTTCGGGTAAAATCTAAAGGGAAAGGCCTAGCACCAAATTTCATTGGCCATATGATCTAACTTCTGGAGGCAGTCAAAATGAGTATCTGAATTCTTCCCTACCTTATTCCTCTTCTCAGATAAAAGGTGCCCCAACCTGCCGTAAAATGTTTGATTTCGAGAGTGATCGAAACTAATGAAAACATAGTTCGGGTAAAACCTAAAGGGAAAGGCCTAGCACCAAATTGCATTGGCCATCTGATCTAACTTCTGGAGACAGTCAAAAAGATCCTTAGAATTCTTCCCTACCTCTTTCCTCTGCTGAGATACAGGGTGCTCCAACCTGCTGTAAAATGCTTGAGTTTGACAGTGATCGAAACTAATGAAAACTTTGTTGGGGTAAAACCTAAAGGGAAAGGCCTCGCACCAAACTGCGTTTGCCATCTGATCTAACTTCTGGAGGCAGTCAAAATGAGTATTTCAATTCTTCCCTACCTCTTTCCCCTGCTGAGAAACAGGGTGCTCCAACCTGCTGTAAAATGCTTGATTTCGAGAGTGAGCGAAACTAATGAAAACATTATTGGGGTAAAACCTAAAGGGAAAGGCCGGCACCAAATTGCATTGGCCATCTGATCTAACTTCTGGAGGCAGTCAAATGAGTATTTGAATTCTTCCCTACCTTATTCCTCTGCTCAGATGCAAGGTGCTCCAACCTGCTGCAAAAATGCTTGATTTTGAGAGTGAGCGAAACTAATGAAAACATTGTTGGGGTAAAACCTAAAGGGAAAGGCCTAGCACCAAATTGCATTGGCCATCTGATCTAACTTCTGGAGGCAGTCAAAATGAGTATTTGAATTCTTCCGCACCTCTTTCTTCTGCTGTGATACAGGGTGGTCCAACCTGCTTTAAAATGCTTGATTTCGAGAGTGATCGAAACTAATGAAAACATTGTTGGGGTAAAACCTAAAGGGAAAGGCTTAGCACCAAATTGCATTGGCCATCTGATCTAACTTCTGGAGACAGTCAAAATGGGTATTTGAATTCTTCCCTACCTCTTTCCTCTGCTGAGATACAGGGTGCTCCAACCTGCTTTAAAATGCTTGATTTCGAGAGTGATCGAAACTAAAGAAAACATAGTTCGGGTAAAACCTAAAGGGAAAGGCCTAGCACCAAATTGCATTGGCCATCTGATCTAACTTCTGGAGGCAGTCAAAATGAGTATTTGAATTCTTCCCTACCTTATTCCTCGGCTCAGATGCAAGGTGCTCCAACCTGCTGCAAAAATGCTTGATTTTGAGAGTGAGCGAAACTAATGAAAACATTGTTGGGGTAAAACCTAAAGGGAAAGGCCTAGCACCAAATTGCATTGGCCATCTGATCTAACTTCTGGAGACAGTCAGGATGATTCTTAGAATTCTTCTCTACCTCTTTCCTCTGCTGAGATACAGGGCGCTCCAAGCTGCTGTAAAATGCTTGATTTTGAGTGAGCGAAACTTATGAAAACATTGTTGGGGTAAAACCTAAAGGCAAAGGCTTAGCACCAAATTGCATTGGCCATCTGATCTAACTTCTGAAGGCAGTCAAAATGAGTATTTGAATTCTTCCCTACCTTATTCCTCTGCTGAGATATTGGAGCTCCAACCTGCTGTAAAATGCTCGATTTCGAGAGTGAGCGAAACTAATAAAAACACTGTTGGGGAAAACCTAAAGGGAAAGGCCTAGCACCAAATTGCATTGGCCATCTGATCTAACTTCTGGAGGCAGTCAAAATGAGTATTTCAATTCTTCCTACCTCTTTCCCCTGCTGAGAAACAGGTGCTCCAACCTGCTGTAAAATGCTTGATTTCGAGAGTGAGCGAAACTAATGAAAACATTATTGGGGTAAAACCTAAAGGGAAAGGCCGGGCACCAAATTGCATTGGCCATCTGATCTAACTTCTGGAGGCAGTCAAAATGAGTATTTCAATTCTTCCCTACCTTATTCCTCTGCTCAGATGCAAGGTGCTCCAACCTGCTGCAAAAATGCTTGATTTTGAGAGTGAGCGAAACTAATGAAAACATTGTTGGGGTAAAACCTAAAGGGAAAGGCCTAGCACCAAATTGCATTGGCCATCTGATCTAACTTCTGGAGGCAGTCAAAATGAGTATTTGAATTCTTCCGCACCTCTTTCTTCTGCTGTGATACAGGGTGGTCCAACCTGCTTTAAAATGCTTGATTTCGAGAGTGATCGAAACTAATGAAAACATTGTTGGGGTAAAACCTAAAGGGAAAGGCTTAGCACCAAATTGCATTGGCCATCTGATCTAACTTCTGGAGACAGTCAAAAAGATCCTTAGAATTCTTCCCTACCTCTTTCCTCTGCTGAGATACAGGGTGCTCCAACCTGCTTTAAAATGCTTGATTTCGAGAGTGATCGAAACTAAAGAAAACATAGTTCGGGTAAAACCTAAAGGGAAAGGCCTAGCACCAAATTGCATTGGCCATCTGATCTAACTTCTGGAGGCAGTCAAAATGAGTATTTGAATTCTTCCCTACCTTATTCCTCGGCTCAGATGCAAGGTGCTCCAACCTGCTGCAAAAATGCTTGATTTTGAGAGTGAGCGAAACTAATGAAAACATTGTTGGGGTAAAACCTAAAGGGAAAGGCCTAGCACCAAATTGCATTGGCCATCTGATCTAACTTCTGGAGACAGTCAGGATGATTCTTAGAATTCTTCTCTACCTCTTTCCTCTGCTGAGATACAGGGCGCTCCAAGCTGCTGTAAAATGCTTGATTTTGAGTGAGCGAAACTTATGAAAACATTGTTGGTGTAAAACCTAAAGGGAAAGGCCTAGCACCAAATTGCATTGGCCATCTGATCTAACTTCTGGAGGCAGTCAAAATGAGTATTTGAATTCTTCCGTACCTCTTTCCTCTGCTGAGATACAGGGTGCTCCACACTGCTTTAAAATGCTTGATTTCGAGAGTGAGCGAAACTACTGAAAACATTGTTGGGGTAAAACCTAAAGGGAAAGGCCTAGCACCAAATTGCATTGGCCATCTGATCTAACTTCTGAAGGCAGTCAAAATGAGTATTTGAATTCTTCCCTACCTTATTCCTCTGCTGAGATATTGGAGCTCCAACCTGCTGTAAAATGCTCGATTTCGAGAGTGAGCGAAACTAATGAAAACACTGTTGGGGAAAACCTAAAGGGAAAGGCCTAGCACCAAATTGCATTGGCCATCTGATCTAACTTCTGGAGGCAGTCAAAATGAGTATTTCAATTCTTCCCTACCTTATTGCTGAGCTGAGATACATAGTGCTCCAACCTGCTTTAAAATGCTTGATTTCGAGAGTGATTGAAACTAATGAAAACATTGTTAGGGTAAAACCTAAAGGGAAAGGCCTAGCACCAAATTGCATTGGCCATCTGATCTAACTTCTGGAGGCAGTCAAAATGAGTATTTGAATTCTTCCGCACCTCTTTCTTCTGCTGTGATACAGGGTGGTCCAACCTGCTTTAAATTGCTTGATTTCGAGAGTGATCGAAACTAATGAAAACATTGTTGGGGTAAAACCTAAAGGGAAAGGCCTAGCACCAAATTGCATTGGCCATCTGATCTAACTTCTGGAGACAGTCAAAATGAGTATTTCAATTCTTCCCTACCTCTTTCCTCTGCTCAGATGCAAGGTGCTCCAACCTGCTGCAAAAATGCTTGATTTTGAGAGTGAGCGAAACTAATGAATACATTGTTGGTGTAAAACCTAAAGGGAAAGGCCTAGCACCAAATTGCATTGGCCATCTGATCTAACTTCTGGAGGCAGTCAAAATGAGTATTTGAATTCTTCCCTACCTCTTCCCTCTGCTGAGATACAGGATGCTCCAACCTGCAGTAAAATGCTTGATTTTGAGAGTGAGCGAAACTAATGAAAACATTGTTGGGTAAAACCTAAAGGGAAAGGCCTAGCACCAAATTGCATTGGCCATCTGATCTAACTTCTGGAGGCAGTCAAAATGAGTATTTCAATTCTTCCTACCTCTTCCCTCTGCTGAGATACAGGGTGCTCTAACCTGCTTTAAAATGCTTGATTTTGAGAGTGATCCAAACTAATGAAAATATTGTTGGGGTAAAACCTAAAGGGAAAGGCCTAGCACCAAATTGCATTGGCCATCTGATCTAACTTCTGGAGGCAGTCAAAATGAGTTTTTCAATTCTTCCGTACCTTATTCCTCGGCTCAGATACAAGGTGCTCCAACCTGCTGTAAAATGCTCGATTTCGAGAGTGAGCGAAACTAATGAAAACTTTGTTGGGGTAAAACCTAAAGAGAAAGGCCTAGCACCAAATTGCGTTTGCCATCTGATCAAATTTCTGGAGGCAGTCAAAATGAGTATTTGAATTCGTCCCTACCTCTTTCCCCTGCAGAGATACCGGGTGCTCCAACCAGCTTTAAAATGCTTGATTTTGAGAGTGATCGAAACTAATGAAAACATTGTTGGGGTAAAACCTAAAGGGAAAGGCCTAGCACCAAATTGCATTGGCCATCTGATCTAACTTCTGGAGGCAGTCAAAATGAGTATTTCAATTCTTCCCTACCTTATTCGTGTGCTCAGATACAAGGTGCTCCAACCTGCTTTAAAATGCTTGATTTCGAGAGTAAAGCGAAACTAATGAAAACATTGTTGGGGTAAAACCTAAAGGGAAAGGCCTAGCACCAAATTGCATTGGCCATCTGATCTAACTTCTGGAGGCAGTCAAAATGAGTATTTCAATTCTTCCCTACCTCGTTCCTCTGCTGAGATACAGGGTGCTCCAACCTGCTTTAAAATGCTTGATTTCGAGAGTGATCGAAACTAATGAAAACTTTGTTGGGGTAAAACCTAAAGGGAAAGGCCTAGCACCAAATTGCATTGGCCATCTGATCTAACTTCTGGAGACAGTCAAAATGAGTATTTCAATTCTTCCCTACCTTATTCCTCTGCTCAGATACAAGGTGCTCCAACCTGCTGTAAAATGCTTGATTTCGAGAGTGAGCGAAACTAATGAAAACATTGTTGGGGCAAAACCTAAAGGGAAAGGCCTAGCACCAAATTGCACTGGCCATCTGATCTAACTTCTGGAGACAGTCAAAAAGATCCTTTGAATTCTTCCGTACCTTATTCCTCTGCTCAGATGCAAGGTGCTCCAACCTGCTGCAAAAATGCTTGATTTCGAGAGTGAGCGAAACTAATGAAAACGTTATTGGGGTAAAACCTAAAGGGAAAGGCCTAGCACCAAATTGCATTGGCCATCTGATCTAACTTCTGGAGGCAGTCAAAATGAGTATTTGAATTCTTCCCTACCTTATTCCTCTGCTCAGATATAAGGTGCTCCAACCTGCTGTAAAATGCTTGATTTCGAGAGTGAGCGAAACTAATGAAAACATTGTTGGGGAAAAACCTAAAGGAAAAGGCCTAGCACCAAATTTCATTGGCCATCTGATCTAACTTCTGGAGGCAGTCAAAATGAGTATGTCAATACTTCCTACCTCTTTCCTCTGCTGAGATACAGGGTGCTCCAACCTGCTTTCAAATGCTTGATTTCGAGAGTGAGCTAAACTAACGAAAACATTGTTCGGGTAAAACCTAAAGGGAAAGGCCTAGCACCAAATTTCATTGGCCATATGATCTAACTTCTGGAGGCAGTCAAAATGAGTATTTCAATTCTTCCCTACCTCGTTCCTCTGCTGAGATACAGGGTGCTCCAACCTGCTTTAAAATGCTTGATTTCGAGAGTGATCGAAACTAATGAAAACTTTGTTGGGGTAAAACCTAAAGGGAAAGGCCTAGCACCAAATTGCATTGGCCATCTGATCTAACTTCTGGAGACAGTCAAAAAGATCCTTAGAATTCTTCCCTACCTCTTTCCTCTGCTGAGATACAGGGTGCTCCAACCTGCTTTAAAATGCTTGATTTCGAGAGTGATCGAAACTAAAGAAAACATAGTTCGGGTAAAACCTAAAGGGAAAGGCCTAGCACCAAATTGCATTGGCCATCTGATCTAACTTCTGGAGGCAGTCAAAATGAGTATTTGAATTCTTCCCTACCTTATTCCTCGGCTCAGATGCAAGGTGCTCCAACCTGCTGCAAAAATGCTTGATTTTGAGAGTGAGCGAAACTAATGAAAACATTGTTGGGGTAAAACCTAAAGGGAAAGGCCTAGCACCAAATTGCATTGGCCATCTGATCTAACTTCTGGAGACAGTCAGGATGATTCTTAGAATTCTTCTCTACCTCTTTCCTCTGCTGAGATACAGGGCGCTCCAAGCTGCTGTAAAATGCTTGATTTTGAGTGAGCGAAACTTATGAAAACATTGTTGGGGTAAAACCTAAAGGCAAAGGCCTAGCACCAAATTGCATTGGTCACCTGATCTAACTTCTGGAGGCAGTCAAAATGAGTATTTGAATTCTTCCGTACCTCTTTCCTCTGCTGAGATACAGGGTGCTCCACACTGCTTTAAAATGCTTGATTTCGAGAGTGAGCGAAACTACTGAAAACATTGTTGGGGTAAAACCTAAAGGGAAAGGCCTAGCACCAAATTGCATTGGCCATCTGATCTAACTTCTGAAGGCAGTCAAAATGAGTATTTGAATTCTTCCCTACCTTATTCCTCTGCTGAGATATTGGAGCTCCAACCTGCTGTAAAATGCTCGATTTCGAGAGTGAGCGAAACTAATGAAAACACTGTTGGGGAAAACCTAAAGGGAAAGGCCTAGCACCAAATTGCATTGGCCATCTGATCTAACTTCTGGAGGCAGTCAAAATGAGTATTTCAATTCTTCCTACCTTATTGCTGAGCTGAGATACATAGTGCTCCAACCTGCTTTAAAATGCTTGATTTCGAGAGTGATTGAAACTAATGAAAACATTGTTAGGGTAAAACCTAAAGGGAAAGGCCTAGCACCAAATTGCATTGGCCATCTGATCTAACTTCTGGAGGCAGTCAAAATGAGTATTTGAATTCTTCCGCACCTCTTTCTTCTGCTGTGATACAGGGTGGTCCAACCTGCTTTAAATTGCTTGATTTCGAGAGTGATCGAAACTAATGAAAACATTGTTGGGGTAAAACCTAAAGGGAAAGGCCTAGCACCAAATTGCATTGGCCATCTGATCTAACTTCTGGAGACAGTCAAAATGAGTATTTCAATTCTTCCCTACCTCTTTCCTCTGCTCAGATGCAAGGTGCTCCAACCTGCTGCAAAAATGCTTGATTTTGAGAGTGAGCGAAACTAATGAATACATTGTTGGTGTAAAACCTAAAGGGAAAGGCCTAGCACCAAATTGCATTGGCCATCTGATCTAACTTCTGGAGGCAGTCAAAATGAGTATTTGAATTCTTCCCTACCTCTTCCCTCTGCTGAGATACAGGATGCTCCAACCTGCAGTAAAATGCTTGATTTTGAGAGTGAGCGAAACTAATGAAAACATTGTTGGGTAAAACCTAAAGGGAAAGGCCTATCACCAAATTGCATTGGCCATCTGATCTAACTTCTGGAGGCAGTCAAAATGAGTATTTCAATTCTTCCCTACCTCTTCCCTCTGCTGAGATACAGGGTGCTCTAACCTGCTTTAAAATGCTTGATTTTGAGAGTGATCTAAACTAATGAAAATATTGTTGGGGTAAAACCTAAAGGGAAAGGCCTAGCACCAAATTGCATTGGCCATCTGATCTAACTTCTGGAGGCAGTCAAAATGAGTTTTTCAATTCTTCCGTACCTTATTCCTCGGCTCAGATACAAGGTGCTCCAACCTGCTGTAAAATGCTCGATTTCGAGAGTGAGCGAAACTAATGAAAACTTTGTTGGGGTAAAACCTAAAGAGAAAGGCCTAGCACCAAATTGCGTTTGCCATCTGATCAAATTTCTGGAGGCAGTCAAAATGAGTATTTGAATTCGTCCTACCTCTTTCCCCTGCAGAGATACCGGGTGCTCCAACCAGCTTTAAAATGCTTGATTTTGAGAGTGATCGAAACTAATGAAAACATTGTGGGGGTAAAACCTAAAGGGAAAGGCCTAGCACCAAATTGCATTGGCCATCTGATCTAACTTCTGGAGACAGTCAGGATGATTCTTAGAATTCTTCTCTACCTCTTTCCTCTGCTGAGATACAGGGCGCTCCAAGCTGCTGTAAAATGCTTGATTTTGAGTGAGCGAAACTTATGAAAACATTGTTGGGGTAAAACCTAAAGGCAAAGGCTTAGCACCAAATTGCATTGGTCACCTGATCTAACTTCTGGAGGCAGTCAAAATGAGTATTTGAATTCTTCCGTACCTCTTTCCTCTGCTGAGATACAGGGTGCTCCACACTGCTTTAAAATGCTTGATTTCGAGAGTGAGCGAAACTACTGAAAACATTGTTGGGGTAAAACCTAAAGGGAAAGGCCTAGCACCAAATTGCATTGGCCATCTGATCTAACTTCTGAAGGCAGTCAAAATGAGTATTTGAATTCTTCCCTACCTTATTCCTCTGCTGAGATATTGGAGCTCCAACCTGCTGTAAAATGCTCGATTTCGAGAGTGAGCGAAACTAATGAAAACACTGTTGGGGAAAACCTAAAGGGAAAGGCCTAGCACCAAATTGCATTGGCCATCTGATCTAACTTCTGGAGGCAGTCAAAATGAGTATTTCAATTCTTCCCTACCTTATTGCTGAGCTGAGATACATAGTGCTCCAACCTGCTTTAAAATGCTTGATTTCGAGAGTGATTGAAACTAATGAAAACATTGTTAGGGTAAAACCTAAAGGGAAAGGCCTAGCACCAAATTGCATTGGCCATCTGATCTAACTTCTGGAGGCAGTCAAAATGAGTATTTGAATTCTTCCGCACCTCTTTCTTCTGCTGTGATACAGGGTGGTCCAACCTGCTTTAAATTGCTTGATTTCGAGAGTGATCGAAACTAATGAAAACATTGTTGGGGTAAAACCTAAAGGGAAAGGCCTAGCACCAAATTGCATTGGCCATCTGATCTAACTTCTGGAGACAGTCAAAATGAGTATTTCAATTCTTCCCTACCTCTTTCCTCTGCTCAGATGCAAGGTGCTCCAACCTGCTGCAAAAATGCTTGATTTTGAGAGTGAGCGAAACTAATGAATACATTGTTGGTGTAAAACCTAAAGGGAAAGGCCTAGCACCAAATTGCATTGGCCATCTGATCTAACTTCTGGAGGCAGTCAAAATGAGTATTTGAATTCTTCCCTACCTCTTCCCTCTGCTGAGATACAGGATGCTCCAACCTGCAGTAAAATGCTTGATTTTGAGAGTGAGCGAAACTAATGAAAACATTGTTGGGTAAAACCTAAAGGGAAAGGCCTAGCACCAAATTGCATTGGCCATCTGATCTAACTTCTGGAGGCAGTCAAAATGAGTATTTCAATTCTTCCCTACCTCTTCCCTCTGCTGAGATACAGGGTGCTCTAACCTGCTTTAAAATGCTTGATTTTGAGAGTGATCTAAACTAATGAAAATATTGTTGGGGTAAAACCTAAAGGGAAAGGCCTAGCACCAAATTGCATTGGCCATCTGATCTAACTTCTGGAGGCAGTCAAAATGAGTTTTCAATTCTTCCGTACCTTATTCCTCGGCTCAGATACAAGGTGCTCCAACCTGCTGTAAAATGCTCGATTTCGAGAGTGAGCGAAACTAATGAAAACTTTGTTGGGGTAAAACCTAAAGAGAAAGGCCTAGCACCAAATTGCGTTTGCCATCTGATCAAATTTCTGGAGGCAGTCAAAATGAGTATTTGAATTCGTCCCTACCTCTTTCCCCTGCAGAGATACCGGGTGCTCCAACCAGCTTTAAAATGCTTGATTTTGAGAGTGATCGAAACTAACGAAAACATTGTGGGGGTAAAACCTAAAGGGAAAGGCCTAGCACCAAATTGCATTGGCCATCTGATCTAACTTCTGGAGGCAGTCAAAATGAGTATTTCAATTCTTCCCTACCTTATTCGTGTGCTCAGATACAAGGTGCTCCAACCTGCTTTAAAATGCTTGATTTCGAGAGTAAGCGAAACTAATGAAAACATTGTTGGGGTAAAACCTAAAGGGAAAGGCCTAGCACCAAATTGCATTGGCCATCTGATCTAACTTCTGGAGGCAGTCAAAATGAGTATTTCAATTCTTCCCTACCTCGTTCCTCTGCTGAGATACAGGGTGCTCCAACCTGCTGTAAAATGCTTGATTTCGAGAGTGATCGAAACTAATGAAAACTTTGTTGGGGTAAAACCTAAAGGGAAAGGCCTAGCACCAAATTGCATTGGCCATCTGATCTAACTTCTGGAGACAGTCAAAATGAGTATTTCAATTCTTCCTACCTTATTCCTCTGCTCAGATACAAGGTGCTCCAACCTGCTGTAAAATGCTTGATTTCGAGAGTGAGCGAAACTAATGAAAACATTGTTGGGGCAAAACCTAAAGGGAAAGGCCTAGCACCAAATTGCACTGGCCATCTGATCTAACTTCTGGAGACAGTCAAAAAGATCCTTTGAATTCTTCCGTACCTTATTCCTCTGCTCAGATGCAAGGTGCTCCAACCTGCTGCAAAAATGCTTGATTTCGAGAGTGAGCGAAACTAATGAAAACGTTATTGGGGTAAAACCTAAAGGGAAAGGCCTAGCACCAAATTGCATTGGCCATCTGATCTAACTTCTGGAGGCAGTCAAAATGAGTATTTGAATTCTTCCCTACCTTATTCCTCTGCTCAGATATAAGGTGCTCCAACCTGCTGTAAAATGCTTGATTTCGAGAGTGAGCGAAACTAATGAAAACATTGTTGGGGAAAAACCTAAAGGAAAAGGCCTAGCACCAAATTTCATTGGCCATCTGATCTAACTTCTGGAGGCAGTCAAAATGAGTATGTCAATTCTTCCCTACCTCTTTCCTCTGCTGAGATACAGGGTGCTCCAACCTGCTTTCAAATGCTTGATTTCGAGAGTGAGCTAAACTAACGAAAACATTGTTCGGGTAAAACCTAAAGGGAAAGGCCTAGCACCAAATTTCATTGGCCATATGATCTAACTTCTGGAGGCAGTCAAAATGAGTATCTGAATTCTTCCCTACCTTATTCCTCTTCTCAGATAAAAGGTGCCCCAACCTGCTGTAAAATGTTTGATTTCGAGAGTGATCGAAACTAATGAAAACATAGTTCGGGTAAAACCTAAAGGGAAAGACCTAGCACCAAATTGCATTGGCCATCTGATCTAACTTCTGGAGACAGTCAAAAAGATCCTTAGAATTCTTCCCTACCTCTTTCCTCTGCTGAGATACAGGGTGCTCCAACCTGCTGTAAAATGCTTGAGTTTGACAGTGATCGAAACTAATGAAAACTTTGTTGGGGTAAAACCTAAAGGGAAAGGCCTCGCACCAAACTGCGTTTGCCATCTGATCTAACTTCTGGAGGCAGTCAAAATGAGTATTTCAATTCTTCCCTACCTCTTTCCCCTGCTGAGAAACAGGGTGCTCCAACCTGCTGTAAAATGCTTGATTTCGAGAGTGAGCGAAACTAATGAAAACATTATTGGGGTAAAACCTAAAGGGAAAGGCCGGGCACCAAATTGCATTGGCCATCTGATCTAACTTCTGGAGGCAGTCAAAATGAGTATTTCAATTCTTCCCTACCTTATTCCTCTGCTCAGATGCAAGGTGCTCCAACCTGCTGCAAAAATGCTTGATTTTGAGAGTGAGCGAAACTAATGAAAACATTGTTGGGGTAAAACCTAAAGGGAAAGGCCTAGCACCAAATTGCATTGGCCATCTGATCTAACTTCTGGAGGCAGTCAAAATGAGTATTTGAATTCTTCCGCACCTCTTTCTTCTGCTGTGATACAGGGTGGTCCAACCTGCTTTAAAATGCTTGATTTCGAGAGTGATCGAAACTAATGAAAACATTGTTGGGGTAAAACCTAAAGGGAAAGGCTTAGCACCAAATTGCATTGGCCATCTGATCTAACTTCTGGAGACAGTCAAAATGGGTATTTGAATTCTTCCCTACCTCTTTCCTCTGCTGAGATACAGGGTGCTCCAACCTGCTTTAAAATGCTTGATTTCGAGAGTGATCGAAACTAAAGAAAACATAGTTCGGGTAAAACCTAAAGGGAAAGGCCTAGCACCAAATTGCATTGGCCATCTGATCTAACTTCTGGAGGCAGTCAAAATGAGTATTTGAATTCTTCCCTACCTTATTCCTCGGCTCAGATGCAAGGTGCTCCAACCTGCTGCAAAAATGCTTGATTTTGAGAGTGAGCGAAACTAATGAAAACATTGTTGGGGTAAAACCTAAAGGAAAAGGCCTAGCACCAAATTGCATTGGCCATCTGATCTAACTTCTGGAGACAGTCAGGATGATTCTTAGAATTCTTCTCTACCTCTTTCCTCTGCTGAGATACAGGGCGCTCCAAGCTGCTGTAAAATGCTTGATTTTGAGTGAGCGAAACTTATGAAAACATTGTTGGGGTAAAACCTAAAGGCAAAGGCTTAGCACCAAATTGCATTGGCCATCTGATCTAACTTCTGAAGGCAGTCAAAATGAGTATTTGAATTCTTCCCTACCTTATTCCTCTGCTGAGATATTGGAGCTCCAACCTGCTGTAAAATGCTCGATTTCGAGAGTGAGCGAAACTAATGAAAACACTGTTGGGGAAAACCTAAAGGGAAAGGCCTAGCACCAAATTGCATTGGCCATCTGATCTAACTTCTGGAGGCAGTCAAAATGAGTATTTCAATTCTTCCCTACCTCTTTCCCCTGCTGAGAAACAGGGTGCTCCAACCTGCTGTAAAATGCTTGATTTCGAGAGTGAGCGAAACTAATGAAAACATTATTGGGGTAAAACCTAAAGGGAAAGGCCGGGCACCAAATTGCATTGGCCATCTGATCTAACTTCTGGAGGCAGTCAAAATGAGTATTTGAATTCTTCCCTACCTTATTCCTCTGCTCAGATGCAAGGTGCTCCAACCTGCTGCAAAAATGCTTGATTTTGAGAGTGAGCGAAACTAATGAAAACATTGTTGGGGTAAAACCTAAAGGGAAAGGCCTAGCACCAAATTGCATTGGCCATCTGATCTAACTTCTGGAGGCAGTCAAAATGGGTATTTGAATTCTTCCGCACCTCTTTCTTCTGCTGTGATACAGGGTGGTCCAACCTGCTTTAAAATGCTTGATTTCGAGAGTGATCGAAACTAATGAAAACATTGTTGGGGTAAAACCTAAAGGGAAAGGCTTAGCACCAAATTGCATTGGCCATCTGATCTAACTTCTGGAGACAGTCAAAAAGATCCTTAGAATTCTTCCCTACCTCTTTCCTCTGCTGAGATACAGGGTGCTCCAACCTGCTTTAAAATGCTTGATTTCGAGAGTGATCGAAACTAAAGAAAACATAGTTCGGGTAAAACCTAAAGGGAAAGGCCTAGCACCAAATTGCATTGGCCATCTGATCTAACTTCTGGAGGCAGTCAAAATGAGTATTTGAATTCTTCCCTACCTTATTCCTCGGCTCAGATGCAAGGTGCTCCAACCTGCTGCAAAAATGCTTGATTTTGAGAGTGAGCGAAACTAATGAAAACATTGTTGGGGTAAAACCTAAAGGGAAAGGCCTAGCACCAAATTTCATTGGCCATCTGATCTAACTTCTGGAGGCAGTCAGGATGATTCTTAGAATTCTTCTCTACCTCTTTCCTCTGCTGAGATACAGGGCGCTCCAAGCTGCTGTAAAATGCTTGATTTTGAGTGAGCGAAACTTATGAAAACATTGTTGGGGTAAAACCTAAAGGCAAAGGCTTAGCACCAAATTGCATTGGTCACCTGATCTAACTTCTGGAGGCAGTCAAAATGAGTATTTGAATTCTTCCGTACCTCTTTCCTCTGCTGAGATACAGGGTGCTCCACACTGCTTTAAAATGCTTGATTTCGAGAGTGAGCGAAACTACTGAAAACATTGTTGGGGTAAAACCTAAAGGGAAAGGCCTAGCACCAAATTGCATTGGCCATCTGATCTAACTTCTGAAGGCAGTCAAAATGAGTATTTGAATTCTTCCCTACCTTATTCCTCTGCTGAGATATTGGAGCTCCAACCTGCTGTAAAATGCTCGATTTCGAGAGTGAGCGAAACTAATGAAAACACTGTTGGGGAAAACCTAAAGGGAAAGGCCTAGCACCAAATTGCATTGGCCATCTGATCTAACTTCTGGAGGCAGTCAAAATGAGTATTTCAATTCTTCCCTACCTTATTGCTGAGCTGAGATACATAGTGCTCCAACCTGCTTTAAAATGCTTGATTTCGAGAGTGATTGAAACTAATGAAAACATTGTTAGGTAAAACCTAAAGGGAAAGGCCTAGCACCAAATTGCATTGGCCATCTGATCTAACTTCTGGAGGCAGTCAAAATGAGTATTTGAATTCTTCCGCACCTCTTTCTTCTGCTGTGATACAGGGTGGTCCAACCTGCTTTAAATTGCTTGATTTCGAGAGTGATCGAAACTAATGAAAACATTGTTGGGGTAAAACCTAAAGGGAAAGGCCTAGCACCAAATTGCATTGGCCATCTGATCTAACTTCTGGAGACAGTCAAAATGAGTATTTCAATTCTTCCCTACCTCTTTCCTCTGCTCAGATGCAAGGTGCTCCAACCTGCTGCAAAAATGCTTGATTTTGAGAGTGAGCGAAACTAATGAATACATTGTTGGTGTAAAACCTAAAGGGAAAGGCCTAGCACCAAATTGCATTGGCCATCTGATCTAACTTCTGGAGGCAGTCAAAATGAGTATTTGAATTCTTCCGTACCTCTTTCTTCTGCTGTGATACAGGGTGGTCCAACCTGCTGCAAAAATGCTTGATATCGAGAGTGATCGAAACTAATGAAAACATTGTTGGGGTAAAACCTAAAGGGAAAGGCCTAGCACCAAATTGCATTGGCCATCTGATCTAACTTCTGGAGGCAGTCAAAATGAGTATTTGAATTCTTCCCTACCTTATTCCTCTGCTCAGATATTGGAGCTCCAACCTGCTTTAAAATGCTCGATTTCGAGAGTGAGCGAAACTAATGAAAACATTGTTGGGGAAAACCTAAAGGGAAAGGCCTAGAACCAAATTGCATTGGCCATCTGATCTAACTGCTGAAGGCAGTCAAAATGAGTATTTGAATTCTTCCCTACCTTATTCCTCTGCTGAGATACAGGGTGTTCCAACCTGCTGTAAAATGCTCGATTTCGAGAGTGAGCGAAACTAATGAAAACATTATTGGGGTAAAACCTAAAGGGAAAGGCCTAGCACCAAATTGCATTGGCCATCTGATCTAACTTCTGGAGGCAGTCAAAATGAGTATTTGAATTCTTCCCTACCTCTTTCTTCTGCTGTGATACAGGGTGGTCCAACCTGCTTTAAAATGCTTGATTTCGAGAGTGATCGAAACTAACGAAAACATAGTTCGGGTAAAACCTAAAGGGAAAGGCCTAGCACCAAATTGCATTGGCCATCTGATCTAACTTCTGGAGACAGTCAAAATGCGTATTTCAATTCTTCCCTACCTTACTCCTCTGCTCAGATACACGGTGCTCCAACCTGCTGTAAAATGCTTGATTTTGAGAGTGATTGAAACTAATGAAAACATTGTTGGGGTAAAACCTAAAGGAAAAGGCCTAGCACCAAATTTCATTGGCCATCTGATCAAACTTCTGGAGACAGTCAAAATGAGTATGTCAATTCTTCCCTACCTCTTTCCTCTGCTGAGATACAGGGTGCTCCAACCTGCTTTAAAATGCTTGATTTCGAGAGTGAGCTAAACTAACGAAAACATTGTTCGGGTAAAACCTAAAGGGAAAGGCCTAGCACCAAATTGCATTTGCCATCTGATCTAACTTCTGGAGGCAGTCAAAATGAGTATTTGAATTCTTATCTACCTCTTTCCTCTGCTGAGATACAGGGTGCTCCAACCTGCTGTAAAAATGCTTGATTTCGAGAGTGATCGAAACTAATGAAAACATTGTTGGGGTAAAACCTAAAGGGAAAGGCCTAGCACCAAATTGCATTAGCGATCTGATCTAACTTCTGGAGGCAGTCAAAATGAGTATTTCAATTCTTCCCTACCTTATTACTCTGCTCAGATAAAAGGTGCTCCAACCTGCTGTAAAATGCTTGATTTCGAGAGTGAGCGAAACTAATAAAAACATTATTGGGGTAAAACCTAAAGGGAAAGGCTTGGCACCAAATTGCATTGGCCATCTGATCTAACTTCTGGAGGCAGTCAAAATGAGTATTTGAATTCTTCCCTACCTTATTCCTCTGCTCAGATGCAAGGTGCTCCAACCTGCTGCAAAAATGCTTGATTTTGAGAGTAATCGAAACTAATGAAAACATTGTTGGGGTAAAACCTAAAGGGAAAGGCCTAGCACCAAATTGCATTGGCCATCTGATCTAACTTCTGGAGGCAGTCAAAATGAGTATTTGAATTCTTCCGCACCACTTTCTTCTGCTGTGATACAGGGTGCTCCAATCTGCTGTAAAATGCTTGATTTCGAGAGTGATCGAAACTAATGAAAACATTGTTGGGGTAAAACCTAAAGGGAAAGGCCTAGCACCAAATTGCATTGGCCATCTGATCTAACTTCTGGAGGCAGTCAAAAAGATCCTTAGAATTCTTCCCTACCTCTTTCCTCTGCTGAGATACAGGGTGCTATAACCTGCTTTAAAATGCTTGATTTCGAGAGTGATCGAACCTAATGAAAACATTGTTGGGGTAAAACCTAAAGGGAAAGGCGTAGCACCAAATTTCATTGGCCGTCTGATCTAACTTGTGGAGACAGTCAAAAAGATCCTTACAATTCTTCCCTACCTCTTTCTTCTGCTGAGATACAGGGTGCTCCAACCTGCTGTAAAATGCTTGAGTTTGAGAGTGATCGAAACTAATGAAAACTTTGTTGGGGTAAAACCTAATGGGAAAGGCCTAGCACCAAATTGTGTTTGCCATCTGATCAAACTTCTGGAGGCAGTCAAAATGAGTATTTGAATTCGTCCGTACCTCTTTCCTCTGCTGAGATAGAAGGTGCTCCAACCTGCTGTAAAATGTTTGATTTTGAGAGTGATCGAAACTAATGAAAACATTGTTGGGGTAAAACCTAAAGGGAAAGGCCTAGCACCAAATTGCATTGGCCATCTGATCTAACTTCTGGAGGCAGTCAAAATGAGTATTTGAATTCTTCCCTACCTTATTCCTCGGGTCAGATAGAAGGTGCTCCAACCTGCTGTAAAATGCTTGATTTCGAGAGTGATTGAAATTAATGAAAACATTGTTGGGGTAAAACCTAAAGGGAAAGGCCTAGCACCAAATTACATTTTCCATCTGATCTAACTTCTGGAGGCAGTCAAAATGAGTATTTCAATTCTTCCCTACCTCTTTCCTCTGCTGAGATACAAGGTGCTCCAACCTGCTGTAAAATGCTTGATTTCGAGAGTGAGCGAAACTAATGAAAACATTATTGGGGTAAAACCTAAAGGGAAAGGCCTAGCACCAAATTGCATTGGCCATCTGATCTAACTTCTGGAGGCAGTCAAAATGAGTATTTCAATTCTTCCCTACCTTATTCCTGTTCTGAGATACATAGTGCTCCAACCTGCTTTAAAATGCTTGATTTCGAGAGTGATTGAAACTAATGAAAACATTCTTGGGGTAAAACCTAAAGGGAAAGGCCTAGCACCAAATTGCATTGGCCATCTGATCTAACTTCTGGAGGCAGTCAAAATGAGTATTTGAATTCTTCCCTACCTCTTTCTTCTGCTGTGATACAGGGTGGTCCAACCTGCTTTAAAATGCTTGATTTCGAGAGTGATCGAAACTAACGAAAACATAGTTCGGGTAAAACCTAAAGGGAAAGGCCTAGCACCAAATTGCATTGGCCATCTGATCTAACTTCTGGAGACAGTCAAAATGCGTATTTCAATTCTTCCCTACCTTACTCCTCTGCTCAGATACACGGTGCTCCAACCTGCTGTAAAATGCTTGATTTTGAGAGTGATTGAAACTAATGAAAACATTGTTGGGGTAAAACCTAAAGGAAAAGGCCTAGCACCAAATTTCATTGGCCATCTGATCAAACTTCTGGAGACAGTCAAAATGAGTATGTCAATTCTTCCCTACCTCTTTCCTCTGCTGAGATACAGGGTGCTCCAACCTGCTTTAAAATGCTTGATTTCGAGAGTGAGCTAAACTAACGAAAACATTGTTCGGGTAAAACCTAAAGGGAAAGGCCTAGCACCAAATTGCATTTGCCATCTGATCTAACTTCTGGAGGCAGTCAAAATGAGTATTTGAATTCTTCCCTACCTCTTTCCTCTGCTGAGATACAGGGTGCTCCAACCTGCTGTAAAAATGCTTGATTTCGAGAGTGATCGAAACTAATGAAAACATTGTTGGGGTAAAACCTAAAGGGAAAGGCCTAGCACCAAATTGCATTGGCCATCTGATCTAACTTCTGGAGGCAGTCAAAATGAGTATTTCAATTCTTCCCTACCTTATTACTCTGCTCAGATAAAAGGTGCTCCAACCTGCTGTAAAATGCTTGATTTCGAGAGTGAGTGAAACTAATGAAAACATTATTGGGGTAAAACCTAAAGGGAAAGGCTTGGCACCAAATTGCATTGGCCATCTGATCTAACTTCTGGAGACAGTCAAAAAGATCCTTAGAATTCTTCCCTACCTCTTTCCTCTGCTGAGATACAGGGTGCTATAACCTGCTTTAAAATGCTTGATTTCGAGAGTGATCGAACCTAATGAAAACATTGTTGGGGTAAAACCTAAAGGGAAAGGCGTAGCACCAAATTTCATTGGCCGTCTGATCTAACTTGTGGAGACAGTCAAAAAGATCCTTACAATTCTTCCCTACCTCTTTCTTCTGCTGAGATACAGGGTGCTCCAACCTGCTGTAAAATGCTTGATTTCGAGAGTGATTGAAATTAATGAAAACATTGTTGGGGTAAAACCTAAAGGGAAAGGCCTAGCACCAAATTACATTTTCCACCTGATCTAACTTCTGGAGGCAGTCAAAATGAGTATTTCAATTCTTCCCTACCTCTTTCCTCTGCTGAGATACAAGGTGCTCCAACCTGCTGTAAAATGCTTGATTTCGAGAGTGAGCGAAACTAATGAAAACATTGTTGGGGTAAAACCTAAAGGGAAAGGCCTAGCACCAAATTGCATTGGCCATCTGATCTAACTTCTGGAGGCAGTCAAAATGATCCTTAGAATTCTTCCCCACCTCTTTCTTCTGCTGAGATACAGGGGGATCCACCCTGCTGTAAAATGCTTGATTTTGAGAGTGAGCGAAACTAATGAAAACATTGTTGGGGTAAAACCTAAAGGAAAAGGCCTAGCACCAAATTGCATTGGCCATCTGATGTAACTTCTGGAGGCAGACAAAATGATCCTTAGAATTCTTCCCTACCTCTTTCTTCTGCTGAGATACAGGATGGTCCACCCTGCTGTAAAAAGCTTGATTTCGAGAGTGAGCGAAACTAATGAAAACATTGTTGGGGTAAAACCTAAAGGGAAAGGCCTAGCACCAAATTACTTTGGCCATCTGATCTAAAATCTGGCGGTAGTTAAAATGAGCATTTCAATTCTTCCGTACCTTATTCCTCTGCTAAGATACAAGGTGCTCCAACCTGCTGTAAAATGCTTGATTTCGAGAGTGAGCGAAACTAATGAAAACATTGTTGGGGTAAAACCTAAAGGAAGGGCCTAGCTCCAAATTTCATTGGCCGTCTGCTCTAACTTCTGGAGACAGTCAAAATGATCCTTAGACTTCTTCCCTACCTCTTTCTTCTGCAGAGATACAGGGTGGTCCAACCTGCTGTAAAATGCTTGATTTTGAGAGTGATCGAAACTAATGAAAACTTTGTTGGGGTAAAACCTAAAGGAAAGGCCTAGCACCAAATTGCATTGGCCATCTGATCTAACTTCTGGAGGCAGTCAAAATGATCCTTAGAATTCTTCCCTACCTCTCTCTTCTGCTGAGATACAGGGGGGTCCAACCTGCTGTAAAATGCTTGATTTCGAGAGTGATCGAAACTAATGAAAGCATTGTTGGGGTAAAACCTAAAGGGAAGGGCCTAGCACCAAATTTCATTGGCCATCTGATCTAACTTCTGGAGGCAGTCAAAATGTGTATTTGAATTCTTCCCTACCTTACTCCTCTGCTCAGATACAAGGTGCTGCAACCTGCTGTAAAATGCTTGATTTTGGGAGTGATCGAAACTAATGAAAACATTGTTGGGGTAAAACCTAAAGGGAAAGACCTAGCACCAAATTGCATTGGCCATCCGATCTAACTTCTGGAGGCAGTCAAAGTGATCCTTAGAATTCTTCCATACCTCTTTCCTCTGCAGAGATACAGGGTGCTCCAACCTGCTGTAAAATGCTTGATTTTGAGAGTGAGCGAAACTAATGAAAACATTGTTGGGATAAAACCTAAAGGGAAAGGCCTAGCACCAAATTGCATTAGCCATCTGATCTAACTTCTGGAGGCAGTCAAAATGAATATTTGAATACTTCCCTACCTTATTCCTCTGCTGAGATGCAGGGTGCTCCAACCTGCTGTAAAATGTTTGATTTCGAGAGTGATCGAGACTAATGAAAACTTTGTTGGGGTAAAACCTAAAGGGAAAGGCCTAGCACCAAATTACATTGGCCATCTGATCTAACTTCTGGAGGCAGTCAAAATGAGTATTTGAATTCTTCCCTACCTTATTCCTCTGCTCAGATAAAAGGTGCTCCAACCTGCTGTAAAATGCTTGATTTCGAGAGTGATCGAAACTAATGAAAACATTGTTGGGGTAAAACCTAAATGGAAAGGCCTAGCACCAAATTGCATTGGCCATCTGATCTAACTTCTGGAGGCAGTCAAAATGATCCTTAGAATTCTTCCCTACCTCTTTCTTCTGCTGAGATACGGGGGGGTCCACCCTGCTGTAAAATGTTTGATTTCGAGAGCGAGCGAAACTAATGAAAACATTGTTGGGGTAAAACCAAAAGGGAAGGGCCTAGCTCCAAATTTCATTGGCCATCTGCTCTAACTTCTGGAGGCAGTCAAAATGAGTATTTGATTTCTTCCCTACCTTACTCCTCTGCTCAGATACAAGGTGTTCCAACCTGCTGTAAAATGCTTGATTTTGAGAGTGATTGAAACTAATGAAAACATTGTTGGGGCAAAACCTAAAGGGAAAGGCCTAGGACTAAATTTCATTGGCCATCGGATCTAACTTCTGGAGGCAGTCAAAATGAGTATTTGAATTCTTCCCTACCTCTTTCCTCTGCTGAGATACAGGGTGCTCCAACCTGCTGTAAAATGCTTGATTTCGAGAGTGATCGAAACTAATGAAAACATTGTTGGTTTAAAACCTAAAGGAAAGGCCTAGCACCAAATTGCATTGGCCATCTGATCTAACTTCTGGAGGCAGTCAATATGAGTATTTCAATTCTTCCCTACCTCTTTCCTCCGCTCAGATAAAAGGTGCTCCAACCTGCTGTAAAATTCTTGATTTCGAGAGTGATCGAAACTAATGAAAACATTGTTGGGGTAAAACCTAAAGGGAAAGGCCTAGCACCAAATTGCATTGGCCATCTGATCTAACTTCTGGAGACAGTCAAAAAGATCCTTAGAATTCTTCCCTACCTCTTTCTTCTGCTGAGATACAGGGTAGTCCAACCTGCTGTAAAATGCTTGATTTTGAGAGTGATCGAAAGTAATGAAAACTTTGTTGGGGTTGTGCCCGGTTGACGGTGTCCCTTTAAGAAAGGGAATATGGTGGACGGAAGTTGGTAAACGGAAGGAATACTCTAAACTAATTTTCATTGGTTGAGTGGGAGGAAGCACTATCTGGCCTGAGAGTGAAGTGGGCATTCCCAGCACTTCTCTGTCACTCTTGCTTCCGCTTTTCCTCGGTGCAGGAGCTGTGCTGGGCTTTCTGCCAAGACTTCGGCCTTGAAGATAAGACTAACCTTTTTTTCCAATTTACACAAACTGCTTTTAACTTCTTTCTTTCTTTTTCTCCCTCTTTTCCGAACTATTCTGGGGAAAGGGGAAGAGAGGGAGAGCAGAGGTGAGGATCCCCTCGGCCGAGGGGGTTACTCTCATTTCTGTGCTACTCTGTTGTATATCTTTGTATATATTGTAGATATTGTAAATTTGTAAATATTCCCCTGCAAAATCCTACACTGCTTTGTAAATATAGCTCCACTGCTTTGCTAATTCAGCTGGTGAGTTTTTTTTTCTTTCCCTTCAATTTTTCTTTCCCTTTACTTACGGGGGAGGAAGAGGCTTCTTGGCCTCGGCCCTTCCAACCCACCACATTTTTTTATTGGCGTACCCAACGTGCGGCAGATAATTAGTTTAATTTATTACCTGATTGATTTAGTGTTTTCTAGCTGAATTAGCAAACATGAAGGTCTTGTGGTTTGTGGAGCGATTGTTCTTTTCAATTTTTGGGGCTCTGGTTTACAGATATTGTTTGGGTTTGCTTTTGGATTACCTGGGTAAATATTTGGTGCGGACAATTTATATGTGGGTTATGTATAGAGTTAAATTATGGTATGGAAAATGTATTAATTTACTATGGCCAGTGAGATACAGGAATGTTACCTCCACCACTCTCCCAATTGAGATAAAGGGTTTTAAGATTTCGCCTGAGGAGAGAGTAACTTTAGGTGATGCCTGGGACCCAAGGGTGATTTATGTGATGTGTATAATTCTGCTACTGGTGATAATTATCGTGTATCTCCTAATTTCTTTACGGCGAGAAAGAAAGGTGTCAGGGCATGTTTTGTTATTAAAACTAGATCAAAAAGAAAACGCCGTAGCTCGAGATCAGTCCCAGAGTCATCTAGTGATGAGGACTGTGGAGAACCCGTGTCAGTTAAAAAGAAGGCTAAAAAGTTAATTGGTAAAGCAGCTCTAAATGACTTTGCTGATTCTAGCAAGCAGCCAAGGGCATCGGCTGGTATCAACATGGCACCTACTCCTTCTCCCACTCCTTCTCCTTCTTCTTCTTCTCCATCGGCCATTAACGGAGCAACGCACTTCCGCCCAATCCCTCGGTGGGACCGGAAGTCACTGCCCCAGCAGCTGATTTATCTCAGGACCTGTCAGCTTCCATTAAGGTGGCTGTCAATTCAAGCACAGCTCCAGTTAAGGTGGCTCCTTTAAAGACTAGAAGTGGAAAGGCCAAAGATGGAGAAGAAGAGGAGCTGGAGACTGATCCTGGTGAGGGGCCCTCTACTCTAAGAGATCCTGCTCAGGAGGAAGAGGTGGTTTGTTTTAAAGATCTAGCTAACCTAGTGAGATCAAAGCAGGATACAGATGAAGCTAGGAAAGCAGCTGGCAAAGGTGGTTCTCAGCTTAAAGAGATCCTTAGGAGAATGACAGCAGGATTATATGGACAAAAATTCAGGAGACGAGGAGGAAGATGATATTTTGGAATGTTCTTCGCCCCGAGGAATTGCGAAATGTCCGTAAAGATTTCACCAGGGCAGATAAGGAACCAATTCTAGCTTGGCTCAGTAGGTGTTATGATACAGGTGCTCCAGCTCTAACAGTTGGAGACAAGTCAGCAGCTCAGTTAGGAACTCTCTCAAGGGACAATGGAATAGATAGACATCTAGGCAGAGCTCTTGGTAAGGTTAGTCTGTGGATACGCCTTTTAATGGCGGTTGCCCTGAGATACCCTTCCCGAGATGATCTTCCATGGAATCCTAAACCCTGGACTACCATAGATGAGGGAATTAAGCGCTTGAGAGAATTTGCTGTTAGAGAGCTACTCTATGGTGAACATGAAACTCTGAATCCTGATGACATTCCTGTGGGTATTGGTCTTGCTAAAAGATCATCAAACTTGCTCCTTCCAATTATGCAAACATTCTGGCAAGCAGAATTGTGTCAAGAAGTTATGGTGGAGCTTCTCCTACGGTTGGCCAATTCAGTGATCAAATGAGACAATTGGAGGATAGCATGACACGTGGTTCTTTGGTTTCAGCCATTGAAACTCTGTCTGGAAAGATTGAGAATTGCATGAGAGAGTTAAAAGATGAATTTAGAAATTCCATATCCCAATTGGCACAAAGGGATAATTTCAATTCTTCCTCCAGGTGGATACAAGTTTCATCTGTGAGGAATACACGTCCCCCAAGGAGGTCATTCCAAAACAGGACATTCCAAAACAGGTTGTTCCAAAACAGACCACCAAGGCAATCACGTAGAACTATTTGGATAACTCTGCGTGATCAGTTTGGTGAGAACATGAACCGCTGGGATGGCCAACCAACTTCTAATCTTTTCAGGAGACTGAGGGAATTGCAAAGTGGCAGAACCCGAGGTAGCAATACCAGAAGGGTAGCTGTTACTTCCACAGTTCCCCAGAACGACTCTTATGGTTCCAACAGTGGCTCCGGTTATAACATGCAAAGTTATAACCCTGCAAACTATGTGCAATGCACATGTGCGCATGTTCCCCATAACTAGGGGTGCCCTGCCTCCCGCCAGGGGGAGGAGAGGGATAACAGAGATAATAGAATCTATTGGGATGTGTACATCCAGTGGCCTGGCACTTCACAATTTCGGAAGTACAGGGCCTTGGTTGACACAGGAGCTCAGTGCACCATAATACCATCAAATTATCAGGGATCAGAGTCTATAACTATTCTGGGAGTCACTGGTGGATCTCAAGAGTTAAGTAAGGTAGAGGTTAATATAAGTTTAACTGGTAAGCAATGGAAGAAGCATACAATTGTGACCGGACCTGATGCACCTTGTATTTTGGGAATTGATTTTCTCAGAGAAGGGCGTTTCAAGGACCCTAGAGGTTACAAATGGGCTTTTGGGTAGCTTCAATAGAAATTGATGGACAAAAATTGAAGCTGTCTGCTAGACCTGAACTTTCTGATGAATCTGCAGTTGTGGGACAACATAAGATACAGGACATTAAATTGCCGGTTGCTTCTCAGACTGTGCATCACAGACAATACAGAACCAACCGTGACTCTTTGTTGCCCATTCAGAATCTGATTCGTCAGTTGGAGAGTCAGAAAGTCGTCAGCAAAACTCATTCACCTTTCAACAGTCCAGTGTGGCCTGTGCGGAAGCAGAATGGAGACTGGCGTCTGACAGTGGACTACCGAGCCCTGAATGAAGTGACACCACCTATGAGTGCAGCAGTACCAGACATGATGGAACTACAGTATGAGCTGGAATCCAAAGAGGCCAAATGGTATGCTACCATAGACATTGCTAATGCATTTTTCTCTATTCCCATAGCAGAGGAATGCAGGCCTCAGTTTGCTTTCACCTGGAGAGGAATCCAGTACACTTTCAACAGGCTGCCAATGGGCTGGATCCACAGCTCAAGTATCTGTCATGCAGTGATCCACGATGCTCTGGAGAAAGGCGGTGCTCCAGAACACATCCAGTTCATCGATGATATCATCGTCTGGGGTAAAACTGCTGAGGAAGTCTTCGAGAAAGGTAACAAAATCATTGACATTCTTCTGAATGCAGGTTTTGCCATCAAACGAGACAAGGTGAAAGGACCTACCACAGAGATTCAGTTTCTGGGAGTGCGATGGCAGGATGGACGCCGACACATTCCAGTGGATGTGGTAAATAGAGTCTCTACCATGGCAAGTCCCACAAACAAGCAAGAGACCCTGCGTTTCTTGGGGATAGTGGGATTTTGGAGACTGCACATTCCTGGATACAGTCAGATTGTGAAACCTCTGTATGATGTAACTCGAAAGAGAAACCATTTCCACTGGGGACCTGAACAACAAGCAGCCTTTGACCAGATAAAGCAAGAGGTAATTCAAGCAATGGGTCTGGGACCTGTCCGAGATGGTCCAGACATTAAGAACATTTTGTATACGGCTGCAAGTGACAATGGTCCAACCTGGTGCTTGTGGCAAAAAGCTCCAGGTGAGACACGTGGACGACCTCTTGGTTTCTGGAGTCGAGGTTACAGAGGTTCAGAGGCTAATTATACTCCAACAGAGAAGGAAATTTTAGCTGCCTATGAAGGAGTGAAGGCATCTTCTGAAGTGATTGGAACTGAATCACAACTTCTTCTAGCTCCCAGATTACCAGTTTTGAATTGGATGTTCAAAGGCAAAGGTTCCACACCACATCATGCCACAGACTCCACATGGTCTAAGTGGATGGCTCTGATAACACAGAGAGCTCGAATGGGAAATCTTGAAAGACCTGGTCTAGTGGAGGTAATCTCAAGTTGGCCTGAAGGTATCAACTGTGCTAAACCTCCAGAGGAGAAAGTAACTCGTGCTGAGGAAGCTCCTCCTTACAATGACCTGTCTGATGATGAAAAGAAATATGCTTTGTTCACAGACGGTTCCTGTCGTCTTGTTGGAAACAAGCGAAGGTGGAAGGCTGCAGTGTGGAGTCCAACACGCCGAGTTGCAGAGGCGAAAGATGGAGAGGAGAATCCAGTCAGTTCGCAGAGGTAAAAGCTGTCCAGCTAGCTCTCGACGTAGCTGAACGTGAGAGATGGCCAAAGCTTTATCTCTACACCGACTCATGGATGGTAGCCAATGCTCTATGGGGTTGGCTAAAGAACTGGAAGAAGAGTGGTTGGCAGAGAAAAGGAAAACCCATTTGGGCAGCCAACCTGTGGCAGGACATTGCTGATCGAATCGAGAGAATTCCAGTGAAAGTGAGACACATTGATGCTCACATTCCTAAGAGCAAAGCTACTGAGGAACAGCAACACAACCATCAGGCAGATCTAGCTGCAAGAGTTTCTCAAGTAGACATGGACTCTAATCTTGATCTCGACTGGAAACACCGAGGTGAGATATTCTTAGCTCGGTGGGCTCACGATTCGTCAGGACATCAAGGCAGAGATGCAACATACCAATGGGCTCGTGACAGATCCATAGACATTTCCATGGATGCTATCACACAAGTCATCCATGACTGTGACATTTGTGCTGCTATTAAGCAGGCAAAACGACTTAAGCCCTTGTGGTATGGTGACAGATGGTCCAAGTACAAGTATGGTGAAGCTTGGCAGATTGACTACATCACTCTACCACGTTCTCGTTCTGGTAAGCAATACGTGCTTACTATGGTAGAGGCAAACACTGGATGGTTGGAAACTTATCCAGTTCCACATGCAACTGCACGCAACACCATTCTCGGTCTGGAGAGACAGATCCTGTGGAGACACGGAACTCCAGAGAGGATTGAGTCAGACAACGGAACTCATTTCAAGAACAACCTTGTAAAGAACTGGGCAAAAGAGCACGGTATTGAGTGGATATTCCACATTCCCTACTATGCACCAGCTTCAGGAAGATTGAACGCTACAACGGTTTGTTGAAGACCACTCTTAAAGCCATGGGGGATCTTTGAAAAACTGGGAAAAACATTTAGCACAAGCAACCTGGCTGGTAAATAGTAGAGGTTCAGTGAACCGAGCTGGACCTGCACATTCAGATTTGCTACGGAAAGTAGAAGGTGATAGAGTTCCTGTTGTTAGAGAAAAGAATCTGTTAGGTAAAACTGTTTGGGTATTTTCACCCTCAGGAGAGGCTAAACCTGTCCGAGGGGTGGTTTCAGCTGAAGGTCCGGGTCACACTTATTGGGTAATGCAAGAGAATGGTGAAATTCAGTGTATACCACAAAGAAATTTAACTTTAGCTGAAAGAGGTTGACTTCGAACTGTTGTACAGCTACATCGCGCCCAAAAAGAAGAATCAACGAGGAATCTACGGTGCACGAACCCTGAGATCCCTGAGAGCCCTGAGTCAACTAAGAGACCCTGAGATTTCCCTGTTTCCCTTTTCTTTGCTTCTCCGGCGAAGAAATGAACTGTTTTCCATTTTTCTCATTTTCTGATTTTCTTGGACTTTTGAATCATCTACACCTGAACATAGCCGGAATGGACTATGAACTTTACTCACGAACTGTAAATATCATCTTGGATTGGATGGACAGTATAAACAGTCAATGAAAATTGTTTAGAAGGGGTGGATTGTGCCCGGTTGACGGTGTCCCTTTAAGAAAGGGAATATGGTGGACGGAAGTTGGTAAACGGAAGGAATACTCTAAACTAATTTTCATTGGTTGAGTGGGAGGAAGCACTATCTGGCCTGAGAGTGAAGTGGGCATTCCCAGCACTTCTCTGTCACTCTTGCTTCCGCTTTTCCTCGGTGCAGGAGCTGTGCTGGGCTTTCTGCCAAGACTTCGGCCTTGAAGATAAGACT
This sequence comes from Melanerpes aurifrons, assembly GCA_011125475.1. Lineage (NCBI taxonomy): Eukaryota > Metazoa > Chordata > Aves > Piciformes > Picidae > Melanerpes > Melanerpes aurifrons. The sequence continues at coordinate 46,863 of WWNC01000209.1, read as the reverse complement.
AACCTTTTTTTCCAATTAACACAAACTGCTTTTAACTTCTTTCTTTCTTCTTTCTCCCTCTTTTCCGAACTATTCTGGGGAAAGGGGGGAAGAGAGGGGAGAGCAGAGGTGAGGATCCCCCTCGGCCGAGGGGGGTTACTCTCATTTCTGTGCTACTCTGTTGTATATCTTTGTATATATTGTAGATATTGTAAATTTGTAAATATTCCCCTGCAAAATCCTACACTGCTTTGTAAATATAGCTCCACTGCTTTGCTAATTCAGCTGGTGAGTTTTTTTTTCTTTCCCTTCAATTTTTCTTTCCCTTTACTTACGGGGGGGAGGGAAGAGGCTTCTTGGCCTCAGCCCTTCCAACCCACCACAGGGGTAAAACCTAAAGGGAAAGGCCTAGCACGAAATTGCGTTTGCCATCTGACCTAATTTCTGGAGGCAGTCAAACTGAGTATTTCAATTCTTCCCTACCTCTTTCCTCTGCTGAGATACAGGGTGCTATAACCTGCTTTAAAATGCTTGATTTTGAGAGTGATCGAAACTAATGAAAACATTGTTGGGGTAAAACCTAAAGGGAAAGGCCTAGCACCAAATTGCATTGGCCATCTGATCTGACTTCCGGAGGCAGTCAAAATGAGTATTTGAATTCTTCCCTACCTCTTTCCTCTGCTGAGATACAGGGTGCTCCAACATGCTGTAAAATGTTTGATTTTGAGTGTGAGCGAAACTAATGAAAACATTGTTGGGGTAAAACCTAAAGGGAAAGGCCTAGCACCAAATTGCATTGGCCATCTGATCTAACTTCTGGAGACAGTCAAAATGATCCTTAGAATTCTTCCCTACCTCTTTCCTCTGCTGATATACAGGGTGCTCCAATCTGCTGTAAAATGTTTAATTTTGAGTGTGAGCGAAACTAATGAAAACATTGTTGGGGTAAAACCGAAAGGGAAAGGCCTAGCACCAAGTTGCATTGGCCATCTGATCTAACTTCTGGAGGCAGTCAAAATGAGTATTTCAATTCTTCCCTACCTCTTTCCTCTGCTGAGATAGAAGGTGCTCCAACCTGCTGTAAAATGCTTGATTTTGAGAGTGAGCGAAACTAATGAAAACATTGTTGGGGTAAAACCTAAAGGGAAAGGCCTAGCACCAAATTGCATTGGCCATCTGATCTAACTTCTGGAGGCAGTCAAAATGAGTATTTGAATTCTTCCGTACCTTATTCCTCTGCTCAGATAGAAGGTGCTCCAACCTGGTGTAATTTACCTGATTTCGAGAATGATCGAAACTAATGAAAACATTGTTGGGGTAAAACCTAAAGGGAAAGGCCTAGCACCAAATTGCATTGGCCACCTGATCTAACTTCTGCAGGCAGTCAAAATGAGTATTTCAATTCGTCCCTACCTTATTCCTCTGCTGAGATACATGGTGCTCCAACCTGCTGTAAAATGCTTGATTTAGAGAGTGAGCGAAACTAATGAAAACATTGTTGTGGTAAAACCTAAAGGGAAAGGCCAAGCACCAAATTGCATTTGCCATCTGATCTAACTTCTGGAGGCAGTCAAAATGAGTATTTCAATTCTTCCCTACCTCTTTCCTCTGCTGAGATACAGGGTGCTCCAACCTGCTGTAAAATGCTTCATTTCGAGAGTGATCGAAACTAATGAAAACATTTTTGGGGTAAAACCTAAAGGGAAAGGCCTAGCACCAAATTGCATTGGCCATCTGATCTAACTTCTGGAGACAGTCAAAATGAGTATTTCAATTCTTCCCTACCTCTTTCCTCTGCTGAGATACAGGGTGCTCCAACCTGCTTTAAAATGCTTGATTTCGAGAGTGATCGAAACTGATGAAAACATTGTTGGTTTAAAACCTAAAGGGAAAGGCCTAGCACCAAATTGCATTGGCCATCTGATCTAACTTCTGGAGGCAGTCAATATGAGTATTTCAATTCTTCCCTACCTCTTTCCTCCGCTCAGATACAAGGTGCTCCAACCTGCTGTAAAATGTTTGATTTCGAGAGTGATCGAAACTAATGAAAACATTATTGGGGTAAAACCTAAAGGGAAAGGCCTAGCACCAAATTGCATTGGCCATCTGATCTAACCTCTGGAGGCAGTCAAAATGAGTATTTCAATTCTTCCCTACCTCTTTCCTCCGCTCAGATAAAAGGTGCTCCAACCTGCTGTAAAAATGCTTGATTTCGAGAATGATCGAAACTAATGAAAACATTATTGGGGTAAAACCTAAAGGGAAAGGCCTAGCACCAAATTGCATTGGCCATCTGATCTAACTTCTGGAGACAGTCAAAAAGATCCTTAGAATTCTTCCCTACCTCTTTCTTCTGCTGAGATACAGGGTAGTCCAACCTGCTGTAAAATGCTTGATTTTGAGAGTGATCGAAAGTAATGAAAACTTTGTTGGGGTAAAACCTAAAGGGAAAGGCCTAGCACGAAATTGCGTTTGCCATCTGACCTAATTTCTGGAGGCAGTCAAACTGAGTATTTCAATTCTTCCCTACCTCTTTCCCCTGCTGAGATACAGGGTGCTATAACCTGCTTTAAAATGCTTGATTTTGAGAGTGATCGAAACTAATTAAAACATTGTTGGGGTAAAACCTAAAGGGAAAGGCCTGTCACCAAATTGCATTGGCCATCTGATCTGACTTCTGGAGGCAGTCAAAATGAGTATTTGAATTCTTCCCTACCTCTTTCCTCTGCTGAGATACAGGGTGCTCCAACATGCTGTAAAATATTTGATTTTGAGTGTGAGCGAAACTAATGAAAACATTGTTGGGGTAAAACCTAAAGGGAAATGCCTAGCACCAAATTGCATTGGCCATCTGATCTAACTTCTGGAGACAGTCAAAATGATCCTTAGAATTCTTCCCTACCTCTTTCCTCTGCTGATATACAGGGTGCTCCAATCTGCTGTAAAATGTTTGATTTTGAGTGTGAGCGAAACTAATGAAAACATTGTTGGGGTAAAACCGAAAGCGAAAGGCCTAGCACCAAATTGCATTGGCCATCTGATCTAACTTCTGGAGGCAGTCAAAATGAGTATTTGAATTCTTCCGTACCTTATTCCTCGGCTCAGATACAAGGTGCTCCAACCTGCTGTAATTTACCTGATTTCGAGAATGATCGAAACTAATGAAAACATTGTTGGGGTAAAACCTAAAGGGAAAGGGCTAGCACCAAATTGCATTGGCCATCTGATCTAACTTCTGCAGGCAGTCAAAATGAGTATTTGAATTCTTCCCTACCTTATTCCTCTGCTGAGATAGAAGGTGCTCCAACCTGCTGTAATTTACCTGATTTCGAGAAAGATCGAAACTAATGAAAACATTGTTGGGGTAAAACCTAAAGGGAAAGGCCTAGCACCAAATTGCATTGGCCACCTGATCTAACTTCTGCAGGCAGTCAAAATGAGTATTTCAATTCGTCCCTACCTTATTCCTCTGCTGAGATACATGGTGCTCCAATCTGCCGTAAAATGTTTGATTTCGAGAGTGAGCGAAACAAATGAAAACATAGTTCGGATAAAACCTAAAGGGAAAGGCCAAGCACCAAATTGCATTTGCCATCTGATCTAACTTCAGGAGGCAGTCAAAATGAGTATTTCAATTCTTCCCTACCTCTTTCCTCTGCTGAGATACAGGGTGCTCCACCCTGCTGTAAAATGCTTGATTCTGAGAGTGGTTGAAACTAATGAAAACATTGTTGGGGTAAAACCTAAAGGGAAAGGCCTAGCACCAAATTGCATTGGCCATCTGATCTAACTTCTGGAGGCAGTCAAAATGAGTATTTCAATTCTTCCCTACCTCTTTCCTCTGCTGAGATACATGGTGCTCCAATCTGCCGTAAAATGTTTGATTTCGAGACTGAGCGAAACAAATGAAAACATAGTTCGGATAAAACCTAAAGGGAAAGGCCAAGCACCAAATTGCATTTGCCATCTGATCTAACTTCTGGAGGCAGTCAAAATGAGTATTTCAATTCTTCCCTACCTCTTTCCTCTGCTGAGATACAGGGTGCTCCAACCTGCTGTAAAATGCTTCATTTCGAGAGTGATTGAAACTAATGAAAACATTGTTGGGGTAAAACCTAAAGGGAAAGGCCTAGCACCAAATTGCATTGGCCCTCTGATCTAACTTCTGGAGACAGTCAAAAAGATCCTGAGAATTCTTCCCTACCTCTTTCCTCTGCTGAGATACAGGGTGCTATAACCTGCTTTAAAATGCTTGATTTTGAGAGTGATCGAAACTAATGAAAACATTGTTGGGGTAAAACCTAAAGGGAAAGGCCTAGCACCAAATTGCATTGGCCATCTGATCTAACTTCTGGAGGCATTCAAAATGAGTATTTCAATTCTTCCGTACCTTATTCCTCGGCTCAGATACAAGGTGCTCCAACCTGCTGTAAAATGCTTGATTTCGAGAGTGAGCGAAACTAATGAAAACATTGTTGGGGTAAAACCTAAAGGGAAAGGCCTAGCACCAAATTGCATTGGCCATCTGATCTAACTTCGTCAGGCTGTCAAAATGAGTATTTCAATTCGTCCCTACCTTATTCCTCTGCTGAGATACAGGGTGCTCCAACCTGCTTTAAAATGTTTGATTTCGAGAGTGAGCGATACTAATGAAAACATTGTTGGGGTAAAACCTAAAGGGAAAGGCCTAGCACCAAATTGCATTGGCCATCTGATCTAACTTCTGGAGGCAGTCAAAATGAGTATTTGAATTCTTCCGTACCTTATTCCTCGGCTCAGATACAAGGTGCTCCAACCTGCTGTAATTTACCTGATTTCGAGAATGATCAAACTAATGAAAACATTGTTGGGGTAAAACCTAAAGGAAAGGGCTTGCACCAAATTGCATTGGCCATCTGATCTAATTTCTGCAGGCAGTCAAAATGAGTATTTGAATTCTTCCCTACCTTATTCCTCTGCTCAGATAGAAGGTGCTCCAACCTGCTGTAATTTACCTGATTTCGAGAATGATCGAAACTAATGAAAACATAGTTCGGGTAAAACCTAAAGGGAAAGGCCTAGCACCAAATTCCATTGGCCACCTGATCTAACTTTTACAGGCAGTCAAAATGAGTATTTCAATTCTTCCCTACCTTATTCCTCTGCTGAGATACATGGTTCTCCAACCTGCTGTAATATGCTTGATTTAGAGAGTGAGCGAAACTAATGAAAACATTGTTGGGGTAAAACCTAAAGGGAAAGGCCTAGCACCAAACTGCGTTTGCCATCTGATCTAACTTCTGGAGGCAGTCAAAATGAGTATTTCAATTCTTCCCTACCTCTTTCCTCTGCTGAGATACAAGGTGCTCCAACCTGCCGTAAAATGCTTGATTTTGAGAGTGATTGAAACAAATGAAAACATTGTTGGGGTAAAACCTAAAGGAAAAGGCCTAGCACCAAATTTCATTGGCCATCTGATCTAACTTCTGGAGGCAGTCAAAATGAGTATTTCAATTCTTCCCTACCTCTTTCCTCTGCTGAGATACAGGGTGCTCCAACCTGCTTTAAAATGCTTGATTTCGAGAGTGATCGAAACTAATGAAAACATTGTTGGGGTAAAACCTAAAGGGAAAGGCCTAGCACCAAATTGCATTGGCCATCTGATCTAACTTCTGGAGACAGTCAAAAAGATCCTGAGAATTCTTCCCTACCTCTTTCCTCTGCTGAGATACAGGGTGCTATAACCTGCTTTAAAATGCTTGATTTTGAGAGTGATCGAAACTAATGAAAACATTGTTGGGGTAAAACCTAAAGGGAAAGGCCTAGCACCAAATTGCATTGGCCATCTGATCTAACTTCTGAAGGCATTCAAAATGAGTATTTGAATTCTTCCGTACCTTGTTCCTCGGCTCAGATACAAGGTGCTCCAACCTGCTGTAATTTACCTGATTTCGAGAATGATCGAAACTAATGAAAACATTGTTGGGGTAAAACCTAAAGGGAAAGGGCTAGCACCAAATTCCATTGGCCATCTGATCTAATTTCTGCAGGCAGTCAAAATGAGTATTTGAATTCTTCCCTACCTTATTCCTCTGCTCAGATAGAAGGTGCTCCAACCTGCTGTAATTTACCTGATTTCGAGAATGATCGAAACTAATGAAAACATAGTTCGGGTAAAACCTAAAGGGAAAGGCGTAGCACCAAATTCCATTGGCCACCTGATCTAACTTCTACAGGCAGTCAAAATGAGTATTTCAATTCGTCCCTACCTTATTCCTCTGCTGAGATACATGGTGCTCCAACCTGCTGTAAAATGCTTGATTTAGAGAGTGATCGAAACTAATGAAAACATTGTTGGGGTAAAACCTAAAGGGAAAGGCCTAGCACCAAACTGCGTTTGCCATCTGATCTAACTTCTGGAGGCAGTCAAAATGAGTATTTCAATTCTTCCCTACCTCTTTCCTCTGCTGACATACAGGGTGCTCCAACCTGCTGTAAAATGCTCCATTTCGAGAGTGATTGAAACTAATGAAAACATTGTTAGGGTAAAACCTAAAGGGAAAGGCCTAGCACCAAATTGCATTGGCCATCTGATCTAACTTCTGGAGGCAGTCAAAATGAGTATTTCAATTCTTCCCTACCTCTTTCCTCTGCTGAGATACAGGGTGCTCCACCCTGCTGTAAAATGCTTGATTTTGAGAGTGATTGAAACTAATGAAAACATTATTGGGGTAAAACCTAAAGGGAAAGGCCTAGCACCAAATTGCATTGGCCATCTGGTCCACCCTGCTGTAAAATGCTTGATTTCGAGAGTGAGCGAAACTAATGAAAACATTGTTGGGGTAAAACCTAAAGGGAAAGGCCTAGCACCAAATTGCATTGGCCATCTGATCTAACTTCTGGAGGCAGTCAAAATGAGTATTTGAATTCTTCCGTACCTTATTCCTCGGCTCAGATACAAGGTGCTCTAACCTGCTGTAATTTACCTGATTTCGAGAGTGAGCGAAACTAATGAAAACATTGTTGGGGTAAAACCTAAAGGGAAAGGCCTAGCACCAAATTGCATTGGCCATCTGATCTAACTTCTGCAGGCTGTCAAAATGAGTATTTCAATTCGTCCCTACCTTATTCCTCTGCAGAGATACATGGTGCTCCAACCTGCCGTAAAATGTTTGATTTCGAGAGTGAGCGATACTAATGAAAACATTGTTGGGGTAAAACCTAAAGGGAAAGGCCTAGCACCAAATTGCATTGGCCATCTGATCTAACTTCTGGAGGCAGTCAAAATGAGTATTTCAATTCTTCCCTACCTCTTTCCTCTGCTGAGATACAGGGTGCTCCAACCTGCTGTAAAAATGCTTCATTTCGAGAGTGATTGAAACTAATGAAAACATTGTTGGGGTAAAACCTAAAGGGAAAGGCCTAGCACCAAATTGCATTGGCCATCTGATCTAACTTCTGGAGACAGTCAAAAAGATCCTGAGAATTCTTCCCTAACTCTTTCCTCTGCTGAGATACAGGGTGCTATAACCTGCTTTAAAATGCTTGATTTTGAGAGTGATCGAAACTAATGAAAACATTGTTGGGGTAAAACCTAAAGGGAAAGGCCTAGCACCAAATTGCATTGGCCATCTGATCTAACTTCTGGAGGCAGTCAAAATGAGTATTTGAATTCTTCCGTACCTTGTTCCTCGGCTCAGATACAAGGTGCTCCAACCTGCTGTAATTTACCTGATTTCGAGAATGATCGAAACTAATGAAAACATTGTTGGGGTAAAACCTAAAGGGAAAGGGCTAGCACCAAATTCCATTGGCCATCTGATCTAATTTCTGCAGGCAGTCAAAATGAGTATTTGAATTCTTCCCTACCTTATTCCTCTGCTCAGATAGAAGGTGCTCCAACCTGCTGTAATTTACCTGCTTTCGAGAATGATCGAAACTAATGAAAACATAGTTCGGGTAAAACCTAAAGGGAAAGGCCTAGCACCAAATTCCATTGGCCATCTGATCTAATTTCTGCAGGCAGTCAAAATGAGTATTTGAATTCTTCCCTACCTTATTCCTCTGCTCAGATAGAAGGTGCTCCAACCTGCTGTAATTTACCTGCTTTCGAGAATGATCGAAACTAATGAAAACATAGTTCGGGTAAAACCTAAAGGGAAAGGCCTAGCACCAAATTCCATTGGCCACCTGATCTAACTTCTACAGGCAGTCAAAATGAGTATTTCAATTCGTCCCTACCTTATTCCTCTGCTGAGATACATGGTGCTCCAACCTGCTGTAAAATGCTTGATTTAGAGAGTGATCGAAACTAATGAAAACATTGTTGGGGTAAAACCTAAAGGGAAAGGCCTAGCACCAAACTGCGTTTGCCATCTGATCTAACTTCTGGAGGCAGTCAAAATGAGTATTTCAATTCTTCCCTACCTCTTTCCTCTGCTGACATACAGGGTGCTCCAACCTGCTGTAAAATGCTTCATTTCGAGAGTGATTGAAACTAATGAAAACATTGTTAGGGTAAAACCTAAAGGGAAAGGCCTAGCACCAAATTGCATTGGCCATCTGATCTAACTTCTGGAGGCAGTCAAAATGAGTATTTCAATTCTTCCCTACCTCTTTCCTCTGCTGAGATACAGGGTGCTCCACCCTGCTGTAAAATGCTTGATTTTGAGAGTGATAGAAACTAATGAAAACATTTTTGGGGTAAAACCTAAAGGGAAAGGCCTAGCACCAAATTGCATTGGCCATCTGGTCCACCCTGCTGTAAAATGCTTGATTTCGAGAGTGAGCGAAACTAATGAAAACATTGTTGGGGTAAAACCTAAAGGGAAAGGCCTAGCACCAAATTGCATTGGCCATCTGATCTAACTTCTGGAGGCAGTCAAAATGAGTATTTGAATTCTTCCGTACCTTATTCCTCGGCTCAGATACAAGGTGCTCTAACCTGCTGTAATTTACCTGATTTCGAGAGTGAGCGAAACTAATGAAAACATTGTTGGGGTAAAACCTAAAGGGAAAGGCCTAGCACCAAATTGCATTGGCCATCTGATCTAACTTCTGCAGGCTGTCAAAATGAGTATTTCAATTCGTCCCTACCTTATTCCTCTGCAGAGATACATGGTGCTCCAACCTGCCGTAAAATGTTTGATTTCGAGAGTGAGCGATACTAATGAAAACATTGTTGGGGTAAAACCTAAAGGGAAAGGCCTAGCACCAAATTGCATTGGCCATCTGATCTAACTTTTACAGGCAGTCAAAATGAGTATTTCAATTCTTCCGTACCTTATTCCTCGGCTCAGATACAAGGTGCTCCAACCTGCTGTAATTTACCTGATTTCGAGAATGATCGAAATTAATGAAAACATTGTTGGGGTAAAACCTAAAGGGAAAGGGCTTGCACCAAATTGCATTGGCCATCTGATCTAATTTCTGGAGGCAGTCAAAATGAGTATTTGAATTCTTCCCTACCTTATTCCTCTGCTCAGATAGAAGGTGCTCCAACCTGCTGTAATTTACCTGATTTCGAGAATGATCGAAACTAATGAAAACATAGTTCGGGTAAAACCTAAAGGGAAAGGCCTAGCACCAAATTCCATTGGCCACCTGATCTAACTTCTACAGGCAGTCAAAATGAGTATTTCAATTCGTCCCTACCTTATTCCTCTGCTGAGATACATGGTGCTGCAACCTGCTGTAATATGCTTGATTTAGAGAGTGAGCGAAACTAATGAAAACATTGTTGGGGTAAAACCTAAAGGGAAAGGCCTAGCACCAAACTGCGTTTGCCCTCTGATCTAACTTCTGGAGGCAGTCAAAATGAGTATTTCAATTCTTCCCTACCTCTTTCCTCTGCTGAGATACAGGGTGCTCCAACCTGCTGTAAAATGCTTCATTTCGAGAGTGATTGAAACTAATGAAACCATTGTTAGGGTAAAACCTAAAGGGAAAGGCCTAGCACTAAATTGCATTGGCCATCTGATCTAACTTCTGGAGGCAGTCAAAATGAGTATTTCAATTCTTCCCTACCTCTTTCCTCTGCTGAGATACAGGGTGCTCCAACCTGCTGTAAAATGCTTGATTTAGAGAGTGAGCGAAACTAATGAAAACATTGTTGGGGTAAAACCTAAAGGGAAAGGCCTAGCACCAAACTGCGTTTGCCCTCTGATCTAACTTCTGGAGGCAGTCAAAATGAGTATTTCAATTCTTCCCTACCTCTTTCCTCTGCTGAGATACAGGGTGCTCCAACCTGCTGTAAAATGCTTCATTTCGAGAGTGATTGAAACTAATGAAACCATTGTTAGGGTAAAACCTAAAGGGAAAGGCCTAGCACCAAATTGCATTGGCCATCTGATCTAACTTCTGGAGGCAGTCAAAATGAGTATTTCAATTCTTCCCTACCTCTTTCCTCTGCTGAGATACAGGGTGCTCCAACCTGCTGTAAAATGCTTCATTTCGAGAGTGATCGAAACTAATGAAAACATTTTTGGGGTAAAACCTAAAGGGAAAGGCCTAGCACCAAATTGCATTGACCATCTGGTCCACCCTGCTGTAAAATGCTTGATTTCGAGAGTGAGCGAAACTAATGAAAACATTGTTGGGGTAAAACCTAAAGGGAAAGGCCTAGCACCAAATTGCATTGGCCATCTGATCTAACTTCTGGAGGCAGTCAAAATGAGTATTTGAATTCTTCCGTACCTTATTCCTCGGCTCAGATACAAGGTGCTCTAACCTGCTGTAATTTACCTGATTTCGAGAGTGAGCGAAACTAATGAAAACATTGTTGGGGTAAAACCTAAAGGGAAAGGCCTAGCACCAAATTGCATTGGCCATCTGATCTAACTTCTGCAGGCTGTCAAAATGAGTATTTCAATTCGTCCCTACCTTATTCCTCTGCTGAGATACATGGTGCTCCAACCTGCCGTAAAATGTTTGATTTCGAGAGTGAGCGATACTAATGAAAACATTGTTGGGGTAAAACCTAAAGGGAAAGGCCTAGCACCAAATTGCATTGGCCATCTGATCTAACTTCTGGAGGCAGTCAAAATGAGTATTTCAATTCTTCCGTACCTTATTCCTCGGCTCAGATACAAGGTGCTCCAACCTGCTGTAATTTACCTGATTTCGAGAATGATCGAAACTAATGAAAACATTGTTGGGGTAAAACCTAAAGGGAAAGGGCTAGCACCAAATTGCATTGGCCATCTGATCTAATTTCTGCAGGCAGTCAAAATGAGTATTTGAATTCTTCCCTACCTTATTCCTCTGCTCAGATAGAAGGTGCCCCAACCTGCTGTAATTTACCTGATTTCGAGAATGATCGAAACTAATGAAAACATAGTTCGGGTAAAACCTAAAGGGAAAGGCCTAGCACCAAATTCCATTGGCCACCTGATCTAACTTCTACAGGCAGTCAAAATGAGTATTTCAATTCGTCCCTACCTTATTCCTCTGCTGAGATACATGGTGCTCCAACCTGCTGTAAAATGCTTGATTTAGAGAGTGAGCGAAACTAATGAAAACATTGTTGGGGTAAAACCTAAAGGGAAAGGCCTAGCACCAAATTCCATTGGCCATCTGGTCCACCCTGCTGTAAAATGCTTGATTTCGAGAGTGAGCGAAACTAATGAAAACATTGTTGGGGTAAAACCTAAAGGGAAAGGCCTAGCACCAAATTGCATTGGCCATCTGGTCCACCCTGCTGTAAAATGCTTGATTTCGAGAGTGAGCGAAACTAATGAAAACATTGTTGGGGTAAAACCTAAAGGGAAAGGCCTAGCACCAAATTGCATTGGCCATCTGATCTAACTTCTGGAGGCAGTCAAAATGAGTATTTGAATTCTTCCGTACCTTATTCCTCGGCTCAGATACAAGGTGCTCTAACCTGCTGTAATTTACCTGATTTCGAGAGTGAGCGAAACTAATGAAAACATTGTTGGGGTAAAACCTAAAGGGAAAGGCCTAGCACCAAATTGCATTGGCCATCTGATCTAACTTCTGGAGGCAGTCAAAATGAGTATTTGAATTCTTCCCTACCTCTTCACTCTGCTGAGATACAGGTTGCTCCAACCTGCTGTAAAATGCTTGATTTCAAGAGTGAGCGAAACTAATGAAAACATAGTTAGGGTAAAACCTAAAGGGAAAGGCCTAGCACCAAATTGCATTGGCCATCTGATCTAACTTCTGGAGGCAGTCAAAATGATCCTTAGAATTCTTCCCTACCTCTTTCCTCTGCTGAGATGCAAGGTGCTCCACCCTGCTGTAAAATGCTTGATTTTGAGAGTGATTGAAACTAATGAAAACATTGTTGGGGTAAAACCTAAAGGAAAAGGCCTAGAACCAAATTGCATTGGCCATCTGATCTAACATCTGGAGGCAGTCAAAATGAGTATTTGAATTCTTCCCTACCTCTTTCCTCTGCTGAGATACAAGGTGCTCCAACCTGCTGTAAAATGCTTCATTTCGAGAGTGATTGAAACTAATGAAAACATTGTTAGGGTAAAACCTAAAGGGAAAGGCCTAGCACCAAATTGCATTGGCCATCTGATCTAACTTCTGGAGACAGTCAAAATGAGTATTTCAATTCTTCCCTACCTCTTTCCTCTGCTGAGATGCAAGGTGCTCCAACCTGCTGTAAAATGCTTGATTTTGAGAGTGATTGAAACTAATGAAAACATTGTTGGGGTAAAACCTAAAGGAAAAGGCCTAGCACCAAATTTCATTGGCCATCTGATCTAACTTCTGGAGGCAGTCAAAATGAGTATTTCAATTCTTCCCTACCTCTTTCCTCTGCTGAGATACAGGGTGCTCCAACCTGCTTTAAAATGCTTGATTTCGAGAGTGAGCGAAACTAACGAAAACATTGTTCGGGTAAAACCTAAAGGGAAAGGCCTAACACCAAATTGCATTGGCCATCTGATCTAACTTCTGGAGGCAGTCAAAATGAGTATTTGAATTCTTCCCTACCACTTTCTTCTGCTGAGATACTGGGTGCTCCAACCTGCTGTAAAATGCTTGATTTCGAGAGTGAGCGAAACTAATGAAAATATTGTTGGGGTAAAACCTAAAGGGAAAGGCCTAGAACCAAATTGCATTGGCCATCTGATCTAACTTCTGGAGGCAGTCAAAATGAGTATTTCAATTCTTCCCTACCTCTTTCCTCTGCTCAGATAAAAGGTGCTCCAACATGCTGTAAAATGCTTGATTTCGAGAGTGATCGAAACTAATGAAAACATTATTGGGGCAAAACCTCAAGGGAAAGGCCTAGCACCAAATTGCATCGGCCATCTGATCTAACCTCAGGAGGCAGTCACAATGAGTATTTCAATTCTTCCCTACCTCTTTCCTCCGCTCAGATAAATGGTGCTCCAACCTGCTGTAAAAATGGTTGATTTCGAGTGATCGAAACTAATGAAAACATTGTTGGGGTAAAACCTAAAGGGAAAGGCCTAGCACCAAATTGCATTGGCCATCTGATCTAACCTCTGGAGGCAGTCAAAATGAGTATTTGAATTCTTCCCTACCTCTTTCCTCTGCTGATATACAGGGTGCTCCAACCTGCTGTAAAATGTTTGATTTTGAGTGTGAGCGAAACTAATGAAAACATTGTTGGGGTAAAACCTAAAGGGAAAGGCCTAGCACCAAATTGCATTGGTCATCTGATCTAACTTCTGGACACAGTCAAAATGATCCTTAGAATTCTTCCCTACCTCTTTCCTCTGCTGATATACAGGGTGCTGCAATCTGCTGTAAAATGTTTGATTTTGAGTGTGAGCGAAACTAATGAAAACATTGTTGGGGTAAAACCGAAAGGGAAAGGCCTAGCACCAAATTGCATTGGCCATCTGATCTAACTTCTGGAGGCAGTCAAAATGAGTATTTGAATTCTTCCGTACCTTATTCCTCGCTCAGATACAAGGTGCTCCAACCAGCTGTAATTTACCTGATTTCGAGAATGATCGAAACTAATGAAAACATTGTTGGGGTAAAACCTAAAGGGAAAGGGCTAGCACCAAATTGCATTGGCCATCTGATCTAATTTCTGCAGGCAGTCAAAATGAGTATTTGAATTCTTCCCTACCTTATTCCTCTGCTCAGATAGAAGGTGCTCCAACCTGCTGTAATTTACCTGATTTCGAGAATGATCGAAACTAATGAAAACATAGTTCGGGTAAAACCAAAAGGGAAAGGCCTAGCACCAAATGGCATTGGCCACCTGATCTAACTTCTACAGGCAGTCAAAATGAGTATTTCAATTCGTCCCTACCTTATTCCTCTGCTGAGATACATGGTGCTCCAACCTGCTGTAAAAAGCTTGATTTAGAGAGTGAGCGAAACTAATGAAAACATTGTTGGGGTAAAACCTAAAGGGTAAGGCCTAGCACCAAACTGCGTTTGCCATCTGATCTAACTTCTGGAGGCAGTCAAAATGAGTATTTCAATTCTTCCCTACCTCTTTCCTCTGCTGAGATGCAAGGTGCTCCACCCTGCTGTAAAATGCTTGATTTTGAGAGTGATTGAAACTAATGAAAACATTGTTGGGGTAAAACCTAAAGGAAAAGGCCTAGAACCAAATTGCATTGGCCATCTGATCTAACATCTGGAGGCAGTCAAAATGAGTATTTGAATTCTTCCCTACCTCTTTCCTCCGCTCAGATAAAAGGTGCTCCAACCTGCTGTAAAATGCTTCATTTCGAGAGTGATTGAAACTAATGAAAACATTGTTAGGGTAAAACCTAAAGGGAAAGGCCTAACACCAAATTGCATTGGCCATCTGATCTAACTTCTGGAGGCAGTTAAAATGAGTATTTGAATTCTTCCCTACCACTTTCTTCTGCTGAGATACTGGGTGCTCCAACCTGCTGTAAAATGCTTGATTTCGAGAGTGAGCGAAACTAATGAAAATATTGTTGGGGTAAAACCTAAAGGGAAAGGCCTAGAACCAAATTGCATTGGCCATCTGATCTAACTTCTGGAGGCAGTCAAAATGAGTATTTCAATTCTTCCCTACCTCTTTCCTCTGCTCAGATAAAAGGTGCTCCAACATGCTGTAAAATGCTTGATTTCGAGAGTGATCGAAACTAATGAAAACATTATTGGGGCAAAACCTCAAGGGAAAGGCCTAGCACCAAATTGCATCGGCCATCTGATCTAACCTCAGGAGGCAGTCAAAATGAGTATTTCAATTCTTCCCTACCTCTTTCCTCCGCTCAGATAAATGGTGCTCCAACCTGCTGTAAAAATGGTTGATTTCGAGAGTGATCGAAACTAATGAAAACATTGTTGGGGTAAAACCTAAAGGGAAAGGCCTAGCACCAAATTGCATTGGCCATCTGATCTAACCTCTGGAGGCAGTCAAAATGAGTATTTGAATTCTTCCCTACCTCTTTCCTCTGCTGATATACAGGGTGCTCCAACCTGCTGTAAAATGTTTGATTTTGAGTGTGAGCGAAACTAATGAAAACATTGTTGGGGTAAAACCTAAAGGAAAGGCCTAGCACCAAATTGCATTGGTCATCTGATCTAACTTCTGGACACAGTCAAAATGATCCTTAGAATTCTTCCCTACCTCTTTCCTCTGCTGATATACAGGGTGCTGCAATCTGCTGTAAAATGTTTGATTTTGAGTGTGAGCGAAACTAATGAAAACATTGTTGGGTAAAACCGAAAGGGAAAGGCCTAGCACCAAATTGCATTGGCCATCTGATCTAACTTCTGGAGGCAGTCAAAATGAGTATTTGAATTCTTCCGTACCTTATTCCTCGGCTCAGATACAAGGTGCTCCAACCAGCTGTAATTTACCTGATTTCGAGAATGATCGAAACTAATGAAAACATTGTTGGGGTAAAACCTAAAGGGAAAGGGCTAGCACCAAATTGCATTGGCCATCTGATCTAATTTCTGCAGGCAGTCAAAATGAGTATTTGAATTCTTCCCTACCTTATTCCTCTGCTCAGATAGAAGGTGCTCCAACCTGCTGTAATTTACCTGATTTCGAGAATGATCGAAACTAATGAAAACATAGTTCGGGTAAAACCAAAAGGGAAAGGCCTAGCACCAAATTGCATTGGCCACCTGATCTAACTTCTACAGGCAGTCAAAATGAGTATTTCAATTCGTCCCTACCTTATTCCTCTGCTGAGATACATGGTGCTCCAACCTGCTGTAAAAAGCTTGATTTAGAGAGTGAGCGAAACTAATGAAAACATTGTTGGGGTAAAACCTAAAGGGAAAGGCCTAGCACCAAACTGCGTTTGCCATCTGATCTAACTTCTGGAGGCAGTCAAAATGAGTATTTCAATTCTTCCCTACCTCTTTCCTCTGCTGAGATACAGGGTGCTCCAACCTGCTGTAAAATGCTTCATTTCGAGAGTGATTGAAACTAATGAAAACATTGTTAGGGTAAAACCTAAAGGGAATGGGCTAGCACGAAATTGCATTGGCCATCTGATCTAACTTCTGGAGGCAGTCAAAATGAGTATTTCAATTCTTCCCTACCTCTTTCCTCTGCTGAGATACAAGGTGCTCCAACCTGCTGTAAAATGCTTCATTTCGAGAGTGATTGAAACTAATGAAAACATTGTTAGGGTAAAACCTAAAGGGAAAGGCCTAGCACCAAATTGCATTGGCCATCTGATCTAACTTCTTGAGACAGTCAAAATGAGTATTTCAATTCTTCCCTACCTCTTTCCTCTGCTGAGATACAAGGTGCTCCAACCTGCCGTAAAATGCTTGATTTTGAGAGTGATCGAAACTAATGAAAACATTGTTGGGGTAAAACCTAAAGGGAAAGACCTAGCACCAAATTGCATTGGCCATCTGATCTAACTTCTGGAGGCAGTCAAAATGAGTATTTGAATTCTTCCCTACCTTATTCCTGTGCTCAGATACAAACTGCTCCAACCTGCTGTAATATGCTTGATTTTGAGAGTGAGCGAAACTAATGAAAACATTGTTGGGGTAAAACCTAAAGGGAAAGACCTAGCACCAAATTGCATTGGCCATCTGATCTAATTTCTGGAGGCAGTCAAAATGAGTATTTGAATTCTTCCCTACCTTATTCCTGTGCTCAGATACAAACTGCTCCAACCTGCTGTAAAATGCTTGATTTTGAGAGTGATCGAAACTAATGAAAACATTGTTGGGGTAAAACCTAAAGGGAAAGGCCTAGCACCAAATTGCATTGGTCATCTGATCTAACTTCTGGAGACAGTCAAAAAGATCCTTAGAATTCTTCCGTACTCTTTCCTCTGCTGAGATACAGGGTGGCCCAACCTGCTGTAAAATGCTTGATTTTGAGAGTGATCGAAACTAATGAAAACATTGCTGGGGTAAAACCTAAAGGGAAAGGCCTAGCACCAAATTGCATTGGCCATCTGATCTAACTTCTGGAGGCAGTCAAATTGAGTATTTGAATTCCTCCGTACCTTATTCCTCGGCTCAGATACAAGGTGCTCTAACCTGCTGTAATTTACCTGATTTCGAGAGTGAGCGAAACTAATGAAAACATTGTTGGGGTAAAACCTAAAGGGAAAGGCCTAGCACCAAATTGCATTGGCCATCTGATCTAACTTCTGCAGGCTGTCAAAATGAGTATTTCAATTTGTCCCTACCTTATTCCTCTGCTGAGATACATGGTGCTCCAACCTGCCGTAAAATGTTTGATTTCGAGAGTGAGCGATACTAATGAAAACATTGTTGGGTCAAAACCTAAAGGGAAAGGCCTAGCACCAAATTGCATTGGCCATCTGATCTAACTTCTGGAGGCAGTCAAAATGAGTATTTCAATTCTTCCCTACCTCTTTCCTCTGCTGAGATACAGGGTGCTCCAACCTGCTGTAAAATGCTTCATTTCGAGAGTGATTGAAACTAATGAAAACATTGTTGGGGTAAAACCTAAAGGAAAAGGCCTAGGACCAAATTGCATTGGCCATCTGATCTAACATCTGGAGGCAGTCAAAATGAGTATTTGAATTCTTCCCTACCTCTTTCCTCTGCTGAGATACAGGGTGCTCCAACCTGCTGTAAAATGCTTGATTTCGAGAGTGATCGAAACTAATGAAAACATTGTTGGTTTAAAACCTAAAGGGAAAGGACTAGCACCAAATTGCATTGGCCATCTGGTCTGACTTCTGGAGACAGTCAAAAAGATCCTTAGAATTCTTCCCTACCTCTTTCTTCTGCTGAGATACAGGGTGCTCCAACCTGCTGTAAAATGCTTGATTTTGAGAGTGAGCGAAACTAATGAAAACTTTGTTGGGGTAAAACCTAAAGGGAAAGGCCTAGCACCAAATTGCATTGGCCATCTGATCTAACTTCTGGAGACAGTCAAAAAGACCCTTAGAATTCTTCCCTACCTCTTTCTTCTGCTGAGATACAGGGTGGTCCAACCTGCTGTAAAATGCTTGATTTTGAGAGTGATCGAAACTAATGAAAACTTTGTTGGGGTAAAACCAAAAGGGAAAGGCCTAGCTCCAAATTCCATTGGCCATCTGATCTAACTTCTGGAGACAGTCAAAATGAGTATTTCAATTCTTCCCTACCTCTTTCCTCTGCTGAGATACAGGGTGGTCCACCCTGCTGTAAAATGCTTGATTTCGAGAGTGAGCGAAACTAATGAAAACATTGTTGGGGTAAAACCTAAAGGGAAAGGCCTAGCACCAAATTGCATTGGCCATCTGATCTAACTTCTGGAGGCAGTCAAAATGAGTATGTGAATTCTTCCCTACCTTATTCCTCTGCTGAGATACAGGGTGCTCCAACCTGCTGTAAAATGCTTGATTTTGAGAGTGAGCGAAACTAATGAAAACATTGTTGGGGTAAAACTTAAAGGGAAAGGCCTAGCACCAAATTGCATTGGCCATCTGATCTAACTTCTGGAGGCAGTCAAAATGAGTATTTGAATTCTGCCCTACCTCTTTCTTCTGCTGAGATACAAGGTGGTCCAACCTGCTGTAAAATGCTTGATTTTGAGAGTGAGCGAAACTAATGAAAACTTTGTTGGGGTAAAACCTAAAGGGAAAGGCCTAGCTCCAAATTCCATTGGCCATCTGATCTAACTTCTGGAGGCAGTCAAAATGAGTATTTCAATTCTTCCCTACCTCTTTCTTCTGCTGAGATACAGGGTGGTCCACCCTGCTGTAAAATGCTTCATTTCGAGAGTGAGTGAAACTAATGAAAACATTGTTGGGGTAAAACCTAAAGGGAAAGGCCTAGCACCAAATTGCATTGGCCATCTGATCTAACTTCTGGAGGCAGTCAAAATGAGTATTTGAATTCTTCCCTACCTCTTTCCTCTGCTGAGATACAGGGTGCTCCAACCTGCTGTAAAATGCTTGATTTTGAGAGTGATCGAAACTAATGAAAACTTTGTTGGGGTAAAACCTAAAGGGAAAGGCCTAGCACCAAATTGCGTTTGCCATCTGATCTAACTTCTGGAGGCAGTCAAAATGAGTATTTCAATTCTTCCCTACCTCTTTCCTCTGCTGAGATACAGGGTGCTCCAACCTGCTTTAAAATGCTTGATTTCGAGAGTGATCGAAACTAATGAAAACATTGTTGGGGTAAAACCTAAAGGGAAAGGCCTAGCACCAAATTGCATTGGCCATCTGATCTAACTTCTGGAGGCAGTCAAAATGAGTATTTGAATTCTTCCCTACCTCTTTCCTCTGCTGAGATACAGGGTGCTCCAACCTGCTTTAAAATGCTTGATTTCGAGAGTGAGCGAAACTAATGAAAACATTGTTGGGGTAAAACCTAAAGGGAA
Source organism: Melanerpes aurifrons (assembly GCA_011125475.1). Taxonomy (NCBI): domain Eukaryota; kingdom Metazoa; phylum Chordata; class Aves; order Piciformes; family Picidae; genus Melanerpes; species Melanerpes aurifrons. The sequence continues at coordinate 27,143 of WWNC01000209.1, read as the reverse complement.
AGGCCTAGCACCAAATTGCATTGGCCATCTGATCTGACTTCTGAAGGCAGTCAAAATGAGTATTTGAATTCTTCCCTATATCTTTCCTCTGCTGAGATGCAAGGTGCTCCAACCTGCTGTAAAATGCTTGATTTTGAGAGTGAGCAAAACTAAGGAAAACATTGTTGGGGTAAAACCTAAAGGGAAAGGCCTAGCACCAAATTGCATTGGTCATCTGATCTAACTTCTGGAGGCAGTCAAAATGAGTATTTGAATTCTTCCCTACCTTATTCCTCTTCTCAGATAAAAGGTGCTCCAACCTGCAGTAAAATGCTTGATTTCGAGAGTGAGCGAAACTAATGAAAACATTGTTGGGGTAAAACCTAAAGGGAAAGGCCTAGCACCAAATTGCATTGGCCATCTGATCTAACTTCTGGAGGCAGTCAAAAAGATCCTCAGAATTCTTCCCTACCTCTTTCTTCTGCTGAGATACAGGGTGCTCCAACCTGCTGTAAAATGCTTGATTTTGAGAGTGATCGAAACTAATGAAAACATTGTTGGGGTAAAACCTAAAGGGAAAGGCCTAGCACCAAATTGCATTGGCCATCTGATCTAACTTCTGGAGGCAGTCAAAAAGATCCTCAGAATTCTTCCCTACCTCTTTCTTCTGCTGAGATACAGGGTGCTCCAACCTGCTGTAAAATGCTTGATTTTGAGTGTGAGGATAACTAATGAAAACATTGTTGGGGTAAAACCTAAAGGGAAAGGCCTATCACCAAATTGCATTGGCCATCTGATCTAACTTCTGGAGGCAGTCAAAATGAGTATTTCAATTCTTCCCTTCCTCTTTCCTCTGCTGAGATACAGGATGGTCCACCCTGCTGTAAAATGCTTGATTTCGAGAGTGATTGAAACTAATGAAAACATTGTTGGGCTAAAACCTAAAGGGAAAGGCCTAGCACCAAATTGCATTGGCCATCTGATCTAACTTCTGCAGGCAGTCAAAATGAGTATTTCAATTCGTCCCTACCTTATTCCTCTGCTGAGATACATGGTGCTCCAACCTGCCGTAAAATGTTTGATTTCGAGAGTGAGCGATACTAATGAAAACATTGTTGGGGTAAAACCTAAAGGGAAAGGCCTAGCACCAAATTGCATTGGCCATCTGATCTAACTTCTGGAGGCAGTCAAAATGAGTATTTCAATTCTTCCCTACCTCTTTCCTCTGCTGAGATACAGGGTGCTCCAACCTGCTTTAAAATGCTTGATTTCGAGAGTGATCGAAACTAATGAAAACATTGTTGGGGTAAAACCTAAAGGGAAAGGCCTAGCACCAAATTGCATTGGCCATCTGATCTAACTTCTGGAGGCATTCAAAATGAGTATTTGAATTCTTCCCTACCTCTTTCCTCTGCTGAGATACAGGGTGCTCCAACCTGCTTTAAAATGCTTGATTTCGAGAGTGAGCGAAACTAATGAAAACATTGTTGGGGTAAAACCTAAAGGGAAAGGCCTAGCACCAAATTGCATTGGCCATCTGATCTGACTTCTGAAGGCAGTCAAAATGAGTATTTGAATTCTTCCCTATATCTTTCCTCTGCTGAGATGCAAGGTGCTCCAACCTGCTGTAATATGCTTGATTTTGAGAGTGAGCGAAACTAATGAAAACATTGTTGGGGTAAAACCTAAAGGGAAAGGCCTAGCACCAAATTGCATTGGTCATCTGATCTAACTTCTGGAGGCAGTCAAAATGAGTATTTGAATTCTTCCCTACCTTATTCCTCTTCTCAGATAAAAGGTGCTCCAACCTGCAGTAAAATGCTTGATTTCGAGAGTGAGCGAAACTAATGAAAACATTGTTGGGGTAAAACCTAAAGGAAAGGCCTAGCACCAAATTGCATTGGCCATCTGATCTAACTTCTGGAGGCAGTCAAAAAGATCCTCAGAATTCTTCCCTACCTCTTTCTTCTGCTGAGAGACAGGGTGCTCCAACCTGCTGTAAAATGCTTGATTTTGAGAGTGATCGAAACTAATGAAAACATTGTTGGGGTAAAACCTAAAGGGAAAGGCCTAGCACCAAATTGCATTGGCCATCTGATCTAACTTCTGGAGGCAGTCAAAAAGATCCTCAGAATTCTTCCCTACCTCTTTCTTCTGCTGAGATACAGGGTGCTCCAACCTGCTGTAAAATGCTTGATTTTGAGTGTGAGGATAACTAATGAAAACATTGTTGGGGTAAAACCTAAAGGGAAAGGCCTATCACCAAATTGCATTGGCCATCTGATCTAACTTCTGGAGGCAGTCAAAATGAGTATTTCAATTCTTCCTTCCTCTTTCCTCTGCTGAGATACAGGATGGTCCACCCTGCTGTAAAATGCTTGATTTCGAGAGTGATTGAAACTAATGAAAACATTGTTGGGCTAAAACCTAAAGGGAAAGGCCTAGCACCAAATTGCATTGGCCATCTGATCTAACTTCTGCAGGCAGTCAAAATGAGTATTTCAATTCGTCCCTACCTTATTCCTCTGCTGAGATACATGGTGCTCCAACCTGCCGTAAAATGTTTGATTTCGAGAGTGAGCGATACTAATGAAAACATTGTTGGGGTAAAACCTAAAGGGAAAGGCCTAGCACCAAATTGCATTGGCCATCTGATCTAACTTCTGGAGGCAGTCAAAATGAGTATTTCAATTCTTCCCTACCTCTTCACTCTGCTGAGATACAGGGTGCTCCAACCTGCTGTAAAATGCTTGATTTTGAGAGTGATCAAACTAATGAAAACTTTGTTGTGGTAAAACCTAAAGGGAAAGGCCAAGCTCCAAATTCCATTGGCCATCTGATCTAACTTCTGGAGGCAGTCAAAATGAGTATTTCAATTCTTCCCTACCTCTTTCCTCTGCTGAGATACAGGGTGGTCCAACCTGCTGTAAAATGTTTGATTTCGAGAGTGAGCGAAACTAATGAAAACATTGTTGGGGTAAAACCTAAAGGGAAAGGCCTAGCACCAAATTGCATTGGCCATCTGATCTAACTTCTGGAGGCAGTCAAAATGAGTATTTGAATTCTTCCCTACCTTATTTCTCTGCTGAGATACAGGGTGCTCCAACCTGCTGTAAAATGCTTGATTTTGAGAGTGAGCGAAACTAATGAAAACATTGTTGGGGTAAAACTTAAAGGGAAAGGCCTAGCACCAAATTGCATTGGCCATCTGATCTAACTTCTGGAGGCAGTCAAAATGAGTATTTGAATTCTGCCCTACCTCTTTCTTCTGCTGAGATACAGGGTGGTCCAACCTGCTGTAAAATGCTTGATTTCGAGAGTGATCGAAACTAATGAAAACTTTGTTGGGGTAAAACCTAAAGGGAAAGGCCTAGCACCAAATTGCGTTTGCCATCTGATCTAACTTCTGGAGGCAGTCAAAATGAGTATTTCAATTCTTCCCTAACTCTTTCCTCTGCTGAGATACAGGGTGCTCCAACCTGCTTTAAAATGCTTGATTTTGAGAGTGAGAGAAACTAATGAAAACATTGTTGGGGTAAAACCTAAAGGGAAAGGCCTATCACCAAATTGCATTGGCCATCTGATCTAAGTTCTGGAGGCAGTCAAAATGAGTATTTGAATTCTTCCCTACCTCTTCCCTCTGCTGAGATACAGGGTGCTCCAACCTGCTTTAAAATGCTTGATTTCGAGAGTGAGCGAAACTAATGAAAACATTGTTGGGGTAAAACCTAAAGGGAAAGGCCTAGCACCAAATTGCATTTGCCATCTGATCTGACTTCTGAAGGCAGTCAAAATGAGTATTTGAATTCTTCCCTATATCTTTCCTCTGCTGAGATGCAAGGTGCTCCAACCTGCTGTAAAATGCTTGATTTTGAGAGTGAGCGAAACTAAGGAAAACATTGTTGGGGTAAAACCTAAAGGGAAAGGCCTAGCACCAAATTGCATTGGCCATCTGATCTAACTTCTGGAGGCAGTCAAAATGAGTATTTGAATTCTTCCCTACCTTATTCCTCTTCTCAGATAAAAGGTGCTCCAACCTGCAGTAAAATGCTTGATTTCGAGAGTGAGCGAAACTAATGAAAACATTGTTGGGGTAAAACCTAAAGGGAAAGGCCTAACACCAAATTGCATTGGCCATGTGATCTAACTTCTGGAGGCAGTCAAAAAGAGCCTTAGAATTCTTCCCTACCTCTTTCTTCTGCTGAGATACAGGGTGCTCCAACCTGCTGTAAAATGCTTGATTTTGAGAGTGATCGAAACTAATGAAAACATTGTTGGGGTAAAACCTAAAGGGAAAGGCCTAGCACCAAATTGCGTTTGCCATCTGATCTAACTTCTGGAGGCAGTGAAAATGACTTTTTCAATTCTTCCCTACCTCTTTCCTCTGCTGAGATACAGGGTCCTCCAACCTGCTTTAAAATGCTTGATTTTGAGAGTGAGCGAAACTAATGAAAACATTATTGGGGTAAAACCTAAAGGGAAAGGCCTAGCACCAAATTGCATTGGCCATCTGATCTAACTTCTGGAGGCAGTCAAAATGAGTATTTGAATTCTTCCCTACCTTATTCCTCTGCTCAGATACAAGGTGCTCCAACCTGCTGTAATATGCCTGATTTTGAGAGTGAGAGAAACTAATGAAAACATTGTTGGGGTAAAACCTAAAGGGAAAGGCCTAGCACCAAATTGCATTGGTCATCTGATCTAACTTCTGGAGGCAGTCAAAATGATCCTTAGAATTCTTCCCTACCTCTTTCCTCTGCTGAGATACAGAATGGTCCACCCTGCTGTAAAATGCTTGATTTTGAGTGTGAGGATAACTGATGAAAACATTGTTGGGGTAAAACCTAAAGGGAAAGGCCTAGCACCAAATTGCATTGGCCATCTGATCTAACTTCTGGAGGCAGTCAAAATGAGTATTTCAATTCTTCCCTTCCTCTTTCCTCTGCTGAGATACAGGATGGTCCACCCTGCTGTAAAATGCTTGATTTCGAGAGTGATTGAAACTAATGAAAACATTGTTGGGCTAAAACCTAAAGGGAAAGGCCTAGCACCAAATTGCATTGGCCATCTGATCTAACTTCTGGAGGCAGTCAAAATGAGTATTTCAATTCTTCCCTACCTCTTTCCTCTGCTGAGATACAGGGTGCTCCAACCTGCTGTAAAATGCTTGATTTTGAGAGTGAGCGAAACTAATGAAAACATTGTTGGGGTAAAACTTAAAGGGAAAGGCCTAGCACCAAATTGCATTGGCCATCTGATCTAACTTCTGGAGGCAGTCAAAATGAGTATTTGAATTCTTCCTACCTCTTTCTTCTGCTGAGATACAAGGTGGTCCAACCTGCTGTAAAATGCTTGATTTTGAGAGTGAGCGAAACTAATGAAAACTTTGTTGGGGTAAAACCTAAAGGGAAAGGCCTAGCACCAAATTGCATTGGTCATCTGATCTAACTTCTGGAGACAGTCAAAATGATCCTTAGAATTCTTCCCTACCTCTTTCCTCTGCTGATATACAGGGTGCTCCAACCTGCTGTAAAATGCTTGATTTTGAGTGTGAGGATAACTAATGAAAACATTGTTGGGGTAAAACCTAAAGGGAAAGGCCTATCACCAAATTGCATTGGCCATCTGATCTAACTTCTGGAGGCAGTCAAAATGAGTATTTCAATTCTTCCTTCCTCTTTCCTCTGCTGAGATACAGGATGGTCCACCCTGCTGTAAAATGCTTGATTTCGAGAGTGATTGAAACTAATGAAAACATTGTTGGGCTAAAACCTAAAGGAAAGGCCTAGCACCAAATTGCATTGGCCATCTGATCTAACTTCTGCAGGCAGTCAAAATGAGTATTTTAATTCGTCCCTACCTTATTCCTCTGCTGAGATACATGGTGCTCCAACCTGCCGGAAAATGTTTGATTTCGAGAGTGATCGAAACTAATGAAAACATTGTTGGGGTAAAACCTAAAGGGAAAGGCCTAGCACCAAATTGCATTGGCCATCTGGTCTAACTTCTGGAGGCAGTCAAAATGAGTATTTCAATTCTTCCCTACCTCTTCACTCTGCTGAGATACAGGGTGCTCCAACCTGCTGTAAAATGCTTGATTTTGAGAGTGATCGAAACTAATGAAAACTTTGTTGGGGTAAAACCTAAAGGGAAAGGCCTAGCTCCAAATTCCATTGGCCATCTGATCTAACTTCTGGAGGCAGTCAAAATGAGTATTTCAATTCTTCCCTACCTCTTTCCTCTGCTGAGATACAGGGTGGTCCAACCTGCTTTAAAATGTTTGATTTCGAGAGTGAGCGAAACTAATGAAAACATTGTTGGGGTAAAACCTAAAGGGATAGGCCTAGCACCAAATTGCATTGGCCATCTGATCTAACTTCTGGAGGCAGTCAAAATGAGTATTTGAATTCTGCCCTACCTCTTTCTTCTGCTGAGATACAGGGTGGTCCAACCTGCTGTAAAATGCTTGATTTTGAGAGTGATCGAAACTAATGAAAACTTTGTTGGGGTAAAACCTAAAGGGAAAGGCCAAGCACCAAATTGCGTTTGCCATCTGATCTAACTTCTGGAGGCAGTCAAAATGAGTATTTCAATTCTTCCCTACCTCTTTCCTCTGCTGAGATACAGGGTGCTCCAACCTGCTTTAAAATGCTTGATTTCGAGAGTGATCGAAACTAATGAAAACATTGTTGGGGTAAAACCTAAAGGGAAAGGCCTAGCACCAAATTGCATTGGCCATCTGATCTAAGTTCTGGAGGCAGTCAAAATGAGTATTTGAATTCTTCCCTACCTTATTCCTCTGCTCAGATACAAGGTGCTCCAACCTGCTGTAATATGCCTGATTTTGAGAGTGAGAGAAACTAATGAAAACATTGTTGGGGTAAAACCTAAAGGGAAAGGCCTAGCACCAAATTGCATTGGTCATCTGATCTAACTTCTGGAGGCAGTCAAAATGATCCTTAGAATTCTTCCCTACCTCTTTCCTCTGCTGAGATACAGAATGGTCCACCCTGCTGTAAAATGCTTGATTTTGAGTGTGAGGATAACTGATGAAAACATTGTTGGGGTAAAACCTAAAGGGAAAGGCCTAGCACCAAATTGCATTGGCCATCTGATCTAACTTCTGGAGGCAGTCAAAATGAGTATTTCAATTCTTCCCTTCCTCTTTCCTCTGCTGAGATACAGGATGGTCCACCCTGCTGTAAAATGCTTGATTTCGAGAGTGATTGAAACTAATGAAAACATTGTTGGGCTAAAACCTAAAGGGAAAGGCCTAGCACCAAATTGCATTGGCCATCTGATCTAACTTCTGGAGGCAGTCAAAATGAGTATTTCAATTCTTCCCTACCTCTTTCCTCTGCTGAGATACAGGGTGCTCCAACCTGCTGTAAAATGCTTGATTTTGAGAGTGAGCGAAACTAATGAAAACATTGTTGGGGTAAAACTTAAAGGGAAAGGCCTAGCACCAAATTGCATTGGCCATCTGATCTAACTTCTGGAGGCAGTCAAAATGAGTATTTGAATTCTTCCCTACCTCTTTCTTCTGCTGAGATACAAGGTGGTCCAACCTGCTGTAAAATGCTTGATTTTGAGAGTGAGCGAAACTAATGAAAACTTTGTTGGGGTAAAACCTAAAGGGAAAGGCCTAGCACCAAATTGCATTGGTCATCTGATCTAACTTCTGGAGACAGTCAAAATGATCCTTAGAATTCTTCCCTACCTCTTTCCTCTGCTGATATACAGGGTGCTCCAACCTGCTGTAAAATGCTTGATTTTGAGTGTGAGGATAACTAATGAAAACATTGTTGGGGTAAAACCTAAAGGGAAAGGCCTATCACCAAATTGCATTGGCCATCTGATCTAACTTCTGGAGGCAGTCAAAATGAGTATTTCAATTCTTCCCTTCCTCTTTCCTCTGCTGAGATACAGGATGGTCCACCCTGCTGTAAAATGCTTGATTTCGAGAGTGATTGAAACTAATGAAAACATTGTTGGGCTAAAACCTAAAGGGAAAGGCCTAGCACCAAATTGCATTGGCCATCTGATCTAACTTCTGCAGGCAGTCAAAATGAGTATTTCAATTCGTCCCTACCTTATTCCTCTGCTGAGATACATGGTGCTCCAACCTGCCGGAAAATGTTTGATTTCGAGAGTGATCGAAACTAATGAAAACATTGTTGGGGTAAAACCTAAAGGGAAAGGCCTAGCACCAAATTGCATTGGCCATCTGGTCTAACTTCTAGAGGCAGTCAAAATGAGTATTTCAATTCTTCCCTACCTCTTCACTCTGCTGAGATACAGGGTGCTCCAACCTGCTGTAAAATGCTTGATTTTGAGAGTGATCGAAACTAATGAAAACTTTGTTGGGGTAAAACCTAAAGGGAAAGGCCTAGCTCCAAATTCCATTGGCCATCTGATCTAACTTCTGGAGGCAGTCAAAATGAGTATTTCAATTCTTCCCTACCTCTTTCCTCTGCTGAGATACAGGGTGGTCCAACCTGCTTTAAAATGTTTGATTTCGAGAGTGAGCGAAACTAATGAAAACATTGTTGGGGTAAAACCTAAAGGGATAGGCCTAGCACCAAATTGCATTGGCCATCTGATCTAACTTCTGGAGGCAGTCAAAATGAGTATTTGAATTCTGCCCTACCTCTTTCTTCTGCTGAGATACAGGGTGGTCCAACCTGCTGTAAAATGCTTGATTTTGAGAGTGATCGAAACTAATGAAAACTTTGTTGGGGTAAAACCTAAAGGGAAAGGCCAAGCACCAAATTGCGTTTGCCATCTGATCTAACTTCTGGAGGCAGTCAAAATGAGTATTTCAATTCTTCCCTACCTCTTTCCTCTGCTGAGATACAGGGTGCTCCAACCTGCTTTAAAATGCTTGATTTCGAGAGTGATCGAAACTAATGAAAACATTGTTGGGGTAAAACCTAAAGGGAAAGGCCTAGCACCAAATTGCATTGGCCATCTGATCTAAGTTCTGGAGGCAGTCAAAATGAGTATTTGAATTCTTCCCTACCTTATTCCTCTGCCAGATACAAGGTGCTCCAACCTGCTGTAATATGCCTGATTTTGAGAGTGAGAGAAACTAATGAAAACATTGTTAGGTAAAACCTAAAGGGAAAGACCTAGCACCAAATTGCATTGGCCATCTGATCTAACTTCTGGAGGCATTCAAAATGAGTATTTGAATTCTTCCCTACCTCTTCCCTCTGCTGAGATACAGGGTGCTCCAACCTGCTTTAAAATGCTTGATTTCGAGAGTGAGCGAAACTAATGAAAACATTGTTGGGGTAAAACCTAAAGGGAAAGGCCTAGCACCAAATTGCATTTGCCATCTGATCTGACTTCTGAAGGCAGTCAAAATGAGTATTTGAATTCTTCCCCTATATCTTTCCTCTGCTGAGATGCAAGGTGCTCCAACCTGCTGTAAAATGCTTGATTTTGAGAGTGAGCGAAACTAAGGAAAACATTGTTGGGGTAAAACCTAAAGGGAAAGGCCTAGCACCAAATTGCATTGGTCATCTGATCTAACTTCTGGAGGCAGTCAAAATGAGTATTTGAATTCTTCCCTACCTTATTCCTCTTCTCAGATAAAAGGTGCTCCAACCTGCAGTAAAATGCTTGATTTCGAGAGTGAGCGAAACTAATGAAAACATTGTTGGGGTAAAACCTAAAGGGAAAGGCCTAACACCAAATTGCATTGGCCATCTGATCTAACTTCTGGAGGCAGTCAAAAAGAGCCTTAGAATTCTTCCCTACCTCTTTCTTCTGCTGAGATACAGGGTGCTCCAACCTGCTGTAAAATGCTTGATTTTGAGAGTGATCGAAACTAATGAAAACATTGTTGGGGTAAAACCTAAAGGGAAAGGCCTAGCACCAAATTGCGTTTGCCATCTGATCTAACTTCTGGAGGCAGTGAAAATGAGTTTTTCAATTCTTCCCTACCTCTTTCCTCTGCTGAGATACAGGGTCCTCCAACCTGCTTTAAAATGCTTGATTTTGAGAGTGATCGAACCTAATGAAAACATTATTGGGGTAAAACCTAAAGGGAAAGGCCTAGCACCAAATTGCATTGGCCATCTGATCTAACTTCTGGAGGCAGTCAAAATGAGTATTTGAATTCTTCCCTACCTTATTCCTCTGCTCAGATACAAGGTGCTCCAACCTGCTGTAATATGCCTGATTTTGAGAGTGAGAGAAACTAATGAAAACATTGTTGGGGTAAAACCTAAAGGGAAAGGCCTAGCACCAAATTGCATTGGTCATCTGATCTAACTTCTGGAGGCAGTCAAAATGATCCTTAGAATTCTTCCCTACCTCTTTCCTCTGCTGAGATACAGAATGGTCCACCCTGCTGTAAAATGCTTGATTTTGAGTGTGAGGATAACTGATGAAAACATTGTTGGGGTAAAACCTAAAGGGAAAGGCCTATCACCAAATTGCATTGGCCATCTGATCTAACTTCTGGAGGCAGTCAAAATGAGTATTTCAATTCTTCCTTCCTCTTTCCTCTGCTGAGATACAGGATGGTCCACCCTGCTGTAAAATGCTTGATTTCGAGAGTGATTGAAACTAATGAAAACATTGTTGGGCTAAAACCTAAAGGGAAAGGCCTAGCACCAAATTGCATTGGCCATCTGATCTAACTTCTGGAGGCAGTCAAAATGAGTATGTGAATTCTTCCCTACCTTATTCCTCTGCTGAGATACAGGGTGCTCAAACCTGCTGTAAAATGCTTGATTTTGAGAGTGAGCGAAACTAATGAAAACATTGTTGGGGTAAAACTTAAAGGGAAAGGCCTAGCACCAAATTGCATTGGCCATCTGATCTAACTTCTGGAGGCAGTCAAAATGAGTATTTGAATTCTGCCCTACCTCTTTCTTCTGCTGAGATACAAGGTGGTCCAACCTGCTGTAAAATGCTTGATTTTGAGAGTGAGCGAAACTAATGAAAACTTTGTTGGGGTAAAACCTAAAGGGAAAGGCCTAGCTCCAAATTCCATTGGCCATCTGATCTAACTTCTGGAGGCAGTCAAAATGAGTACTTGAATTCTTCCCTACCTCTTTCCTCTGCTGAGATACAGGGTGGTCCACCCTGCTGTAAAATGCTTCATTTCGAGAGTGAGTGAAACTAATGAAAACATTGTTGGGGTAAAACCTAAAGGGAAAGGCCTAGCACCAAATTGCATTGGCCATCTGATCTAACTTCTGGAGGCAGTCAAAATGAGTATTTGAATTCTTCCCTACCTTATTCCTCTGCTGAGATACAGGGTGCTCCAACCTGCTGTAAAATGCTTGATTTTGAGAGTGAGCGAAACTAATGAAAACTTTGTTGGGGTAAAACCTAAAGGGAAAGGTCTAGCACCAAATTGCGTTTGCCATCTGATCTAACTTCTGGAGGCAGTCAAAATGAGTATTTCAATTCTTCCCTACCTCTTTCCTCTGCTGAGATACAGGGTGCTCCAACCTGCTTTAAAATGCTTGATTTCGAGAGTGATCGAAACTAATGAAAACATTGTTGGGGTAAAACCTAAAGGGAAAGGCCTAGCACCAAATTGCATTGGCCATCTGATCTAACTTCTGGAGGCAGTCAAAATGAGTATTTGAATTCTTCCCTACCTTATTCCTCTGCCAGATACAAGGTGCTCCAACCTGCTGTAATATGCCTGATTTTGAGAGTGAGAGAAACTAATGAAAACATTGTTAGGGTAAACCTAAAGGGAAAGACCTAGCACCAAATTGCATTGGCCATCTGATCTAACTTCTGGAGGCATTCAAAATGAGTATTTGAATTCTTCCCTACCTCTTTCCTCTGCTGAGATACAGGGTGCTCCAACCTGCTTTAAAATGCTTGATTTCGAGAGTGAGCGAAACTAATGAAAACATTGTTGGGGTAAACCTAAAGGGAAAGGCCTAGCACCAAATTGCATTGGCCATCTGATCTGACTTCTGAAGGCAGTCAAAATGAGTATTTGAATTCTTCCCTATATCTTTCCTCTGCTGAGATGCAAGGTGCTCCAACCTGCTGTAAAATGCTTGATTTTGAGAGTGAGCGAAACTAAGGAAAACATTGTTGGGGTAAAACCTAAAGGGAAAGGCCTAGCACCAAATTGCATTGGTCATCTGATCTAACTTCTGGAGGCAGTCAAAATGAGTATTTGAATTCTTCCCTACCTTATTCCTCTTCTCAGATAAAAGGTGCTCCAACCTGCAGTAAAATGCTTGATTTCGAGAGTGAGCGAAACTAATGAAAACATTATTGGGGTAAAACCTAAAGGGAAAGGCCTAGCACCAAATTGCATTGGCCATCTGATCTAACTTCTGGAGGCAGTCAAAAAGATCCTCAGAATTCTTCCCTACCTCTTTCTTCTGCTGAGATACAGGGTGGTCCAACCTGCTTTAAAATGCTTGATTTTGAGAGTGATCGAAACTAATGAAAACATTGTTGGGGTAAAACCTAAAGGGAAAGGCCTAGCACCAAATTGCATTGGCCATCTGATCTAACTTCTGGAGGTAGTCAAAATGAGTATTTGAATTCTTCCCTACCTCTTTCCTCTGCTCAGATAGAAGGTGCGCCAACCTGCTGTAAAATGCTTGATTTCGAGGGTGACCGAAACTAATGAAAACATTGTTGGGGTAAAACCTAAAGGGAAAGGCCTAGCACCAAATTGCATTGGCCATCTGATCTAACTTCTGGAGGCAGTCAGAATGAGTATTTGAATTTTTCCCTACCTTATTCCTCTGCTCAGATACAAGGTGCTCCAACCGGCTGCAAAATGCTTGATTTCGAGAGTGATCGAAACTAATGAAAACTTTGTTGGGGTAAAACCTAAAGGGAAAGGCCTAGCACCAAATTGCGTTTGCCATTTGATCTAACTTCTGGAGGCAGTCAAAATGAGTTTTCAATTCTTCCCTACCTCTTTCCTCTGCTGAGATACAGGGTGATCCAACCTGCTTTAAGATGCTTGATTTTGAGAGTGATCGTAACTAATGAAAACATTGTTGGGGTAAAACCTAAAGGGAAAGGCCTAGCACCAAATTACATTGGCCATCTGATCTAACTTCTGGAGGCAGTCAAAATGAGTATTTGAATTCTTCCCTACCTTATTCCTCTGCTCAGATGCAAGGTGCTCCAACCTGCTGTAGTATGCCTGATTTTGAGAGTGATCGAAACTAATGAAAACATTGTTGGAGTAAAACCTAAAGGAAAAGGCCTAGCACCAAATTTCATTGGCCATCTGATCTAACTTCTGGAGGCAGTCAAAACGAGTATTTCAATTCTTCCTACCTTATTCCTCTGCTCAGATACAAGGTGCTCCATGCTGCTGTAAAATGCTTGATTGAGAGAGTGAGCGAAACTAATGAAAACATTGTTGGGGTAAAACCTAAAGGGAAAGGCCTAGCACCAAATTGCATTGGCCATCTGATCTAACTTCTGGAGGCAGTCAAAATGAGTATTTGAATTCTTCCCTACCTCTTTCCTCTGCTGAGATACAGGGTGCTCCATCCTGCTTTAAAATTCTTGAGTTTGAGAGTGATCGAAACTAATGAAAACATTGTTGGGGTAAAACCTAAAGGGAAAGGCCTAGCACCAAATTGCATTGGCCATCTGATCTAACTTCTGGAGGCAGTCAAAATGAGTATTTCAATTCTTCCCTACCTTACTCCTCTGCTCAGATGCAAGGTGCTCCAACCTGCTGCAAAAATGCTTGATTTCGAGAGTGAGCGAAACTAATGAAAACATTGTTGGGGTAAAACCTAAAGGGAAAGGCCTAGCACCAAATTGCATTGGCCATCTGATCAAACTTCTGGAGACAGTCAAAAAGATCCTTAGAATTCTACCCTACCTCTTTCTTCTGCTGAGATACAGGGTGGTCCAACCTGCTTTAAAATGCTTGATTTTGAGAGTGATCGAAACTAATGAAAACATTGTTGGGGTAAAACCTAAAGGGAAAGGCCTAGCACCAAATTGCATTGGCCATCTGATCTAACTTCTGGAGGTAGTCAAAATGAGTATTTGAATTCTTCCCTACCTCTTTCCTCTGCTCAGATAGAAGGTGCGCCAACCTGCTGTAAAATGCTTGATTTCGAGGGTGACCGAAACTAATGAAAACATTGTTGGGGTAAAACCTAAAGGGAAAGGCCTAGCACCAAATTGCATTGGCCATCTGATCTAACTTCTGGAGGCAGTCAGAATGAGTATTTGAATTTTTCCCTACCTTATTCCTCTGCTCAGATACAAGGTGCTCCAACCGGCTGCAAAAATGCTTGATTTCGAGAGTGATCGAAACTAATGAAAACTTTGTTGGGGTAAAACCTAAAGGGAAAGGCCTAGCACCAAATTGCGTTTGCCATTTGATCTAACTTCTGGAGGCAGGCAAAATGAGTTTTTCAATTCTTCCCTACCTCTTTCCTCTGCTGAGATACAGGGTGATCCAACCTGCTTTAAGATGCTTGATTTTGAGAGTGATCGTAACTAATGAAAACATTGTTGGGGTAAAACCTAAAGGGAAAGGCCTAGCACCAAATTACATTGGCCATCTGATCTAACTTCTGGAGGCAGTCAAAATGAGTATTTGAATTCTTCCCTACCTTATTCCTCTGCTCAGATGCAAAGTGCTCCAACCTGCTGTAGTATGCCTGATTTTGAGAGTGATCGAAACTAATGAAAACATTGTTGGAGTAAAACCTAAAGGAAAAGGCCTAGCACCAAATTTCATTGGCCATCTGATCTAACTTCTGGAGGCAGTCAAAACGAGTATTTCAATTCTTCCCTACCTTATTCCTCTGCTCAGATACAAGGTGCTCCATGCTGCTGTAAAATGCTTGATTGAGAGAGTGAGCGAAACTAATGAAAACATTGTTGGGGTAAAACCTAAAGGGAAAGGCCTAGCACCAAATTGCATTGGCCATCTGATCTAACTTCTGGAGGCAGTCAAAATGAGTATTTGAATTCTTCCCTACCTCTTTCCTCTGCTGAGATACAGGGTGCTCCATCCTGCTTTAAAATTCTTGAGTTTGAGAGTGATCGAAACTAATGAAAACATTGTTGGGGTAAAACCTAAAGGGAAAGGCCTAGCACCAAATTGCATTGGCCATCTGATCTAACTTCTGGAGGCAGTCAAAATGAGTATTTCAATTCTTCCCTACCTTATTCCTCTGCTCAGATACAAGGTGCTCCAACCTGCTGTAATATGCCTGATTTTGAGAGTGAGCGAAACTAATGAAAACATTGTTGGGGTAAAACCTAAAGGGAAAGGCCTAGCACCAAATTGCATTGGCCATCTGATCTAACTTCTGGAGGCAGTCAAAATGAGTATTTCAATTCTTCCCTACCTCTTTCCTCTGCTGAGATACAGGGTGCTCCATCCTGCTTTAAAATTCTTGAGTTTGAGAGTGATCGAAACTAATGAAAACATTGTTGGGGTAAAACCTAAAGGGAAAGGCCTAGCACCAAATTGCATTGGCCATCTGATCTAACTTCTGGAGGCAGTCAAAATGAGTATTTGAATTCTTCCCTACCTTATTCCTCTGCTCAGATACAAGGTGCTCCAACCTGCTGTAATATGCCTGATTTTGAGAGAGAGAGAAACTAATGAAAACATTGTTAGGGTAAAACCTAAAGGGAAAGGCCTAGCACCAAATTGCATTGGCCATCTGATCTAACTTCTGGAGGCATTCAAAATGAGTATTTGAATTCTTCCCTACCTCTTTCCTCTGCTGATATACAGGGTGCTCCAACCTGCTTTAAAATGCTTGATTTCGAGAGTGAGCGAAACTAATGAAAACATTGTTGGGGTAAAACCTAAAGGGAAAGGCCTAGCACCAAATTGCATTTGCCATCTGATCTGACTTCTGGAGGCAGTCAAAATGAGTATTTGAATTCTTCCCTACCTTATTCCTCTGCTCAGATACAAGGTGCTCCAACCTGCTGTAATATGCCTGATTTTGAGAGTGAGAGAAACTAATGAAAACATTGTTGGGGTAAAACCTAAAGGGAAAGGGCTAGCACCAAATTGCATTGGCCATCTGATCTAACTTCTGGAGACAGTCAAAAAGAACCTTAGAATTCTTCCCTACCTCTTTCCTCTGCTGAGATACAGGGTGCTCCAACCTGCTTTAAAATGCTTGATTTTGAGAGTGAGCGAAACTAATGAAAACATTGTTGGGTAAAACCTAAAGGGAAAGGCCTATCACCAAATTGCATTGGCCATCTGATCTAACTTCTGGAGGCAGTCAAAATGAGTATTTCAATTCTTCCCTTCCTCTTTCCTCTGCTGAGATACAGGATGGTCCACCCTGCTGTAAAATGCTTGATTTCGAGAGGGAGCGAAACTAATGAAAACATTGTTGGGGTAAAACCTAAAGGGAAAGGCCTAGCACCAAATTGCATTGGCCATCTGATCTAACTTCTGGAGACAGTCAAAAAGATCCTTAGAATTCTTCCCTACCTCTTTCCTCTGCTGAGATACAGGGTGCTCCAACCTGCTTTAAAATGCTTGATTTTGAGAGTGAGCGAAACTAATGAAAACATTGTTGGGTAAAACCTAAAGGGAAAGGCCTAGCACCAAATTGCATTGGCCATCTGATCTAACTTCTGGAGGCAGTCAAAATGCGTATTTGAATTCTTCCCTACCTCTTCCCTCTGCTGAGATACAGGGTGCTCCAACCTGCTTTAAAATGCTTGATTTTGAGAGTGAGCGAAACTAATGAAAACATTGTTGGGTAAAACCTAAAGGGAAAGGCCTAGCACCAAATTGCATTGGCCATCTGATCTAACTTCTGGAGGCAGTCAAAATGAGTATTTGAATTCTTCCCTACCTCTTCCCTCTGCTGAGATACAGGGTGCTCCAACCTGCTTTAAAATGCTTGATTTTGAGAGTGATCTAAACTAATGAAAACATTGTTGGGGTAAAACCTAAAGGAAAAGGCCTAGCACCAAATTGCATTGGCCATCTGATCTAACTTCTGGAGACAGTGAAAAAGATCCTTAGAATTCTTCCCTACCTCTTTCTTCTGCTGAGATACAGGGTGGTCCAACCTGCTGTAAAATGCTTGATTTTGAGAGTGATCGAAACTAATGAAAACTTTGTTGGGGTAAAACCTAAAGGGAAAGGCCTAGCTCCAAATTACATTGGCCATCTGATCTAACTTCTGGAGGCTGTCAAAATGAGTATTTCAATTCTTCCCTACCTCTTTCCTCTGCTGAGATGCAGGGTGGTCCACCTTGCTGTAAAATGCTTGATTTCGAGAGTGATCGAAACTAATGAAAACATTGTTGGGGTAAAACCTAAAGGGAAAGGCCTATCACCAAATTGCATTGGCCATCTGATCTAACTTCTGGAGGCAGTCAAAATGAGTATTTGAATTCTTCCCTACCTTATTCCTCTGCTGAGATACAGGGTGCTCCAACCTGCTGTAAAATGCTTGATTTTGAGAGTGAGCGAAACTAATGAAAACTTTGTTGGGGTAAAACCTAAAGGGAAAGGCCTAGCACCAAATTGCATTGGCCATCTGATCTAACTTCTGGAGACAGTCAAAATGAGTATTTGAATTCTTCCCTACCTTATTCCTCTGCTGAGATACAGAATGGTCCACCCTGCTGTAAAATGCTTGATTTTGACAGGGAGCGAAACTAATGAAAACATTGTTGGGGTAAAACCTAAAGGGAAAGGCCTAGCACCAAATTGCATTGGCCATCTGATCTAACTTCTGGAGACAGTCAAAAAGATCCTTAGAATTCTTCCCTACCTCTTCACTCTGCTGAGATACAGGGTGCTCCAACCTGCTGTAAAATGCTTGATTTCGAGAGTGATCGAAACTAATGAAAACATTGTTGGGGTAAAACCTAAAGGGAAAGGCCTAGCACCAAATTGCATTGGCCATCTGATCTAACTTCTGGAGACAGTCAAAAAGATCCTTAGAATTCTTCCCTACCTCTTCACTCTGCTGAGATACAGGGTGCTCCAACCTGCCGTAAAATGCTTGATTTCGAGAGTGATCGAAACTAATGAAAACATTGTTGGGGTAAAACCTAAAGGGAAAGGCCTAGCACCAAATTGCATTGGCCATCTGATCTGACTTCTGGAGACAGTGAAAAAGATCCTTAGAATTCTTCCCTACCTCATTCTTCTGCTGAGATACAGGGTGCTCCAACCTGCTGTAAAATGCTTGATTTTGAGAGTGAGCGAAACTAATGAAAACTTTGTTGGGGTAAAACCTAAAGGAAAAGGCCTAGCACCAAATTGCATTGGCCATCTGATCTAACTTCTGGAGGCAGTCAAAATGAGTATTTGAATTCTTCCCTACCTTTTTCCTCTGCTCAGATGCAAGGTGCTCCAACCGGCTGCAAAAATGCTTGATTTTGAGAGTGAGCGCAACTAATGAAAACATTGTTGGGGTAAAACCTAAAGGGAAAGGCCTCGCACCAAATTGCATTGGCCATCTGATCTAACATCTGGAGGCAGTCAAAACGAGTATTTCAATTCTTCCCTACCTCTTTCCTCTGCTGAGATACAGGGTGCTCCAACCTGCTTTAAAATGCTTGATATTGAGAGTGATCGAAACTAATGAAAACATTGTTGGGGTAAAACCTAAAGGGAAAGGCCTAGCACCAAATTGCATTGGCCATCTGATCTGACTTCTGGAGACAGTGAAAAAGATCCTTAGAATTCTTCCCTACCTCATTCTTCTGCTGAGATACAGGGTGCTCCAACCTGCTGTAAAATGCTTGATTTTGAGAGTGAGCGAAACTAATGAAAACTTTGTTGGGGTAAAACCTAAAGGAAAAGGCCTAGCACCAAATTGTATTGGCCATTTGATCTAACTTCTGGAGGCAGTCAAAACGAGTATTTCAATTCTTCCCTACCTCTTCCCTCTGCTGAGATACAGGGTGCTCCAACCTGCTGTAAAATGCTTGATTTTGAGTGTGAGGATAACTAATGAAAACATTGTTGGGGTAAAACCTAAAGGGAAAGGCCTAGCACCAAATTGCATTGGCCATCTGATCTAACTTCTGGAGGCAGTCAAAACGAGTATTTCAATTCTTCCCTACCTCTTTCCTCTGCTGAGATACAGAATGGTCCACCCTGCTGTAAAATGCTTGATTTTGAGAGGGAGCGAAACTAATGAAAACATTGTTGGGGTAAAACCTAAAGGGAAAGGCCTAGCACCAAATTGCATTGGCCATCTGATCTAACTTCTGGAGACAGTCAAAAAGATCCTTAGAATTCTTCCCTACCTCTTCACTCTGCTGAGATACAGGTGCTCCAACCTGCTGTAAAATGCTTGATTTCGAGAGGATCGAAACTAATGAAAACATTATTGGGGTAAAACCTAAAGGGAAAGGCCTAGCACCAAATTGCATTGGCCATCTGATCTAACTTCTGGAGGCAGTCAAAATGAGTATTTCAATTCTTCCCTACCTCTTTCCTCTGCTCAGATGCAAGGTGCTCCAACCGGCTGAAAAAATGCTTGATTTTGAGAGTGAGCGCAACTAATGAAAACATTGTTGGGGTAAAACCTAAAGGGAAAGGCCTAGCACCAAATTGCATTGGCCATCTGATCTAACATCTGGAGGCAGTCAAAACGAGTATTTCAATTCTTCCCTACCTCTTTCCTCTGCTGAGATACAGGGTGCTCCAACCTGCTTTAAAATGCTTGATTTTGAGAGTGATCGAAACTAATGAAAACATTGTTGGGGTAAAACCTAAAGGGAAAGGCCTAGCACCAAATTGCATTGGCCATCTGATCTGACTTCTGGAGATAGTGAAAAAGCTCCTTAGAATTCTTCCCTACCTCATTCTTCTGCTGAGATACAGGGTGCTCCAACCTGCTGTAAAATGCTTGATTTTGAGAGTGAGCGAAACTAATGAAAACTTTGTTGGGGTAAAACCTAAAGGGAAAGGCCTAGCTCCAAATTGCATTGGCCATCTGATCTAACTTCTGGGGGCAGTCAAAACGAGTATTTCAACTCTTCCCTACCTCTTTCCTCTGCTGAGATACAGGGTGCTCCAACCTGCTTTAAAATGCTTGATTTCGAGAGTGATCGAAACTAATGAAAACATTGTTGGGGTAAAACCTAAAGGGAAAGGCCTAGCACCAAATTGCATTGGCCATCTGATCTGACTTCTGGAGACAGTCAAAAAGATCCTTAGAATTCTTCCCTACCTCTTTCCTCTGCTGAGATACAGGGTGGTCCAACCTGCTGTAAAATGCTTGATTTTGAGTGTGAGGATAACTAATGAAAACATTGTTGGGGTAAAACCTAAAGGGAAAGGCCTAGCACCAAATTGCATTGGCCATCTGATCTAACTTCTGGAGGCAGTCAAAATGAGTATTTCAATTCTTCCCTTCCTCTTTCCTCTGCTGAGATACAGAATGGTCCACCCTGCTGTAAAATGCTTGATTTTGAGAGGGAGCGAAACTAATGAAAACATTGTTGGGGTAAAACCTAAAGGGAAAGGCCTAGCACCAAATTGCATTGGCCATCTGATCTAACTTCTGGAGACAGTCAAAAAGATCCTTAGAATTCTTCCCTACCTCTTCACTCTGCTGAGATACAGAGTGGTCCACCCTGCTGTAAAATGCTTGATTTCGAGAGTGATCGAAACTAATGAAAACATTGTTGGGGTAAAACCTAAAGGGAAAGGCCTAGCACCAAATTGCATTGGCCATCTGATCTAACTTCTGGAGGCAGTCAAAATGAGTATTTGAATTCTTCCCTACCTTTTCCTCTGCTCAGATGCAAGGTGCTCCAACCGGCTGAAAAAATGCTTGATTTTGAGAGTGAGCGCAACTAATGAAAACATTGTTGGGGTAAAACCTAAAGGGAAAGGCCTAGCACCAAATTGCATTGGCCATCTGATCTAACATCTGGAGGCAGTCAAAACGAGTATTTCAATTCTTCCCTACCTCTTTCCTCTGCTGAGATACAGGGTGCTCCAACCTGCTTTAAAATGCTTGATTTTGAGAGTGATCGAAACTAATGAAAACATTGTTGGGGTAAAACCTAAAGGAAAGGCCTAGCACCAAATTGCATTGGCCATCTGATCTGACTTCTGGAGACAGTGAAAAAGATCCTTAGAATTCTTCCCTACCTCATTCTTCTGCTGAGATACAGGGCGCTCCAACCTGCTGTAAAATGCTTGATTTTGAGAGTGAGCGAAACTAATGAAAACTTTGTTGGGGTAAAACCTAAAGGGAAAGGCCTAGCTCCAAATTGCATTGGCCATCTGATCTAACTTCTGGGGGCAGTCAAAACGAGTATTTCAACTCTTCCCTACCTCTTTCCTCTGCTGAGATACAGGGTGGTCCAACCTGCTTTAAAATGCTTGATTTCGAGAGTGATCGAAACTAATGAAAACATTGTTGGGGTAAAACCTAAAGGGAAAGGCCTAAAACCAAATTGCATTGGCCATCTGATCTGACTTCTGGAGACAGTCAAAATGAGTATTTGAATTCTTCCCTACCTCTTTCTTCTGCTGAGATACAGGGTGCTCCAACCTGCTGTAAAATGCTTGATTTTGAGAGTGAGCGAAACTAATGAAAACTTTGTTGGCGTAAAACCTAAAGGGAAAGGCCTAGCACCAAATTGCATTGGCCATCTGATCTGACTTCTGAAGGCAGTCAAAATGAGTATTTGAATTCTTCCCTACCTTATTCCTCTGCTCAGATACAAGGTGCTCCAACCTGCTGTAATATGCCTGATTTTGAGAGTGAGAGAAACTAATGAAAACATTGTTGGGGTAAAACCTAAAGGGAAAGGGCTAGCACCAAATTGCATTGGCCATCTGATCTAACTTCTGGAGGCAGTCAAAATGAGTATTTCAATTCTTCCCTACCTCTTTCCTCTGCTGAGATGCAAGGTGCTCCAACCTGCTGTAAAATGCTTGATTTTGAGAGTGATCGAAACTAATGAAAACATTGTTGGGGTAAAACCTAAAGGGAAAGGCCTAGCACCAAATTGCATTGGCCATCTGATCTAACTTCTGGAGGCAGTCAAAATGAGTATTTGAATTCTTCCCTACCTCTTTCTTCTGCTGAGATACAGGGTGCTCCAACCTGCTGTAAAATGCTTGATTTCGAGAGTGAGCAAAACTAATGAAAACATTGTTGGGGTAAAACTTAAAGGGAAAGGCCTAGCACCAAATTGCATTGGTCATCTGATCTAACTTCTGGAGGCAGTCAAAATGAGTATTTGAATTCTTCCCTACCTTATTCCTCTGCTCAGATACAAGGTGCTCCAAACTGCTGTAAAATGCTTGATTTCGAGAGTGATCGAAACTAATGAAAACATTGTTGGGGTAAAACCTAAAGGGAAAGGCCTAACACCAAATTGCATTGGCCATCTGGTCTAACTTCTGGAGGCAGTCAAAACGAGTATTTCAATTCTTCCCTACCTTATTCCTCTGCTCAGATACAAGGTGCTCCAAACTGCTGTAAAATGCTTGATTTCGAGAGTGATCGAAACTAATGACAACATTGTTGGGGTAAAACCTAAAGGGAAAGGCCTAACACCAAATTGCATTGGCCATCTGGTCTAACTTCTGGAGGCAGTCAAAACGAGTATTTCAATTCTTCCCTACCTCTTTCCTCTGCTGAGATACAGGGTGCTCCAACCTGCTGTAAAATGCTTGATTTCGAGAGTGATCGAAACTAATGAAAACATTGTTGGGGTAAAACCTAAAGGGAAAGGCCTAGCACCAAATTGCATTGGCCATCTGATCTAACTTCTGGAGGCAGTCAAAATGAATATTTCAATTCTTCCCTATCTCTTTCCTCTGCTGAGATGCAAGGTGCTCCAACCTGCTGTAAAATGCTTGATTTTGAGAGTGATCGAAACTAATGAAAACATTCTTGGGGTAAAACCTAAAGGGAAAGGCCTAGCACCAAATTGCATTGGCCATCTGATCTAACTTCTGGAGGCAGTCAAAATGAGTATTTGAATTCTTCCCTACCTCTTTCTTCTGCTGAGATACAGGGTGCTCCAACCTGCTGTAAAATGCTTGATTTTGAGAGTGATCGAAACTAATGAAAACATTGTTGGGGTAAAACCTAAAGGGAAAGACCTAGCACCAAATTTCATTGGCCATCTGATCTAACTTCTGGAGACAGTCAAAAAGATCCTTAGAATTCTTCCCTACCTCTTTCTTCTGCTGAGATACAGGGTGGTCCAACCTGCTGTAAAATGCTTGATTTTGAGAGTGATCGAAACTAATGAAAACTTTGTTGGGGTAAAACCTAAAGGGAAAGGCCTAGCACCAAATTGCATTGGCCATCTGATCTAACTTCTGGAGGCAGTCAAAATGAATATTTCAATTCTTCCCTACCTCTTTCCTCTGCTGAGATGCAAGGTGCTCCAACCTGCTGTAAAATGCTTGATTTTGAGAGTGATCGAAACTAATGAAAACATTGTTGGGGTAAAACCTAAAGGGAAAGGCCTAGCACCAAATTGCATTGGCCAACTGATCTAACTTCTGGAGGCAGTCAAAATGAGTATTTGAATTCTTCCCTACCTCTTTCTTCTGCTGAGATACAGGGTGCTCCAACCTGCTGTAAAATGCTTGATTTCGAGAGTGAAACTAATGAAAACATTGTTGGGGTAAAACCCTAAAGGGAAAGGCCTAGCACCAAATTGCATTGGTCATCTGATCTAACTTCTGGAGGCAGTCAAAATGAGTATTTGAATTCTTCCCTACCTTATTCCTCTGCTCAGATACAAGGTGCTCCAAACTGCTGTAAAATGCTTGATTTCGAGAGTGATCGAAACTAATGAAAACATTGTTGGGGTAAAACCTAAAGGGAAAGGCCTAACACCAAATTGCATTGGCCATCTGATCTAACTTCTGGAGACAGTCAAAAAGATCCTTAGAATTCTGCCCTACCTCTTTCCTCTGTTGAGATACAGGGTGGTCCAACCTGCTGTAAAATGCTTGATTTTGAGAGTGATCGAAACTAATGAAAACATTGTTGGGGTAAAACCTAAAGGGAAAGGTCTAGCACCAAATTGCATTTGCCATCTGATCTAACTTCTGGAGGCAGTCAAAAAGAGTATTTGAATTCTTCCGTACCTTATTCCTCAGCGCAGATACAAGGTGCTCCAACCTGCTGTAATTTGCCTGATTTCGAGAGTGATTGAAACTAATGAAAACATTGTTGGGGTAAAACCTAAAGAGAAAGGCCTAGCACCAAATTGCATTGGCCATCTGATCTAACTTCTGGAGGCAGTCAAAATGAGTATTTGAATTCTTCCCTACCTCTTTCCCCAGCTGAGATGCAAGGTGCTCCAACCTGCTGTAAAATGTTTGATTTCGAGAGTGATTGAAACTAATGAAAACATTGTTGGGGTAAAACCTAAAGGGAAAGGCCTAGCACCAAATTGCATTGGCCATCTGATCTAACTTCTGGAGACAGTCAAAAAGATCCTTAGAATTCTTCCCTACCTCTTTCTTCTGCTGAGATACAGGGTGGTCCACCCTGCTGTAAAATGCTTGATTTCGAGAGTGAGCGAAACTAATGAAAACATTGTTGGGTAAAACCTAAAGGGAAAGGCCTAGCACCAAATTGCATTGGCCATCTGATCTAACTTCTGGAGGCAGTGAAAATGAGTATTTGAATTCTTCCCTACCTTATTCCTCTGCTCAGATACAAGGTGCTCCAACCTGCTGTAATTTGCCTGATTTCGAGAGTGAGCGAAACTAATGAAAACATTGTTGGGGTAAAACTTAAAGGGAAAGGCCTAGCACCCAATTGCGTTTGCCATCTGATCTATCTTCTGGAGACAGTCAAAAGAATCCTTAGAATTCTGCCCTCCATCTTTCCTGTGCTGAGATACAGATTGGTGCACACTGCTGCCAAGTGCTCTATTTCAAGATTGATCGAAACTAATGGAAATATTGTTGGGGTAAAACCTAAATGGAAAAGCCTAGCACCAAATTGCATTTGCCATCTGATCTAACTTCTGGAGGCAGTCAAAATGAGCATTTGAATTCTGCCGAACACGTTCCTCTGCTGAGATACATGCTTTCATCTGTAGCTGCATACAGCACTTCTGAGACAATTCGAATAGAAGCAAAACATTGTCGGGGGTAAAACCTAAAGGGTAAAATCTAGCACCCAATTGCTTTTGCCATCTGATCTAACTTCTGGAGGCACTCAAAATGAGCATTTGAATTCTGCCCTAACACTTTCCTCTGGTGAGATACATGCTTTACTTTGCAGCTGCATACAGCCTTTCTAAGACAATTAGACTAGAAGCAAAACATTGTTGGGGTGAAAACTAAAGAAAAAGCTAGCACCCAAAATGCATTTGCCATCTGATCTAAATTCTGGAGACAGTCAAAATGATCCTTAAAATTCTGCCCTGCCTCTTTCCTGTGCTGAGATACAGACTGTTCTGCACACTGCTGCCAAATGCCTGATTTTGAGATTGATAGAAACTAAAGAAAATATTGTTGGGGTAAAACCTAAAGGGAAAAGCCTTGCACCAAATTGCATTTGTCTTCTGACCGAACTTCTGGAGGCAGTCAAAATGAGTATTAGAATTCAGCCCTACCTCTTTCCTGTGCTGAGATACATTCTTTACTCTGCAGCTGCATACAGCACTTCTCAGACAATTCGAATAGAAGCAAAATATTGTTGGGGTAAAACCTAAAGGAAAAACCTAGCACCCAATTGCTTTTGCCATCTGATCTGACTTCTGGAGACAGGCAAAATGATTCTTAGTATTCTGCTCTACCTTTTCCTGTGCTGCGATGCAGGGTGGTCCACACTGCTGCCAAATGCTTGATTTCGAGATTGACCGAAACTCACGAAAATATTGTTGGGGTAAAAACCTAAAGGGAAAAGCCTAGCACCCAATTGCATTTGTCATCTGATCTAACTTCTGGAGGCAGTCAAAATGAGTATTTGAATTCTGCCCTAACACTTTCCTCTGCTGAGATACATGCTTTACCTTTGCAGCTGCATACAGCCTTTCTAAGACAATTCGAATAGAAGTAAAACATTGTTGGGGTAAAACCTACAGGAAAAACCTAGCACCCAATTGCTTTTGCCATCTGATCTACCTTCTGGAGGCGGTCAAAATGTGCTTTTGAAATCTGCCCTAACACTTTCGTCTGCTGAGATACATGCTTTACTTTGCAGCTGCATGACTTTCTAAGACAATAATAGAAGCAAAACATAGTTGGGGTAAAAACCTAAAGGGAAAAGCCTAGCAACCAATTGCTTTTGCCATCTGACCTGACTTCTGGAGACGGTCAACATGATCCTTAGAATTCTGCCCGACCTCTTTCCTGTGCTGAGATACAGGGTGGTGCACACTGCTGCCAAATGCTTGATTTCGAGATTGATCGAAAATAATGAAAACATTGTTGGGGTAAAACCTACAGGAAAAAGCCTAGCACCAAATTGCATTTGCCATCTCATCTAACTTCTGGAGGCAGTCAAAATGATCCTTAGAATTCTGCCCTTCCTCTTTCCTGTGCTGAGATACAGAGTGGTGCACACTGCTGTCAAATGCTCGATTTCAAGATTGACCAAAACTAATGAAAACATTGTTGGGGTAAAACCTTAAGGAAAAAGCCTAGCACCAAATTGCATTTGCCATCTGATCTAACTTCTGGAGGCAGTCATAATGAGTATTTGAATTCTGCCCGAAAACTTTCCTCTGCTGAGATACATGCTTTACTCTGCAGCAGCATGCAGCACTTCTGAGACAGTTCGAATAGAAGTAAAACATTGTTGGGGTAAACCTAAAGGAAAAGCCTAGCACCCAATTGCTTTTGCCACCTCATCTGACTTCTGAGACAGTTAAAACCCTCCTTAGAATTCTACCTGACCTCTTTCCTGTGCTGACACACAGGGTGGTGCACACTGCTACTAAAATGCTTGATTTCTGAGATTGATCGAAACTAAGGAAAATACTGTTGGGGTAAAACCTAAAGGGAAAAGCCTAGCACCAAATTGCATTTGGCTTCTGACCTAACTTCTGGAGGCAGTCAAAATGAGTATTTGAATTCTGCCCTACCTCTTTCCTGTGCTGAGATACATTCTTTACTCTGCAGCTGCATACAGCACTTCTCAGACAATTCGAATAGAAGCAAAACATTGTTGGGGTAAAACCTAAAGGGAAAAACCCAGCACCCTGAAGCCCAAAAA